>OY804604.1:22352769-22935269 GCA_963680895.1 Fragum sueziense | reverse complement strand
AAGCCGTAGTTACGATATTTTATAACAACACCGACGGTTTGTCAATGCATATAGGGGTAAGCCCGGTCTATTTTTAGAACAAATTCATTGTTATTAGAAAAAACTATCCAATCAGATCTTTAAATTCACATTTAAACGCAAAATAAATGTACCTTGTTGTAGCGAAAAACGTCCATCGCTTTGGCCGAGTTCACCACCAGTGGGTCTGTTCTAGCCCATTGCCAGACGGCAAATTTTGGACAAGTCCAAAATCGAAGATATGGCAGACGCGGCTAAAAAAGTGTATAGTTCCATTTCGAAAAATAGGCTACTGCAGAGGATAGAATAGATATTGTTCAAAACGGTAGAGTTTATATACATTAAAGTACAGAAAAAGAGTGTGGAAAAACGGGGAAATGGAGGAAATCAGCATTTCTTTTTCTTTGACAATGTTTGCCAAAGCCTTTTCTATTAGGGACACCATAAACCGAGTTTGTTTGTGGAAGGTTTGAAAACAAAGGCGTGCTTAAAATTCGGTTAAGATTAAGTTTGTTAATGTCGAATGTTAAATGCCTGCGGGCAAACGACGTTCTACATGTTATGTAATGTGAAAATTATGTTTGACATAGTTAAAATGTCTCTGTTTCTGATTAAGTTGCTGTTTTGACAATTTCACGAACATCACATTGTTTTGACGTCCCTGAGAAAATAGGCTTCGGAAAACATTTGACGCAAAAGAAGAAAATGCTGATAATCAGCATTTTCTCCTTTGCCTCAATATTTTCTATGCTGTACTGCACACAAATCATATCTGTATCAGCATCAAATTTGTCATCTGCATCAGCTTAGAAATAAGATAATCCTAAATTAATATTATTGCCTTTTTGAAAGGGTTAACAATTTCATGAACATCTCCTGCCTTAGACGTCTCTGTCGGGGAACGCTTTAGAACACATCGACGGAAAGGAAGTAAATAAGGATATATAGCTCTTTTTCTCTTATCGTCGGTGTTATTGCAAAACCCCGTAACGTATCTCCAGCTTTAATAAAGCTGTACAAAATACGTGGTTTTGCAATAACACTAACGTTATACATTTTTCTAGCAGCTACAGAAACGTTCTTATGGAAATGAACATCTTTTCTATAAACAGTTGACGTATCATGTAAAGTAGACACATTTAGTACATTTAATACATGTAGGATAACGTGGTTGTTCCGAGAAGGTTCGAACATACAAATTGGGGGTCGTTTTGGTATTATTGCACAACATACCGACTTTCTGTATGAAAATGATATACTAGTAATCAGGCTTCGGATGGGGTTCGTTTGAATCCCCCGAACCCCTCTGGGTCAGCCAAGAGGGTCCTTTTCTTGATTCCTACTCATTTGTAAGAAACAAAGAAAGGTCTGAATCTTACGTTAAACATTGCCACGGCTGACCTATAATAATAGTTCGTCTGTAACGTTAAACAAGAGGGCCAAGATGGCCCTGTATCGCTCCACTAGCTTTTAGACATTTAGACTACAAACTTCTTCAAGGAATACAATAGAGGTCTTTCCAAAGAAGATTCATGCTACACCAGAACGAAATCCAATAAGTAATTAAGGAGCAGAAAGGTTTTTAAAATTTTGTTAAAATTACACTGTTTCATATAGCGAAAAATAAGCGTAGCCCACAGCGGCCAAGCTTTTCATCCAATTGTGAAGGAATTTGGGACAGATTCATACAAGGAAGATTCCTGTGAAGTTTGGTTGAAATTGGTCCTGTAGTTTTGGAGAAGAAGATTGTTTAACAATTATTCGAAAAATCAATTTAATAAAATTTATTAAAATTCAAGTTCTATATGGAAATTATTTTTTTGAAGGAATTTAAAGTGACATTTCAGAATTTTTTGTCATAAATTTTACTTTTATTTTTATTTGAAAGAGCATATTTCCTTATGAAGATTCTGAAAATTCATAGCCAAAATATTGCACCGTTTACGAGAAATTTATATTTTTGTGTTAAAATTGAACAAATTGTTGTGGACAACAGTTCGGATTTATATGCAATTTATCGATTATGTGTCAACTTTAAATGCGTGTATCTCGCTTACTGGCAACAACTTAAAAAAAACTAATAGTATTTATACTCATTAGAATACCCAATCTTGGCATCAAGACATACTTTAAAAAATTGATATCGGAATGAAATGTCCCTTTAAAGGAGATTCATGCAAGGAAGATTCATGTGAAGTTTGGTTAAAATTGGTCCAATAGTTTTGGAAAAGAAGATTTTTCAAAAAATTAATCTAATTTAATTAATCAAAATTAAAGTTTTACACAGAATTTATTTTTTTGAAGGAATTAAGAAGAGATTCATGCAAGGAACATTTCTGTAAAGTTTGTTTGAAATTGGTCCAGTAGTTTTGGAGAAGAAGAATTTTTAAAGATTTTTCGAAAATTTAAATCAATTAAATTAATTAAAATTCAAGTTCTGTGCAGATTTTGATCTTTTGAAGGAATTTGGTAGAGATTCATGCAAGGAAGATTTCTGTGAAGTTTGGTTGAAATTGGTCGAGTAGTTTTGGAGAAGAAGAATTTTTAAAGATTTTTCGAAAATTTAATTCAATTAAATTAATCAAAATTCAAGTTATACACAGAATTTATGTTTTTGAAGGAATTAAGAAGAGATTCATACAAGGAAGATTTCTGTGAAGTTTGGTTGAAATTGGTCCAGTAGTTTTGGAGAAGAAGAATTTTAAAAAAAATTTCGAAAATTTAAATCAATTAAATTATTTAAAATTCAAGTTCTGCACCGATTTTAATCTTTTGAAGGAATTTGGTAGAGATTCATGCAAGGACAATTTCTGTGAAGTTTGGTTAAAATTGGTCCAGTAGTTTTGGAGAAGAAGAATTTTTAAAGATTAAAATTCAAGTTCTGCGCGGATTTTAATCTTTTGAAGGAATTTGGTAGAAATTCATGCAAGGAAGATTTCTGTGAAGTTTGGTTGAAATTGGTCCAGTAGTTTTGGAGAAGAAGAATTTTTAAAGATTTTTCGAAAATTTAATTTAATTTAATTAATTAAAATTCAAGTTCTGCATGGAATCTATTTTTTTGTAGGAATTTGGAAGAGGTTCATACAAGGAAGATTCCTGTGGAGTTTGGTTGAAATTGGTCCAGTAGTTTTGGAGAAGAAGATTTTTAAAGAAAAAGTTGACGCACGGACGGACGGACGGACGGACGGACGCACGACGGACACAGGGCCATGACATAAGCCCCGCTGGCCTTCGGCCAGTGGAGCTAAAAACGACGTAACAACAGCTTATACAAGCTGTAGTTATGACAATTTTAATGTTACCAACGATTGTTTAAGGTCATGATATTCACGAAACACAAAAAAATAATGTAACACGCTAAATTGACAGAGTGAATGGACGTTTATGTTTTACCAAATCACGACAAAATTCTGTTTTTCACCTCTAACATATGCTGGACATGTGTGCTATAAAATAACTATCCAAAACAAGAAGGGTTTGACACCCCCGATAGTAAAGGAATAGGAAACATGGATACAAAAAATGCCGAGAACTAACATTTCAGGACTAAATATTTTCTGTGATACACTGTGATATATTTTCCCAAGCCTTTTCTTATACTGACGTCAAAACTAAGTCTTGTTTGGGAGAGAGTTAACAATCACTACCACAACACCCTTTCCTTGCCTCAAACTGCTCATCCAAAGTAGATTTGCGATTATCTATACATTGGTAAGAGACAAATGTATCAGAATGGTTTCGTTTATTGGGGTTTTACGCCTTTTTCAAGTGATATGGTCATATCGCGGCGGCTGGAACACCTAATCATGGATTCTTGTTGTTTCTCATACCAGTACTACCACAATACCTTACCGAGCCTCCAGCTGCTCGCCCACATAGGTTTTATCAGAATGGAAATTCCTTACGGTGAGGAAACAAAGGGCCAAACGATTGATCCTTTACCCGATGGCAAAATTTTAGACCGGTCCAATTTCAAAGATTCTGTAGACAACAATTTCAAGTGAAAGAAATTCAAATATTTTTATTCTTTTTGCGCAGAACACTTTGTGAGAAATGAAGAAGTCTCAAGCAATTTCTTCATTTTCCACAATGCTTTCTACGGCCTTTTCATTTTAGGGGGTCAAACTGTGGGAATGGATTAAGAGTCAGTGGCGCTGCCAACTTTGCCATGTCTGGTGCATGTCTTCATTTCAATTACATAGCTTGGAACACAAAGATATATATTCATATTATCATCGTTTATTCATAATATATGTATAAACATAACACAATATAACCATAACTCAACAAGAATATTGGTCTAGTTACAACTTTTGGGCAACTGAAATCAAGAAAGTTATCACTCCAAGTGATAAAAATAACCACACAAAACGTCACCTTGATTAATTGATTATAAAGTTTTTACGCCTCTTTCAACTACCAATGTCATATCGTGCAGCTGGCGCACCTACCTATGGATTCCTTGTATATATCTCACCAGTACTACAACAAAATCCAAAGTTGAAACAGAGCCTCCAGCTGCTTTCTCACATAGATGATTCACACCATTGATCCTTTTGATATTGACAGACTGAAACCCAGCCTATAACAAGACTGAAATTTGCAGAAAATATTGCACAGATTTAGCCTTCATTTTCAAAGGCATCACAGAAAAATGTTCATTTTTTATTAAGACTAGCAACCACAGCCTTTAATCTCCTGTATTCCCCGTTAACAGCTATAAGTTGGTGTGGAAATGAGATTGATCTAGATTTGTACATCTGTTCTATCTTGGCCATCAAAACTTCAAGTATAAACTGTGCATTCTTCATGAGAAATTGTATCTGAAAACAGAGAATATAAATGTTGTACACACAAGAGCAACAGATAACAAGAGCTTCGCAGAGCGGCGCATATACGCCCGAGAGGGGCTTGTCAGTAAAATTGAGCATTTTTTCAATTCAAGGGCAGATAATTCAAACATGAAAAGTTATCAAAACTTTGTTTGCACAACAGAAGCCATAGAGATTCATTGTAGCTAGTTTGATTAAATTCTGGTTGAAACTGTAGGAGTTGCGCACAGGAGAAAATGGGCATTTTTGAGAAAATGGGCATTTTTCCTTAAATTCAAGGACAGATAATTCAAGAACGAAAACAGTTATCTAAATTCCGTAGTTAGTGTGCACAACTAGACACCATGAAGATTCATTGTGGCAAGTTTGATCAAATTCTGATCAAAACTGTAGGAGGAGTTGCACACACAAGAAAATAGGCATTTTTTTTAATTCAAGGAGAGATAATTCAAGAACGAAAAGAGTTAATTGAATTCTGTAAGCGGTATGCACAGCAAGACATCATGGAGAATCTTTGTGGCAAGTTTGATCAAATTCCGATCAAAACTGTAGGAGGAGTTGCTTTAAAAGGTCTTTCTTTCGCTACTTTTCACCAAAAAAAAACCTGTAACTGCGGCTAAAAACTAGAGTTTGTAAAAGAAAGTAACTGAATAGTTTAATATCCCCGCAAGCATTTTCAAGGTAATGAGAATGTAAATAGAATGAGCTGTTTGTGACACAAAATTACATGTACTAGTATGTAAGTACATAGAATGTGTAAATTCAAGGGGAGATAATGCCTTCACCCTTTCCCAAACGGCAAAATTTTAGGATGATCAGCTTCAAAAACTGCCATAAATGAAAAAATGGTTGTTATTAAAGATAGGATTTGTGTAAAATATGGCATAGAAAATATTGAGACAAAAGGAGAAACTGCTGGTTATCAGCAGTTTCTTCTTTTGTTTAAATGTTTTCCCAAGCCTTTTCTATTTGGGTCGTCAAAACCAGGCCCTGGTTTCTCGAAAAAACTTAAGTATATTCTCATGAGAATATGCTCAACTTCAAAGGGATACTCTTCAACGTTGGAGGTTATTCGATTGAAGTTCACGTGGATTTCGTGCGATTTGAGCATGGTGCTCAGATTTGAGCATGAGTTCGTACTTAAGTTTTTTCGAGAAACCGGGGCCAGGTCTTGTTTGGGAGATAGTTAATCAGGGAAAGTTGAGACCTGAAAATTGTGTCTTTGCAAAACTTCAATATGTGAGAAATATTTATATAAAGTTTCATTACTACTGGATGAAAAGTGAAAGACAGTATTTTGTGGTACAAAGAGGAAGTTTGTCCATGTACAAAGGGAAATAATTCCGGTGTCCCAGGGTAACGTGTCCCCCCCCCCCCCCCCCCCCCCCCCCCTGGGTAACGTGGTTTAAAATGGTTTAAATATATATTTATAATATGGTTTAAATAATGGTTTAAAATAACTTATTCTAAAAGATTTACTACTTATGAAAAAAAATATGGATTGAAAATACACAATACGATTAAAAAACAAGAGCCGTCAGAGACGGACAATGCTCCCCGAATAAGGCATTGTCACAATAAATATATGCCATGCAGAGCTAATATAAAGCTAACAAATGTTAAGCCCCCTTTTTCCATGACATATTTTGTATACGCAAATTTTGAATAGTTTATTGTCAAGGGCATCTGATTTGCTACTCAAATATGAAATTTCATCAAATTCTGACCATTAGACTAGGAGAAATTAGAGAAAAACTGAATTTGACCTTAAGTCCCCTTTTCCCATGACGAGGCCTCAAATCCAAAAACGGGGAAAAGTACATCGGCATTATGTCCTAGGGAGTTCACATGGTAAGTTTCATTTGATTTGGCCAAAGGGTTATGGAGAAATCGCTTCGGACGGACGGACGGACGGATGGACGGACGGACGGACGGAATGACGGACGGACAGGACGGACGGACGGACGGACGGACGGACAGACAAAGCGGCGACTATATGCTCTCCCTTCGGGGAGCATAAAAATTTCCAAGGGGGGGGACACGTTACCCAGGAGGGGGGGACACGTTACCCAGGGGGACACGTTACCCTGTTACACCGGAACCAGAGGGAATCGAGACCTGAAAATTGTGTCTTTCAAAACTTCAACATGATTGTGATTAATATTTGTATAAAGTTTCATCATTATAGTATGAAAAGTGAAAGAGTAGTTCCTGACACAAAATCGCTAGCACTTTGTGGTACATAGAAGAAGTTCAAGGAGGATAACTTGATAAGCCAGGCAGAGTTGAAAGAAACAATTTTTCATACATCAGATAAATTGTGGTTCTTATTTTCAAATAAGCTGTATTTACCAGAGATTTGAATAACATTGACAAAATGCCACAAATTTACTCACCTCATCTGCCCATTTTCCAGATTTAATTGACGTCTCAATATGACTAATCTGTGCTTTAAACACCTGTACAATAGTCTGTGTAATCAGCATGTCCCGATCTTGACTGTAGACTAAGATCAGACTCTGTGCTAGAACTATACAGGATTTACAGAACTGTGCTGTATTCATGGTTAGGTTGATAAAACACTCATCTGTAAGTGGAAGAAAAGATAATTCTATTGTTAACTCATTGACTGTAGACTAAAATCAGACACTGTGCTAGAACTATACAGGATTTACAGAACTGTGCTGTATTCATGGTTAGGTTGATAAAACAGTCATCTGTAAGGGGAAGAAAAGATAATTCCATTGTTAACTCATTGACTATAGACTAAAATCAGACACTGTGCTAGAACTATACAGAATTTACAGAACTGTGCTGTGTTCATGGTTAGGTTGATAAAACACTCATCTGTAAGGGGAAGAAAAGATAATTCTATTGTTAACTCATTGACTGTAGACTAGAATCAGACTCTGTGCTAGAACTATACAGAATTTACAGAACTGTGCTGTATTCATGGTTAGGTTGATAAAACACTGATCTGTAAGTGGAAGAAAAGATAATTCCATTGTTAACTCATTGACTGTAGACTAAAATCAGACTCTGTGCTAGAACTATACAGAATTTACAGAACTGTGCTGTGTTCATGGTTAGGTTGATAAAACACTCATCTGTAAGAGGAAGAAAAGATAATTCTATTGTTAACTCATTGACTGTAGACTAAGATCAGACTCTGTGCTAGAACTATACAGGATTTACAGAAATGTGCAGTATTCATGGTTAGGTTGATAAAACACTCATCTGTAAGAGGAAGAAAAGATAATTCTATTGTTAACTCATTGACTGTAGACTAAGATCAAACTCTGTGCTAGAACTATACAGGATTTACAGAACTGTGCTGTGTTCATGGTTAGGTTGATAAAACACTCATCTGTAAGAGGAAGAAAAGATAATTCTATTGTTAACTCATTGACTATAGACTAAGATCAGACTCTGTGCTAGAACTATACAGGATTTACAGAACTGTGCTGTGTTCATGGTTAGGTTGATAAAAAACTCATCTGTAAGGGGAAGAAAAGATAATTCTATTGTTAACTCATTGACTGTAGACTAGAATCAGACTCTGTGCTAGAACTATACATGATTTACAGAACTGTGAAGTATTCATGGTTAGGTTGATAAAACACTCATCTGTAAGGGGAAGATAATTCTATTGTTAACTCATTGACTGTAGACTAAGATCAGACTCTGTGCTAGAACTATACAGGATTTACAGAACTGTGCAGTGTTCATGGTTAGGTTGATAAAACACTCATCTGTAAGAGGAAGAAAAGATAATTCTATTGTTAACTCATTGACTGTAGACTAAGATCAGACTCTGTGCTAGAACTATACAGGATTTACAGAACTGTGCCGTGTTCATGGTTAGGTTGATAAAACACTCATCTGTAAGTGGAAGAAAATATAATTCTATTGTTAACTCATTGACTATAGACTAAGATCAGACTCTGCGCTAGAACTATACACACTTTACAGAACTGTGCAGTATTCATGGTTAGGTTGATAAAACACTCATCTGTAAGTGGAAGAAAAGATAATTCTATTGTTAACTCATTGACTGTAGACTAAGATCAGACACTGTGCTAGAACTATACAGGATTTACAGAATTGTGCAGTATTTATGGTTAGGTTGATAAAACACTCATCTGTAAGTGGAAGAAAAGATAATTCTATTGTTAACTCATTGACTGTAGACTAAGATCAAACTCTGTGCTAGAACTATACAGGATTTACAGAACTGTGCAGTATTCATGGTTAGGTTGATAAAACACTCATCTGTAAGTGGAAGAAAAGATAATTCTATTGTTAACTCATTGACTGTAGACTAAGATCAGACTCTGTGCTAGAACTAGACAGGATTTACAGAACTGTGCAGTATTCATGGTTAGGTTGATAAAACACTCATCTGTAAGAGGAAGAAAAGATAATTCTATTGTTAACTCATTGACTGTAGACTAAGATCAGACTCTGTGCTAGAACTATACAGGATTTACAGAACTGTGCTGTGTTCATGGTTAGGTTGATAAAACAGTCATCTGTAAGTGGAAGAAAAGATAATTCTATTGTTAACTCATTGACTGTAGACTAAGATCAGACTCTGTGCTAGAACTATCGAGGATATACAGAACTGTGCAGTGTTCATGGTTAGGTTGATAAAACACTCATCTGTAAGAGGAAGAAAAGATAATTCTATTGTTAACTCATTGACTGTAGACTAAGATCAGACTCTGAGCTAGAACTATACAGGATTTACAGAACTGAGCAGTATTCATGGTTAGGTTGATAAAACACTCATCTGTAAGAGGAAGAAAAGATAATTCTATTGTTAACTCATTGACTGTAGACTAAGATCAGACTCTGTGCTAGAACTATACAGGATTTACAGAACTGTGCAGTATTCATGGTTAGGTTGATAAAACACTCATCTGTAAGGGGAAGAAAATATAATTCTATTGTTAACTCATTGACTGTAGACTAAGATCAGACTCTGTGCTAGAACTATACAGGATTTACAGAACTGTGCAGTATTCATGGTTAGGTTGATAAAACACTCATCTGTAAGTGGAAGAAAATATAATTCTATTGTTAACTCATTGACTATAGACTAAGATCAGACTCTGTGCCAGAACTATACAGGATTTACAGAACTGAGCAGTATTCATGGTTAGGTTGATAAAACACTCATCTGTAAGTGGAAGAAAATATAATTCTATTGTTAACTCCTTACCAGATGAAACTAGAAATCTATCACTATAGGTGATAACAAGATGTGTTTGTGAAACACAAATGCCTCGGACATGACATACTTTTGGAAAAAAGGCCAAGGTTAAGTTTTTGGATAGACAGATGGACAGACAGAAAAGTGTAAAAGAATATGCCCACAATCTTTCGATAGGGGGACAAAAAATACTCCCAACTAGTAGGCCACTTTATTTGTCTGAACAAGAATTTTTTGTCAAATCAGGGGCCATAACTCAAAAATTGTTGATCAGTTTTCATGAAATTTGCATCTTGTACATCTGCAAGTCCTAATGCACACTTTTCCCAAGTATGAAGCAAATTGGCTTGTAACTGTAGGAGAAGTTGTCAAGACATGTGTTTTTTTTGTCAATTGAGGGGCAAGAACTCAAAAATTATTAATCAGATTATAAATAGTGTCACTTACTATACACACTACTTTGTAAATCGATGCCCACGGTCGCCATATCCTCAACAAATTTGTTACAATCTGACACATTCAAATGGTTCATCGGTCGCCAGCGATCATCCTGAAAAACATTAATTGAATAGGGTTTAATATTGTGTTCAACAATTTTCTAGTTATATTGCTGTCATTAATCATTGATTTGCTGTTTCAATTAAAAGCCCTATGTTGTGGGTACTCATTTTGATTGTCACAATGTGATGATTCCAACAAGTAACAACAACTTAGTTTGATGAGCAATAACTGAAATATTGCATTATGAAAAGCAATTACCCCAAGTCTGTAGAAGAATTCTAGTACAATATATTGCAGAAAATGTTGAGCAAAAAAGAAAGAAAGTTGGTTGTCAGCATTTTCTTCTTTTGTCTCTCTGTGTTTTCCCAAAAATCTTCTATAAGGTGCTTAAAAATGAGTCATTTTTCCTTCAATATTTTCTGTGCAATGATGTATTCAAATTCCATATCCATTTCCAGTAATTTTGTCATTCATAGTAGCTTTAATATAGGGACAGCCTAAAATGTCATCATTAAGGAAAGGGTTACTCACTGCAGCTCTATATTTAACTCCATCTATCAATTGGT
This sequence comes from Fragum sueziense, assembly GCA_963680895.1. Lineage (NCBI taxonomy): Eukaryota > Metazoa > Mollusca > Bivalvia > Cardiida > Cardiidae > Fragum > Fragum sueziense. Next base: position 22,924,137 of record OY804604.1, on the reverse strand, counting down.
CCTTAGTTTCTCGAATCACTCTCTTTAAATCTTCAGCGATCAGGGAATCCAAACAGAAACCAACCTCTAGGCCTGCTGATGACAGCTGAAATGGAAACAATATGGGATCAGTCTTGAAAAAAAAATCTTTGAAAAGTTGAGAAAATATCATAAAGGTACTCCACCCCTAATGAGATTCACATGACATTAGAATTATTTGGGTGAAAGATGAATCACTCTTTCTAAATCTTCAGTGATCAGGGAATCTAAACAGAAACCAACCTCCAGACCTGTTGATGAGAGCTGAAATGGATATAATAACAAGAGCTGTAAGATGACAATGCCCCCGACACCGCTTTGATTTTAAATTATGGCCAATCTATGTTCAAGGTCAAGGTCATCCAGGGGTCAAGGTCACCAAAGTATGTGCCTACAGAAAGGTAATGTACCAAGAAATGTTGTGGTAAAGTATGAAGCGAATATGTTTAGTAATAAGGAAGTTATGGCCAATGTTTAAGTTTTTGGACGGAATGACGGACGGACAGACAGACGGACGGACGGACAAGTCAAATTTATGATGCCTCCCTATCGGGGGCATAAAAAACTATCCTTCCTGCATTTAAAGTTTATCTTCATTGGACAATGTTTTGATGGCTCAGTGCAAAACGGTTGTACCTGCCTATATGTTTATAGGCAGTTACAACCGTTTCGCGCTGAGCCCTCAATTTGTAGTAGTCAGAGCAAAACAGCCAAAACAGTTATTTGTGACATTCAAGGACAAATAACTCAGGACTTTCTAATTCAATCATAATTCTTTGTAGGATTCTGAGAGTGGATAACCCAAGGATCATTCCTGTGAAGTTGGGTTGAAATCCATCGAACAATTTTTTAGAAGAATATTTTCAAAAGAAAGGTTTATGGACCCTTTGGGAAAGGGTTATTCATGAATTTTTAATTTGAAAAGGGTCAATATTCTGCGAGGATATATCTCTGATTAATGAATCTCTTTGGCCTAAAACATAAATGAAACTGACGTCTATGATCAAGGATCTAGAAAAAGGTCCCTTGTGGCATTTGAGACCAACATGAATTTAGATCAGCCTGTGTATACATACTGTCTGATCATGATCCATAATTTTGTCTAATAGTTTCTTCAATACTCACAGCAACTCTAATTTAGCGACATAGTAGTAGAGATCCTTATTAGAATGCATTTTACCAAAGATTAACCCCTATCAAACAAGACATGGTTTTGATGTCTCTATCCTTATAAGCTGGGGAAAATATTGAGACAAAAGAAGAAAATGCTGTTAATCAGCATTTTCTCCTTTTGTCTCGATATTTTCTGTGCTACATTGTGTATAAATCCTATCATTACCAATATCCATTTTGACATCAGTAAGAGTTTTCAAATTGGAATAGTTTGCCATTTGGGAAAGGGCTAAATTGGCAATTTGTATTAAACAAAATTTAAGTCAGCAGGACAAGGGTTAATCTGTAAATATGGCAGTCTCAAATGCTATAAGGGCTCTTTTTCCATATTCAGCTCATTAGTATAGGTCTTGAAAAATGGCCTGGCAGAGATATACATGTAAGCTAGAGATGCTCTGCTAGGTCATTTATCGTGAGCTATAGCCTACCTCATTACAGTGTTTGGTTGCTATGGAAACACATTCGGCAATTGTTGCGAAGTTTGATTTGCTGTCGAATACATGTCTTTTGAATATCTTGACAAAACTTTCCACTTCTTCTTTCATCCAAACAACAAAAGCTGAAAGAAACAATGTAGAGTAAATAACTACCAAGCTACAGATAACTTACAAACTTAAAAATGTAAGATTAAGTATTTATTACATTAAAAGCCATAATTTGAGCTTGGACCACCCCTGGAAAAAAATCTTGGACTTGGACCCCCTGGAAAAAATCCTGGATCCGCCCTTGTGTTCAGTGCAGTTTTTAAGTTGCCACAACATGTGGAAATAGTCCCGGCTTCTACAGTGAAATTTGAAAGTGATATCGTAGATAGATTGTAGACTAGAAGAATTAAATTTTATTCAGATCGTTCTTTATCATTTCATTGCTATATTTTTATGATTTGAAGTTCTGATATATGCTAAATATTTTTTCTCGCTTCACCATTCAAACAAAATGGCGGTCATTTTTTTTCTAAATACACATAGATCATGTATTTATACACAATGCAAAGACGCCTTAGATCAGATTGGAAATAAGAATTAAAAAAGAAAAAAAACTAAAAATGAGGGTAAAACTCCCGAAAAGGGTATGTAATAAATAGATTAACTAACTGAAGAAATGTGATATTAAAATTATTTCACTCGAATGGGGTGAGATGTGGTTAAAAAAAACTCGTCCTTCCGGACTCGTTTTTTCAACCGCATCTCATCCCATTCTCGTGAAATAAATTTAATATCACATTTCTCCAGTTAGTTAACCTCTATATCTTTCAATGTTCATCAAACCCCATGTTGTGATTACTCATTTGAATTGTCTCCATGAACATTCATGCAAAATTACAATAAAATCCAATCAGCAGTTTTGGAAGAGAAATTTTCTTTCATTACACTATATTCAGCTAAAACAAAATGAAATCAAATGAGTAGTTTAACCCTTTCGTTTGCAAGCGCGCTTTCAAGCGCGGTTCAGGAACGCCTATACTGTTTAGGGGGGTATGGTCTTTTAAAAGCAATTTTTACACTATTAAAGTTATTATGACACCGGAAATATTGCGCGAAAGTGTTATGTTCTTGTGAAATGTGAAGAAAAACACAGTTTTTGGGTTTGTATGAGCTGTTACGATGGTCAGGAGGGTTCAATATTCTGCAGAAGAGGTCCGGCGAATCACCATGTCAGTGCTGGACGATGATGATAGCAATTACCTTGATTTTTAGGTGGTAAAAAGGTGATTTGAACATTAGAAATGTTTCGGAGACTTCGAATAGTGACTCCGATAGTGATTCCAATAACCCTAAACCGAATCCAGTCCCAAATCATAGGGGTGGGGGTGGTCGGGGGTCGTGGCAGGGGGCCTGACAGGGGTCATGGGGCTAGAGGTCGAGATTTTGATGAGATGCAAATTTTCTATCAGTTACTTATCATATTGTTAAAGGAAATTAATTAACCTTTCCAATGATATATAGGTTTATGGGTATTCTGCTAGTAAAATCTATGTATTAAGCATGTGTATACATGAAGTGCTTGGAAATAGGGAAAAAGTCATTTCTGGGAAATAATTCTGCAAACGAAAGGGTTAAGAGAAAAAGATTTTTTTTCAAAAAAATCTTAAAATTGCACATTTTAGGAATTTGAAAGAAGTCCTTGCATAGAAGATTCCTGTGAAGTTTGGTTGAAATTGGTCCAATAGTTCTGGAGATGTTTATGTTCTGTTTATTGGGGTTTTACACGTTTTCAACTGCTATGGTCAAATTGTGTTGGATGGAGCACCTAACCATGGATTCCTGTTGTTTCTCATACCAGTACTACCACAACACCCTAACCGAGCCTCCAGCTGCTCGCCCACAAAGGTTCACAATATCAAACCATTGATGGGTGAAATTTTGTCAGAGAGGGTATTTGCTGTGGCGGGGTATCGAACCCGGGACCTCTTGAGTGAGAGGCAGATGCGATATCAACTGCGGTATGGTCGTGGCAATGTTAAAGAAAAAGATAAACATGCGGAGGGACCCACTAACATACCCATGACAAAACACAGGGCCATGACATAAGCCCTGCTGGCCTTCAGCCAATGAAACTAAAAGCTCATTAGTAACGTACCAGAGAAACATCCATAATGTTCAGGGAAAGCTCTATGAAATTCTCGACCAGTTTCTGACAGACTTGAGAAGAAAACTCCGCATAAACAGCGTATATAGAGAGTGGTGGCCCCTTCAAACTTCAACTGTCGTATGTTGTACTTTATTATGGCACTTCTGTTCTTTAGAAATAACCCACATGCCTGATGAAATAAATCATAAACAGTTTGGAGAGTCAACCCATTACCAAATGACAAAATTTAGACTTGTCCAAATTCAATGATTATGCAGACGACAATTGACCAAACGCCGGCTGTCAATCAAAACATTGATAAGCCAATGGACGATCAGAAAAATGCCGCATCACCATTGTTTGTCTTAAATTCTTCGTTGCACGTGGTATTGTATCGATCTATCGACTGACAATCAAAACAATTGACATGCCAATGCCCCCAGTGTTTGTATTAAATTCTACATTGGGCGGAGCGATCTATCGATTGGCGCTTGGCCAATTTCAAGTTGACACAAAATTAAAATACATAATCAATATTCTTGGTGTCCAAATAAACTTTATCTAACACATGACATATTTCCACACACAGACAAGACGAGGTAACAAGTTCTTCCTAACTGCTTCCCACTACAGAAAGTTGGGTACACTGAGGCGTTGCCACTTAACCCTTTTCCAAACAAGACCTGGTTTTGACGTCCCTAATAGAAATGGCTTGGGAAAACATTGAAACAAAAGAAGAAACTGCTGATAACCAGCAGTTTCTCCTTTTGTCTCAATATTTTCTATGCCATATTCTACACAAATTTTATCTTTATTAACTTCCATTTTGTCATTTGTGGCAGTTTTTTAGGTGGATCACCCTATTATCTTGTCGTTTGGGAAAGGGTTAAGGGACTTGCCCAAAGACACACCTCAGAAATCAGCCAGTATGAAAAAGTCAGATTATCTCCCTGACTTGACCTGGGAGGGAAAAGAAATTTCTTCATGCAAATGTCCATGTAATGTTGATCTTTCCAGCGAATTTTCATCAAAACTATAACTATAAAAATCTATCACGAGGAATGTGGATGGGCGTACCGACGGACCACATAATTCCTATATAATCCTAAAACAGTGTTTGTAGGGAATTATAAACATAGATACTTGTCTTGTTCTATACTAATCTCAAAAGCAGCCGGAGTATTCCAAGATAAACATTTAGCATGTCAATAGAAGGCTATTGGTAAGTAAACAATTACAAACCTGGGCAGACCGGCCAAGCCTGATGAGTTGAGCCACCGCACGTCTTGCAGCCCTGGGACCGCCACGCAATGACCGCTCTGGGGATACTTGAAGCTCACTCATGAGTCCCTCTGTCAATAGCTTAATTCTGTTGTCTATTCTAGCTCTGCAAGAAATTACATGTCAAGAATAACAAATCTTTGCCTGGAGGCTGAAATTATGGTCACAGAAGCATGTGCAAAGCCATACCTGTTACAGAAAAAAAGTTATCACAGATATATGCAAGTTGCATATAAAGACTTAACCAAGAATTCCTAAGTCCAAAAGGGTAAAATTTCCACTAAATTTCATGTAATGAATCTTTGCCTAAAAGCTGATATTATGGGCACAGAAGCATGTGCAAAGTTTCAGAACAATTGCATTAGTAGAAACAGAGAATTGAAAAATTTGCATGTGAAAAATCAATTAAAGCATTACACCAACACCAATGCCGCGATGACTAGAATAGCCCCTCCTATTCGACGAATAGTCGTGCTAGAAAAAGAAATTTGGAATCTGGAATCTATAAATGGGTTAACCCTTTCCCAAACGGCAAAATTTTAGGGTGATCCACTTCAGAAACTGCCACAAATGACAAAACGGAAGTTCTTAAAGATAGAATTTGTGTAAAATATGGCATAGAAAATATTGAGACAAAAGGAGAAACTGCTGGTTATCAGCAGTTTCTTCTTTTGTTTCAATGTTTTCCCAAGCCTTTTCTATCAGGGACGTCTTTTGGGAATGGGTTAAACTTACCTAAATTCTTTCACAGCAGGCGTCTTTTGGCACTCTTTTAAATGATCATTCACTGAAATGTAGTAGAACTGGTAATTTTAAACCAAACAGCAACATTTTAGACTGTTCCATTTTAAAGCTGTTGCCTTCCATAAAATGTATGTTGATAAAGATAGGACTTGAGCATCAAAAAGCACAGAAAATATATGCTGATAAACTGCATTTTTTCCTTTGCCCTAATGTTTTTCTAAGATGTATTTATAAGGTGTCAAAACTTGTCATTATTAAACCCATAACCACACAGTGACGCTTTTTGACATCCCTCAAGTTAAAGGCTTTAGACAACATCATGGGAAATGGAGGAAATGCATGTCTCAACCAACTTCATTTCTCATAATGTTTTCTACCCATACCGGCCTAAAATTGTAATATTTCATTCACATGAAATAGTTGTCTGCAACATCTTTGAATTTGAATCAGTCTTAATTTCTGTTGTCTGGTAATGAGTTAAAAAATTGTGATTTAACACTAGTACTCAAAGGCCAAAATACCCTTGTCACTAAGCAATACATAATTCGGCATTTTACATATTCTTGTTGTGGTTCTTGTTGTTGTGAACCATTTCACAAAATTGCCCAATATTAGACCAGTTCATTTTGAAAATAAGTCTTAAGCAATTTCTTCATTTTCCACAAATTTCCCAGATCATTTGTCCTTAAGATATCAAAACCATGGGGCCAGTTTCATCAAAATATTTAAGACTAATTTTCATCTCACCAATGTCTCACTAAAAATTTAGGATAAGAACCATACATCGTCAATCTAACAAGACGTAAGTTTTGTAGTGTTGGGTGTGTTGTTTTAACTCTTTCGCTGCCAAATTTCCTGGAATTGTCCTATTTCCAGTGCCAAATTTTTGAAACTTCATAAGAGGGTTTGTCAGTTTACTGAATAGTAAAAAATCGTTGTTTGATAATATTAAACTGAAACTTCCAGGAATCATTGCACACAAGAGGACCATGATGGTCCTATATCGCTCACCTGAACCACGATGATATGAGCCACAGTTATGTTTGAATCAATTAATATTTGTGACATTAAGACTGAAAACAAACTTATGGTCATCAACATTATGTCCCTGTTTCCTCTTTATAGGTCAATATATCTGGTTGTAAAGAGTGAAAACAAAGTAAAAAACGATATTTTTTTCCATTTCAAGGGCAGATAACTCAGCAACTGCTTGTCTAATTGTGCTGAAGTTAAAACTCATCAATGATCTTATGGTGATTAACCATTATATCCAAGATCAAAGTTTTGTCTTGATTGGTCACCATTAATTTTGTGGTTGTTAGAGTAAAAACAAAGTTGAAAACAGCAATTTTGTCAAATTCAAGGGCAGATAACTCAGGACATTCTGGTCCGGCCAAACCAAAACAAAAACTCATCCAAAATCTTATACAAGGTCACCAACATTGTGTCCTTTTTTTGTATATATTGGTCAATATTTGTAGATCTATGCTAGAGTGTAAACAATGTCAAAAGTAGCTTTTTTTCTTTCAATGGCAGATAACTCCTGACTTTCTGGTCCCATCTCACCCAAAATCCAACTCATGCAAGATCTTATGGTCACTAATATTGTGTTAAAGTTTTGTCTTGATTGGTCAATAATTGCAGATGCTATAGTGTAAACAAAGTCGAAAACGGTCAAAAACGACAATTTTGTCAAATTCAAGGGCAGATAACTCAGGACATTCTGGTCGGATCAAACCAAAATTCAAACTCATCCCAGATTTTAAGGTCACCAACATTGTGTCCAACTTTTGTATTGATTGGTCAATATTTGTAGATGCTAGAGTGTAAACAATGTCAAAAGTAGACATTTTTTACATTCAAGGGCAGATAACTCCTGACTTTCTGGTCCGATCTCACCCAAAATCCAACTCATCCAAGATCTTACGGTCACTAATATTGTGTTTAAGTTTTGTCTTGATTAGTCAATATTTGTAGAAGCTATAGTGTAAACAAAGTCGAAAACAGTCAAAAACGACAATTTTGTCAAATTTGAGGGCAGATAACTCCTATCTTTCTGGTCCGATCTGACCCAAAATCGAACTAATCCGAGATCTTATGGTCACCAACATTGTGTCCAACTTTTGTATTGATTGGTCGATATTTGTAGATGCTAGAGTGTAAACAATGTCAAAAGTAGCTATTTTTTACATTCAAGGGCAGATAACTCCGGACTTTCCGGTCTGATCTGACCCAAATTCGAACTCATCCGAGAGCTCATGGTCATACATGTTTTGACGAAGTTTGGTTAAGATTGGCTTATATTTGTAGATGCTAGAGTGTAAACACCAAATTGTTGACAGACAGACGGACGGACGAACAGACATACAGACGGACGGACGACGGACAAAAGGCGTGCTCAGGTGAGCTAATAAATTGTTTTGCCCAATAGCATACTTTTTATCAGGCAGTTTGATCAGATGACCTTGCCCTTGACCTTGAATGACGTCATTAAGCTATTTTTTGGAAGTCGCCGATCGGCGACATTGGCAGTCTTCCTATGGGTTGCCTTTTTGCGACATTGGCAGCGAAAGAGTTAAGCGTTTGGTAGGACATTGGTAAGTTAAAAATATGTCCTAAATATTTTGATGAAACAGAACCAAGGTCTTATTTAGGAAAGGAGTAAAGTAGACATGCCTAGCAAATATTCCCTACTTACCTTTTTCGACAAGATCTACTGCCCCCTCAAAATCTCTTTGTGCAATACACATATCTAAATCCTCAGGCAGTTCTTGTAACCAATCAGCATTTAACAGTTCTGTTTCCATGGCAATCTGGGCAAGTTCTTTCTCATCGAGGGGCTGAACAGGTTCTTCAAAAGCTGTAATGAAGACAGTACAAAATAAGAAATGTCAAGGGGCAAGTCCATGTCAAATGAGTAATCCTAGGCAATTTCTGAAACTAGGCCAGAGGGCTACTATCAGGTGCTGCATAGTAAAAAAAAAAGACCAAAAATGATTAAAATTCGAATGAATAAAGTGTCAAAGTAATAATTATTTGCCTATAGGTTGATATTAGGGATGGGAACAAGTACTCGATTAATCGAGTACTCGATCAAACGTCCGAGTATCGATTACCAATATCACTAATCGAGTAATCGGAAAGAAAAAATAAAATCAGCAGAAATATGAAAATTCATTTCCAAACTCAAGTTGTTGAAAATATCAATCGCTCTTTTCCAACATTGTACCAAGCAAAGGGTAGAATATGTAACACCTGGTCGTCTGCCGATTATCTAATCCTTCGATATTGTCCTAATTTGCAATCAAGTGCCAACAGCTATTGTTCTCGCTGTCAAACAATGTCATAAATTTTCGCACCTTCGCCACTCTTTACTCCGATTTCGGGCGATGCATTTTAATTGGACGTCCGTAAGATTTACCTTAGAGTTGATTGGTTGATTGGTTAATGCAATATTCGATCGGCCGATTCTTGGATTAATGTTAAGATTTCATCCAATTGCTATTTTTTGTCTCGAAGAAGAAGCATCTCATTCCAGATTACACGAAAATAAATTCAAGAAAGTCAAACAATGCCTCCCTCTAAGTCTATATTGACTTGTGTATAATACACATCATGTGTAAATATTACGAACCCTTTGGAGATAAATAACAACAACTTTGCGGATTTTCTATTTTTCATTAGTTTAATGGAAAGATTTTGACACTTTCTGTAAATTTCATCACATATCTAACAATTGTCCATTTATCTGAAATAAAGTACTGATCAAAAATAATCTAAAGAAATATTTATATCGAAGATATGCTGCATAAATCGGTAATGAACATTGGAAAATACCGATATTATAACCAAAAGACGACGTTTCTATCCGAGTACTCGAGTACTCGATCGGAAGGGTAACCAAGTACTCGATTAGTAAAATTGGTACTCGTTACCATCCCTTATTGATATTAATCACAGAAGCATGTCATAATGTGCAAAGTTTCAAATCAATAGCATTCGTAGAAATAGAGATATGACACTTCTATGTAAAACCTTAACCAAAGCAATATCTGGATACCAACACATATACAAGGGTTTTCTTTCAGGAAGGCAAAACTGGTTTCGAGTGGGAACAAGTTAAACTTACGATTTGTGTCTTCTTCCGCCTTCAATGCAGAAGAGCTCTGTTGTTCTGCTAGTTTAAGGGCTGTCTCTTTTTTCTGTTTGTCTCTCGCCATTTTACTCTTTTTTGTTTCTTCTATGACATCAAGCCATTGTCTCTGAAATAAACAAGAATAGCAGGGGTCAAAAATTCAAAGTCAAATTATTTCCCTTGGATGACCTCAAAGAGTGACCAAATTTCTTCCTGCAAATGCCCATGTCATGCTTATCATTCCTGCGAATTTTCATCAAAATTTGTCCAGCTGTTTAGGAAAAGTCGCGCTGACGAGAATCGGCACAAATAAAAAAATCAAAGTCAAGTTATCTCCCTTGGTTGACCTCGGGGAGCCAAGAAATTTCTTCATGGGAATGTCTATGTCATGTTGATCATTTCTGTGAATTATCATCAAAATTACAAATCAAATTAAACATGTTAAATAACATGCTCTAAACATACCTTTGACTTAGCACTGTCAGCCTGGTAAATCTTTGAATCTGGAAACATGAGAATTTTGAAGGCATTTTTCACAGGCCCTGCATCCCTGATGTTGACACTAGCAAGATTGTCAAGTTCATATAAGCCTTGAAACTTGTATCTTACTGGCCCTCTCCTACAATAAAAAGCAGAATAAATACATGGACAGTCAAGAATGGACACTTAATGTGTCCAAGTTAAAGAGCAATTCAGAATATATTGTGATATCCGAAGTTTGATACATCATTTTTTTGTATAATTGTGAGGCTCCATATCCCCGATGTTGACAATGGCATGATTGTCAAGTTCATGTAAGCCTTGAAACTTGTATCAAACTGGCCCTCTCCTACAATAGAGAGTAGAAAAAATACATGGACAGTCAACAAAGGAAACTCAATGTGTCCAAGTTAAGGGGCCTTATAAAATACCTTGAGACATTCAAAGTTTGACATATCAACTGTTTGTATAATTGTGGGGAATATTGAAACTTGCAACATTCAGTGTTATTTAAGTAATGCGTTGTTGTATTCAGTTGATATAATGCCAAGAAAAGATATTGCTTGATATCGAGTAATTTCTCTCCTTGGCCTAAATTAATGTTGTGATATGTAATTCCAAAAGTATTTTGTTTGTTATCTAGATTCTGATTCCTAATCATAAGGACAGGAACAGATTTTCATTTCAACATTAGATTGATAAGAAGTAATCCAATGTCGACATAATGAGTGTCAACTGTAGTTATCTGACATTGTAACTTCTGTTTTCTATATCTGAGGATCAGTTTCATAATTATTTATGGGTCTATTCGAGAACCTAATTTTGACAGGCTTACCTATTTGGTAGCCAAGTAGCGATCATTAAACTATCATTTAACAGGAACATGTGTACTTTATGTAGTTGTGCCAATGATTCTAAATCCAGCTCTGCTAGATCCCCGTTGTGTATCAACTGTCTTCCTGGAACCTCTGTTACACTCTGAAATGCATATTGGTTTGTGTTTGTTTTATCTAAAAATATTATATCACAATCAAAACACGATCAATTAAAAATAAAAGTATCAATTTCGCTAAAGACATTGAGGCAACCTAAAATGTAAAAGAGCAATTAGAATATTTGAGATCAGCCTGTACCAAAGTGCAGTCTAAATCAGAGCTAGTCACTGAAGTTCTTTCAAAGTACTGAGAATGTAAACAGAATGAGCAGTTTGTGACACAAAATAACTTGTTAACAGGTGAATATAGAAGAAACATTTATAAATTCAAGGGAAATCATTCCTGAACCAGGGGGAGCTGGGACCTGAAAATTTTGTCTTGCAAAACTTCAACATGTGACCAATATTTGTATAAAGTTTCATTACTATTGGATGAAAACGAAAGAGGAATTGGCAACACAAAATTGTAATATTTTGCACTTAGACAGACGGATGGACCGGCTGATTCCAGTATACCTCAGAAAACATTCATTCTATGGAGGTATAATAATTGTGGATTGGGAAAGGGCTAACGGCAAAATGTTAGGATTGCCAACATTAGGAGCTGCAGACTACAAAGTGGATGTTAATCAAGATAGGATTTGAGTACAATATAGTACAGAAACTATGGAGGCAAATGGATAAAATTCTGATCAACATCTTTTTTTCTTTTGTCTCAATATTTTCCGAAACCCTTTCAATACTTTCCGAAACACTTTCTATAAGGGACACCAAAGCCAGGTCTAATTTGGGAAAGATTTAACCCATTACCAAACGACAAAATTCAGTTCAAAATTCACAAATTTCTAGACAACAATTTCAAGTGTATTGAACTTTACATTTTTTGGCCATTCTGGATAGAAACATTGTGGGAAATGAAGAAATTGCTTGTCACAAGCAATTTCTTCATTTTCCACAATGTTTTTGAAAACCTTCATTTTGTAGGGAGTCAAAAGGCGTCATTCTGAAATAAAGGGCTAAAGCGTCAAAAGGCGTCCCTCTGAAGTAATGGGTATAGGTATAACATAAATGCACCTACAGAACAGCCTTCCACTTTCTCTAACAGGAACGCCAAATTACGCCGAGTTTCTTCCTCAGGGTTCTCTTGTTCTGCTTCTTTTTGTGGTTCTTCCACAACAACTGAAATATTAACAAGATGTGTTTGTGAAACATGAATGCCTCTTTCGATACGGGGGCATAAAAATAAATGAATAAACAATAGAGTGATTGCAGTTTAACGCCTCTTTCAACAGTTACTGCTATGGTCATATTGCCGCAGCTGAAGCACCTGACCTTGGATTCTTGTAATTTCTCTAACTGGTTCTAGTACCAAAATATTCAAAACCGAGCCTCCAGCTGCTCTTTCACATAGATGATTTACACACAGTGGTGAGAGACAAATGACTTAAGTCAAATGTCAGAATGTATACAGGCCGCACCAGGGTTTGAACTCGCAACCCCTGTATTGGCAGACTCAGACGTCAACAACTGAGCCTTTTGGGCTTGGCATAAATGAAGAAATAAGTCAGAATCTCCATTCTGACAATAGAGCACATGATAACCATCATTTTCTCCTTTTTCTTCCAGGTTTTCTTCCTTCCATACCTATAACATTGAGATCTTCTACAAATCTTATCATTAAAGGGGGACGAGCTAGGCTGTCGAAAATGCAAATGGCACAATAATTACAAACCAGAAATAACGTATGAAATTACCAACCTGAAGGGGTAGATCATTTATGTCCATTGTTACCACTCGTCGAGCTTTATTCAAGTATTAAAATCCAAGTCAATTAATAACATGCTGGTCGTCCTTGTTTTTGTTTTGTAACGGCTACATATGCCCAACCTTCAAAAATCAATTACGTCAGAGATACGTCATCTGTGCTCAGCGAGATTTAACACACCGTACAACCGGCTGCGTAGAAAGTCAGCGAAGACAGATTCGGCATCTGATGTCATGTGCATGGTAGGTCAAATGAATTTACTTTTATAAATAAACAAAAGGATCTTTGGTATTCTATAGTTGATAAATACGCGTATAAATGTTCAGTGCTTGTACAAAATAAACCTTTTCACATATTACTCGCAAATAAGGTCACAGTCATCGACACAGCCGGTTGTACTGTGTGTTAATAACGCGGAGGTGTGTCTCGTTGACCTTGACCTTGTCTTGCTTTGAAGTAACAAGAGGGCCATTGGCTCTGAAGCGCTCACCTGATATCATAACTTTGTGTATACAAAGTTTCAGGTTGATTGGACAAAAAATGTGACCTCTAGGGTGCACACAAGGTTTAACTAAGATTTGACCTTGTGACCTAGAATTGATCAAGACAATCATTCTGATCAATTTTCAGGTTGATTGGGCAAAAAATGTGGCCTCTAGAGTGCACACAAGGTTTTTCTAAGATTTGACCCCATGACCTAGTTTTTGACCCAAGATGACCCAATTTCGAACTTGTCCGATATTTTATCAAGAAAATAATTCTGAGCAAATTTCAGGTTGATTGGGCAAAAAATGTGGCCTCTAGAGTGCACACAAGGTTTTTCTAAGATTTGACCCTGTGACCTAAATTTTGACCACAGATGACCCAATTTCAAACTTGTCCGAGATTTCATCAAGACAATCATTCTGAGCAATTTTCAGGCTGATTGGGCATAAAATGTGGCCTCTAGAGTGCACACAAGGTTTTTCTAAGATTTGACCCCGTGACCTAGTTTTTAACCCCAGATGACCCAATTTCGAACTTGTCCAAGATTTTATCAAAACAATCATTCTGAGCAAATTTCAGGTTGATTGGACAAAAAATGTGGCCTCTAGAGTGCACACAAGGTTTTTCTAAGATTTGACCCCGTGACCTAGTTTTTGACCCCCAGATGACCCAATTTCAAACTTGTCCGAGATTTCAATAAGACAATCATTCTGAGCAAATTTCAGGTTGATTGGGCAAAAAATGTGGCTTCTAGAGTGCACACAAGGTTTTTCTAAGATTTGACCCCGTGACCTAGTTTTTGACCCCAGATGACCCAATTTCGAACTTGTCCGAGCTTTCATCAAGACAAACATCCTGAGCAAATTTCAGGTTGATTGGGCAAAAAATGTGGCCTCTAGAGTGCACACAAGGCAAAGTTTGACGGACGCCGGACGCCGGACGACACACGACGGACGCCGGACACAGCGGTATCACAATAGCTCACCATGAGCACATTCGTGCTCAGGTGAGCTAAAAATAGAATGTGTAAACACGCTTGTAAAGGATTGATCTATAGCAAGGGAAAGATGTTTTTTCGCCGAGATTGAGGTTATATGCATTGCTAATTGTTTTTCCATGCACAAATATGAGTTCCCGAACAGTTCGGAAGCATAAAAACATAGAATGAGCCCCTTTAAGGTTTACGAACTGAGAATGAAAACATCACTTTCTAGCCATACGAAATGCATCAAATTACACACACTTGTAAATACACCTCACATAAGTTGATTCACCACGCTGGATTTCAAGATTATGCTTCAAGAAGAAAAAAATTTACAAATATTATTTTACTCTATATTCATATGCAAGGGAGGTAATTTTGAACATTTTTGTCAAATATTTCCATACGTATGCATTAATACAAAATTCTAAAGCATACAAAATGCGTATGTTTGTATTTCGAATGGAAATGTAACAAAGTTCAGGAACAACTGGCACATTTCAAATTTCGCCTCTGGCTCTGCATTTCATTCTCAGTTCGTAAACCTTAATTCCATCATCTGCAATTGCCGTCAATTCTATTATTTAAACTAATTACCAGACAGCAAAAATTTAGACTGATCCAAATTCAAAGATGTTGCAGACAACAATTTGAAGTTGATAAGAATTTAAAAATCTTACTATTTCAGAATCAGTTGAGAAAAAATTGTGGGAAAATGAAGAAATTGCTTGTCACAAGCAATTTCTTCATTTGCCACGATGTTTTCACAAGCCTTTCTTGTGAGGGAGTCAAAAGGTGTCACTGTGCAGTAATGGGTTAACTCAGAATCTGGAAAAAGAGCACATACTACATTTGAGACCAACATGGATCTAGATCAGCCTGCATATTCTTACAGTCTGACCAAGATCCATGTTGTTCTCTCACCAAAACTCCTTTATGATCTATAGCAACAGTAAGATCTAACAACACTTCAGGCTTGGCAGAGGCTGTTGTGGATACATGGCAGGATCTTTCAATTTAGACCAGTCAATAATTGTGTCGTCTGATAAAGGTTTAACCCATTCTCAAACGACAAAATTTCAGGGTGATCCCATTTTAAAGTTGCTGCAAACTACAAAATGGTTGTTGACAGATACAAATTGTGTATCATATAGGCCAGAAAATATTGAGGCAAAAGGAGAAAATGCTGGTTACCAGCATTTTCTCCATTTGCCTCAATGTTTTCCAAAAAAACTGTTTAAATTGGGGATGTCAAAACCAGGCCCCGATTTCTCGAAAAAACTTAAGAACTTTCTCAGACTGAAATCTGAGCACCATGCTCAAATCGCACAAAATTCATGTGAACTTCAATCGAGTACCCTTCAATGTTGGAGAGTATTCCTTAGAGGTTGAGCATGCACTCATGAGAATGTACTTAAGTTTTTTCGAGAAACCAGGGCCAGCTCTTGTTTGGGAAAGGTTTAAGAGTTAGGTCGATAATTTTTCTTACCTTTATCACTAACAAGTGATGTCTCTAACATAGAATTCATAAGAGTTTTCTGTTCAGTCAACATATGGCTAACTTGGTACATCTCTCCTTCTAAAACTGTAAACACTCTGATAAAGGTTTAACCTATTACTGCACAGTGACGCTTTTTGACTCCTTTACAAGAAAATGCTTGCGAAAACATTGTGGAAAATGGAGAAATTGCTTGTGACAAGCAATTTCTTCATTTTACACAAAGTTTTCTAACCCACAATAGAAAGATTTTTAAAATCTTATCAACTTGAAATTGTCATCTGCAACATCTTTCAAATTGGACCAGTCCAAAATTTTGTCGTCTGATAAAGGTTTAAGGTTGACAATTTTTCTTACCTTTGTCACTAACGAGTGAAGTCTCTAACATAGAATTCATCAGAGTTTTCTGTTCTGTTAACATGTGGCTAACTTGACACATCTCACCTTCCAAAACTGTAAGCACTCTGATAAAGGTTTAACCAGGTGTTGTTTGGGAAAGGTTTAAGAGTTAGGCTGACAATTTTTCTCACCTTTATCACTAACAAGTGACGTCTCTAACATAGAATTCATCAGAGTCTTCTGTTCAGTCAACATGTGGCTAACTTGATACATCTCTCCTTCCAAAACTGTAAACACTCTGATAAAGGTTTAACCTATTACTGCACAATGACGCTTTTTGACACCTTTACAAGAAAATGCTTGCGAAAACATTGTGGAAAATGGAGAAATTGCTTGTGACAAGCAATTTCTTCAATTTCCGCGATGTTTTCTAACCCAAAATGAAAAGATTTTTAAAATCTTATCAACTTGAAATTGTCATCTGCAACATCTTTCAAATTGGACCAGTCCAAAATTTTGTCATCTGATAAAGGTTTAAGAGTTAGGCTGACAATTTTTCTTACCTTTATCACTAACGAGTGAAGTCTCTAACATAGAATTCATCAGAGTTTTCTGTTCTGTTAACATGTGGCTAACTTGGTACATCTCCCCTTCCAAAACTGTAAACACTCTGATAAAGGTTTAACCAGCTTTTGTTTGGGAAAGGGTTAAGAGTTAGGCTGACAATTTTTCTTACCTTTGTCACTAACAAGTGAAGTCTCTGTCATAGAATTCATCAGAGTTTTCTGTTCAGTCAAAATGTGGCTAACTTGGTACATCTCTCCCTCCAAAACTGTAAACACTCTGATAAAGGTTTAACCAGCTTTTGTTTGGGAAAGGGTTAAGAGTTAGGCTGACAATTTTCCTCACCTTTGTCACTAACGAGTGAAGTCTCTAACATAGAATTCATCAGAGTTTTCTGTTCTGTTAACATGTGGCTAACTTGGTACATCTCTCCCTCCAAAACTGTAAACACTCTGATAAAGGTTTAACCTATTACTGCACAATGACGCTTTTTGACTCCTTTACAAGAAAATGCTTGGGAAATCATTGTGGAAAATGAAGAAATTGCTTGTGACAAGCAATTTCTTCATTTTCCACAATGTTTTCTAACCAAAAATGGAAAAGATTTTTAAAACATTATCAGCTTGAAACTGTCATCTGCAACATCTTTCAAATTGGACCAGTCCAAAATTTTGTCGTCTGATAAAGGTTTAAGAGTTAGACTGACAATTTTTCTCACCTTTGTCACTAACAAGTGACGTCTCTAACATAGAATTCATCAGAGTCTTCTGCTCTGTTAACATGTGGCTAACTTGGTACATCTCTCCTTCCAAAACTGTAAACACAAATTCATAATTGAGCCAGGTTCTGGAAAAGGACCCTTATGGCATTTCTAAAAGGAAGTGACTAGGGATACGGGCCCGAAATAATTGCAAAATAATCAGTCTAAATGTGGGAAAGGATCAATATTGATTTTCCATAACTTGTATTAGTTAACCCGTATGTTAGACAGGAAGTCGTCTGACCCGTATCCATAGCAAAACCCACCAGGTTTCACTAGAGATACGGACCCGTATCTCTAGCAAAACCAGGTTTTTTTGTTAGGGATATGGGCCCATATCTCCAGCTCCTGTGGGCTAGATACGGGCCCGTATCCCTAGTCACTTCCTTTCAAAGACCTGAGTTTCAAGATTAGTCTGTGGTCAAATGCAGTCCAATAAAGATCAATACTGCTATCTTTCAGTAACTATAGCTCAAAAAGAAGCTATTAGAGAACAACATGGATCCTGATCAGACTGAGCGTTATGCATCTAGGCTGATTTGGATTCATGTTGTCCTCAAACACAAAAGCGGATTTTTTCTAGATCACTTTTAATTCAATTTGAGTTATAAAATTAAAACTGTCGCTTCATTCATTCTGATCATTTACTAAATAGTTCCAATCATTCTATTTGACTAAAACCCTGCGATATAGATTCAATCATTCGGATCACTTTATTTCTTCTGTTATTTCTTTCTTATCTACGGGAAATTCTCAGATGGGAGGAGGGCTAGATATTGGTCTCACATTCTTAGTAAAACAAAGCCCTTACTATCTTACTTGGGGAAAAACATGCTATAATATAGATATAGATCTTACTTGAGATTTCTCTTGCTGTCTCTATGAACTGTGTGTAATTTTTGTAGACATTTTTCTTCAGCTCCTGCGCTGTTTTTTCTGCCAATATCTGTACTTTCTGCTTCATCTCTAGCAATGGCATTTCTCCCTCCTCTGACAGTCTACTCACATCTGTTGGACAGAAACGACACATGTACAGTCGCAGGGTTTCCGAAAACCCCAAAATGTTTTTTTTAACCCCCAAATTAACCCATTACCAAACGACAAAATTTTGGGGTAGTCCAATTTGAAATAGGTTGCAGACGACATTTCAATGTGAAGAAATTTCGAAACTTTATAGCTTTTTGAGTAGAATACATTGTGGGAATTGAAGAAATTGCTTGTTACAAGCAATTTCTTCATTTTTCACAATGTTTCCAAAGCCATTATATTGTGGAGAGTCAAAAGGAGTTACTGTGTGGTAATGGATTAAATCTTGTACTCCTAATTTTTGCCAGCAGCTTTCTATGTTTCTTATACAGAGGGTACAAGCATGCTGTGAAATAATGGTTTTTACCCCAAATTTATTATAGTCAGTGGAAACCCTGTGTTGACACTGTGCGTAATGTCAACTTGTGATTGACTGTGATCCGTCAAACATCTGCTTGAGCAAGAGTTTCTTTTACGAGGTGGGCCGGGGATTCTACCCAACTATTTGGGTATTATGATGACTATTATCCCCTGGCCACTTTTGTAAATATTGAACGAGGTAGATTAACTGTAAGATAATCATTGAAATTCCCCCCCCCCCACCCCCCACCAGCTTTCTATGCCTCAGGGAGGCCTAAAAGTAATTAAAACCCTGTTTGAGAAGTAAAAGATTCTCCATCCCGTCCTCATAATTGGATATCACAAATCTGATACAAATATAGCCATACAAGGAAAATGAGATAAATTGCTCTCAACTTCCAGCAGCGGATCCAGGTTTTCTGTGAGGGGGGTTCGAATATGCAAATAGGGGGGTTCGTTTTCCTAGTTTTACAAAATGATGACGGAATTTCTGCATGAAATTGAAATAATCGGGCCTCAGAGGGGGGTTCGTTTGAACCCCCCGAACCCCCTCTGGATCCGCCACTGACTTCTTTGAGTTTCCAACTATTTTACAGTTATAAACATTGATCGATTGGGATTCAAAGCCGCTAATCTACAATGTAACATGGTTTCTGTATTCACCATTGACAGATTTAGTCAGATTTTCTTGGTGCAATATTTTCATTGGCTTCTGTAAGGTCTCAATCCAAACACTATGTTGTGGGAACAGTCGTTGAAATCATTGTTTCGATTAATCCGAGTCTTCTCTGATGTAAATACGCTCTTTGATATTTTGATGTTTCGCTATTTACATCAAAGAACGTTGCTCTTTGAAAACAGCGGAAAGTTCAGTAACGTTACAAGTAGTGAAGCTTTGTTTTTTGTGTATCATATCGAATCACTCGGTAAATCACTGTAGGGTATAGATCAATAAATCATTTTTTGTCATACCTGACCAAAAATTTCATTTCAAATCGGCCTGCTGGATGAGTATAACCTTTGGTTTTGAATGGAAGGTCAAGGTAAACAAAGGCTGCTCAGGTGAGGGTTGTTGCAAAACATTGCCTATAAACCTTTTAGAAATACTTTTTGGTCGTAAATTTTTCAACATGTATCCCGTTTTCTCCAATTATCGAGGACATAAGGAGAATTGCATCCCGCGCTGTCGAGGTAATGGACCTTTTCATAATTCAAATTATTCAAACATAACAAGAGGACAAGGAGTACCTTCTATGAATTTTTGGTCAAAATCAAGGAATTTTAAATGTCAAAATTCTTTCCCGGAAGTTGCTTGGTTGACCTACATTGAAATTCGGAAAACTTCCCAATTATCGAGGATTTGCATAATATGATGTCATATATGAGGATATGGATTGTGAATACTATTCAATGTTGTTGAAGCTATTATCATTTTGCAGTTGACAAAGTACTGTTGTTGTTTTTTTCATGAAATCTTTGAAATATTGAATCAAATTTCATGTTTTTAATATGTAATTATTTTTCTTACTTTTGTGGCACAGCAAATATGAAAGTGGATAATTACTTGCTTTTGACGCATTTCGTTGTTTTATTTGTAATATTTGATGTAAATAAAGTTGCCGTATCTTAGAACGAATAATAGCTAGAATGCCAGCTGGCGCTGTGACGTTTAAATATGGAAAAAGCGGCAAAACAAGAGAAATCCTCGATAATTGGGAAACCTCGATAATATGAGAAACAGGTATATGACAATAAATGGTTCATTGATCAATATCATCAGGGGTTTTAACGATAGCGTTTAAGATCGGACGGTGAACCATGCGCAACAATTTGTTGAGAACTTCTTGATTTTTTCAAAGAGCAACGCTCTCTGATGTAAATAGCGAAACATCAAAATATAAAAGAGCGTGTTTACATCAGAGAAGACTCGGATTATGTTTCGATGAGACGATAAGAATGGGTACCCACAACATATTAGTGATGAATGATAAATGAAATATTGCATTTTGAAAAGCTTTTACTCCCTTTTATCTGTAGCTGTCAGCCTCAGGACAAAATAATCAAGTATCCGAAATTATTGTATTGTCCGGTATCTAGGACCTACTCTCCTAATGAAGAATGCAATATAAACGATACCAATATGATTTCTTACAATGTTCAGGGTCATAACCAGACGCAGCAAGATCTTGTGCAAGTCTCCCGTCAGCCATTTTGTCTTCTTTACGGATATTTCGAAAAAAATCGCAACAAAAAGTGGACTGTCACATTTTTCCGGAAAGCGGACTATTTGCACGGGGGCGTAACCGGTTGTAATTTACCCCCCCCCCCCCTAGACTGGTACCCATTCGTGTAAATACTGAATAAATCCGTAGTAGATTTCAGGTACGGGAACCAGACTACACCCCCCCCCCTATAAAGAGTAGTAGGCTATCGAATTTCATCAATCTGATTCAAATCCGATGTTAACTTACATTAAATTTAAAATCTGACTGGCACAAGTAAGGTGCCATCTTCTATGAACCTGGAAAGACCGAGATCGCCAATATTTGTTCTACTAATCAACTCTGATCTTATATAGGCCTAAGATAGGGGCCTATCTAGAATTCTATAGGCCTACCGACTATTTTCCATGACAAGCGCATGCAACACACATGATTCTGCACTGATATATGGTGTCCTAGAGAATTCAAGTTATGATTGAAAATATGAAAAAACACTCATGAAAGTAATTTTTGGGTTGTCTTTGAAATTTTCATTTTCCCGTTCATCCGGGTAGTTCATTATCAACCCACATTTCTATGTTTTCACAGACAAATATCGTTGGTGGGGTGTCAAAACCTCGTAACTACAGCTTGAATAAGCTGGAGTTACGAGGTTTTGACTCCCCACCGACGATATAAATGAGCCGGGATCTGGGAAAACGTCTCTTAAAGCATTTTTAAAAATTGAGTTTCAAGATCAGCCTGTTTTTAAATGGGGTGATGGTAATTTCGGAAAAAAACAATTTCGGTAAAATGACTTTAAATGCAGTCCAAAATGCATCTTATTATTATGTATTTCTTTGAAATCGACCTTTTCGACAAATGCTACACTGTGTACCCGAGAGATTAGGCTATCTGAAAGTTAAAAAAACGAAAGGGACCAGGGGCGTACAGATCTGAGGCCAAAATTGAATTACTCCCTTACCAAAAAGAAGCAGGGATCTGGGGGCGCAGACCCCCGGCAGGAGAAGGGACAGAGCCCTTCTAGGGGGTATAGGGGCAAAGTCCCCCCTCCCCGACAAAAATTGGAATATAAGAGAATCATAGACCACACCAGGGCATTTTAAAGTATTTTTCCATGTTTTATCAACAATCATGTGAGCATATGCTTACTGAAGTATATGTTACTTCGGTAAGAACGACTTTAAATGAACATGTTGCACTAAAATAATCATTTTTCAAATTCTTGGTATTCCCAGGGAGTATGGGAGTATGCCTGGGTATGCGCCTGGGGACAAGTTGATAGATTTGGTTAGGCAAGTTGTTACACTGTGAATTTATGGCTGCATTGAGGCTATACCACAACTTGAAAATTAAATTATTAATTGTCAAAAAATGACAAATGGTTGTTGAATTATGACCAAAAGTTGAAAAAATGTAACCAAGTGTCCCGGTCTCCCCTAAACAGTGGCGGATCAAGTTCTAACTAAAAGGACATGAATAAAAAAAAAAAAAAAAAAAAAAAAAAAAAAAAAAAAAAAAAAAGAAAGAAAAAAAAAATGATAAAAAGAAGACTCTCACTCACTAAAAAAAGATTAAAGAGAAATGCTGAAAACGTCTGCATAATATTTGTTATTTATCGCTGCTTTCCAACGAAAGCCTCGGAACTTCAGCTACTTTTAAGCCGCAGTTACGATGTTTTTGTTGAAAAGCAGCGATCCTATAGAAAACATGCCGCCAATGGCCCATCAATGAGATTTTCAAACACCTGAAAATATAATTCTACGAGACCGTTTTATCTATTCGTTGACCTAGCTATTTGATAAGAGAAATCTTATCGACACATCACAAATATTTGGATTTACTTATTCGGTAAAGTTAATGTCCACTTTTACCTCTTTCCCAAAAAATAAAGTTCAACGCTTGTCCATTTTGATTGCTGCGGACGACGACAAAATTGAAGTTAGCATAGAAAGAATTAATGTACGATATAGCACATAAACTTCAGAGACAAACAGAACATTCTGATTATCAGCATTTTGTTATTTTGCCGCAATGTTTTCCCATGCGTTTTCTAATGACGACGTCCAAACTAGGTCTTGTGTAGCAGTGGCGGATCCAGGGGGGGGGGGGGGGGTTCGGGGGCTCAAACGAACCCCCTCGGTAGCCTGATTATTTCATTTTCATGCAGAAATTCAGTCAAGATTGTGCAATTCTGAGAAAACGAACCCCCTTTTTGTATATTCGAACCCCCTTACAGAAATCCTGGATCCGCCGCTGTGTAGGAGTGGGTTAATCCTTTTTTCATTATCCCTTTTCAAGAAATGTAACAAGGGTGGATCTAGAGGGCCCGGACCCTCCCCTGGCATTGTCCGAAAATTATTTTTTGACAATATAACGTTAGTGTAACGTTACATATTTAGCACATCTAAAGCCATCATTTGGGCTTGGACCCCATTGAAAAAGTCATGGATCCGTCCTTGTGTAAAGTAAAGCCATTCACAAGTGAACATTGCATTTCTCCATTTGATTTAAGCCGAAGTTACAATATTATATAACAAATTCAAATTCATTTATTCAGATTTATTCATTCGGCAAATCAGCACAGACTGCTTTTGGCCGATAACAACACCGGCGGTTTATCAAAACACAGTGTAAAACCTAGTCTATTTTAGGCACAAAATTCATCGCTATCAATCTTAAGGTAAGTTTGGACTCGGGGGTTACTTTTTTCCGCACAATGATTTTTTTCATGTGTACATAATGTTGTAAAGTAACATTTCCTAAACAAAATATAAATAATTATGACAAAAATATAGATCTATATTTTCAAAAAAAATCCAAAATTTTCTGGCAGATGTGTACATTCAGAACAACAAAATACTTCACTTGACAGTTTACCATCGCAAAAAATGGGAATGTTCCGCTTTTAAAATTTTCCCAGATCCTTACTCTTTTTTATGTAGATTTAGTCTGATCCCAACGCAAGGTGGACACAAGAGATGTTTCTGACGCTGATAGTTCATTTATTCATCGTGGTATTTGTTACGCAAGGTATGTGCTAGATTTTATATACAATATCTAGAACGATTTCAAATTTTCATTGCATAACTCTAAAGCTCTTATATGTTTTCGCTAAACTTTCTAAACAAAATGTATTTCCTTCAGATATGCGAAAGGCAATGAACTCAAATATTTTAAATTTAAATCCATGATCGAGTCTGAAAGTGTTTTTGAAACCACATCCTTCCAACTAAGGGCCCAACTACACGGAAACATTGCGAAGCAGCAGCTTTGAATGTCTCATTGGTTGGGATCATGTCTAAAGGCGTTTTTATTTGTTGCAAAGCATTTGTTCATCGGGTCTATATGTCAGGGCAAAAAACTCAGCTACGCCCTCGATTTTTTACCTTACACACGTAGTCCGTCGCTCATCGGTATTTATTTGGACAATAACACCCTCTAAACTCATAATTATTTCATAAACAACATTGTAAACCTTGATAGATCCGTATAAACGCGGCGGAGATTGTGCATCATGGGATGGATAACAGCTACGGACAAAAAATCTCGATTCTGGTCAAATATTGAGCAATATTTTTTTATGCGTCAATTTTTAAATGTTTTTTGCATGTATCCCGCCTTATTGAGCTCTTTCCACAGATATATGAATTATTTCTGGATTTCTATTACTTTTTCCAAAAAATAATCCCAACCGACCAGAAAACGAAATGATAACAACTGCGACCAAAATGGCCACGCTTCAGGTAAGAAGTTGTGCAATAATTTTCTTATGAGTTTTCTTACGAGTCAATTTTCAAGGGGTTTGTTGTATGTACCCCGCCTTACCAAGCGTGTACCCTGCCTTACTTAGCTCTTTCCTCATATGTATGACTTATTTGAAAACCCCGCATGCTTTTTCCAAAAAATTGTTCCCAGCCAATCAGAGAAACGATCAGATTTTTTTTGTCTTTTTCATGGTCGGTTGGTTCAATTTTTGCAAAAAAAAAATTCAAGGAAGTTTCATGTAAGTCATACATCAGAGGGAAGAGCTTAGAAAGGCCGGGTACATGGAATAAACCATTTGAAAATTGACGCATACATAAGAAGGTTATTGCAAAATGTATTACCTGAAGCGAGGAAAAATTAATTTGTCCGTAGATTTATCCATCCCATCATGCACAATCTCCACCGTGATAACGTGTACTCATCTGTCCCGTTTTTCTCTACATCCAGGGGCCCTGTGTTGCGAGAATAACTGGATTGGTCACGGATCGTCCTGCTATCACTTTAGTCACGACACCGAGACATGGGTCGATGCTATGGTAACTCAGATTCAGATAAAAGTCTGATAATTTAATCATTTGATTTCTAAAGATCGACGGCCAATGAAAGTATCTTGGTCGGTCTTTTACACTAAAGTAACGATTTGTATCATTTTCCCCATAAACTCCATTTCAAGTAAATTCGATTCTTTATTAATTAAGTAACATTCGGTCTTTATAAATAGATCTGATACAAAACGTCATAATTAGAAACATTATTCATATAAACTTATATTCTTGGCAATAACGTATATAAGCTATATCGCTGCTTTTCAACAAAAATCTCGTAACTGAAGCTTAAACAAGCTGCAGTTACGATATTTTTTGTTGGAAACGGAAGATATTTTGTTTATCACATACCCGATACGTATCATTATATTTTCCAGGCGGTATGTAAACTTCTAGGTGGCTACCTGGTAGAGATCAACGATCAATCCGAAAACAACTTTGTCATCAATAATTTTCAATGTACGTATATACAAGGTTACACACGCAATGTAAGATATCAGGATCTTATTGAGCCGTATATTTCATCGGACATTTTAACCCTTTCCCAAACAAGACCTGGTTTTGATGTCCCTAATAGAAAAGGATTGGGAAAACATTGAAACAAAAGAAGAAACTGCTGATAACCAGCAGTTTCTCATTTTGTCTCAATATTTTCTGTGCCATATTTTACACAAGTTCTATCATTATTAACATCCATTTTGTCATTTGTGGCAGTTTTTGAAGTGGATCACCCTAAAATGTTGTCGTTTGGGAAAGGGTTAAGAAACGACGTAACTACAGCTTAAACAATGTCAAATTATAAGAATTATAACATCTTTACGAGATATGAGGAAAATAATGACCGATCAATTATCAGCACGGTCACTTATTTTGGTAGACTTTAGTAGTAGTAGGCCTACATATATACTGACGCAGAAAAGATCGTGGGCACTTGGTAAGAGCACTTATCAAAGCAAAATGATATTACGTGTGGTATCAATTTGCTAAAAGGTGTTAGCTGTAAGATGGTTAATGTTTTACTGAATTTGATCAACCATTGCCAGACATTTGCTTTACGCGTAAATAGCAGAGGGCAAAAAGTAAAAGCTGCAGATTCGATGCATTTTATTAGTCTGGATTTCCTATTCCCACTGACGCCATTAGACTTTATGACATAACTGCACGGTCTAGAGACCTTGTATTAGTTCATAGAAGTCAAGGGAACGCCAGATACAGAGTTTATATCAAATAAGACCTACTGGACAAAAAACAAAATCAAGTCTAAACCCACATTAACAAAAATGCCACAAGTCTGCAACTTTTAATGTTCACCTGTCATTTACACGTACAGCAAACGTCTTTTAATGATAAAATGTAAAACAAACTTCTGTTAATATATCTTTGTAAACTTTGATACCACATATTAGTCTACGGTCTATAAATCCTACGATGACTCCTGATGGCATTCTTTGTTAATGCCCGGCATCCATGCTAGAATTATTCCTTAGACTATTACAAACAAGATAGGGGTGGATGCCCAGCGTGATTTTTCGATTTAAGGTCACAGTGAGGTCAAAGGTCAATGAGTGCAAAAATCAAGAAAAAATGGCTTTTAGATTAAAGCAGAATTATTTGCGTCCACAAAAAATGAAAGCAGTGTAAATGAAATCAAATAAATTGAATCAGGAATAGACAGAGGCTCATCCAGAGCCTATATTGTCATTTTCAAACGCTATTTTACCATATTTATGCTAAAAACGCTCAGGCCAATAACAAAATAAAGCACGATACTTAACAAAATTTTCATTGAACTTGAGTAAAAGGTTTGGTACTATTATTGAACACAAATAATCCAAGGCATTCTTGTAACTAAAGATAACAATGCTAGAAATTTTCTAGACTACGTCAAACAATGTTAGGATGCATGCTTAGTGTCTGTTTCGAATTCCAGGTCAGAAGTAGGTCACATGTAAAATACGTTCAAACATGCGAAACTGGCAAATAGCTCAGCAGATAAGTGCAAAAACCCTGCACTTGATGATGCTAGCATAAAATTTGGCAAATACATTAATTTTATAAGATCACGTAATTTGATAGAAACCCATAAGTCACTCAAAAAGTCTAGATGGCCGCCATTTTTCAAGATGGCCGCCATTGACGTGTTAAAGATACCGCTTTTACCATAAACGCTTATATAATTGTCATTTTTTTACTTTTCACAACAAATTGAATGTTTCCAAACATGGGAAAACAGAATTTTAGCATGTTTTGTATATAAAAATTACAAGATGGCCACCAATTTCCAAGATGGCAGCCATTGACGGGTGGAAAATACCATTTTTACTTTAAAACCTGATATGATTGGCCGTTATTTTATAACAAAATTTATGTTTTTTGAATACAAGATAACATAATTTAAAGATGGTCTGTGCATAAAATTACCATTTGTATATTTTTAACAATACTGTTTGGCAAAAATTAGAGAATTTATCAACATGGAGGCACATTGTTTCTGTCCAGACAATTGTAATAAAATTCATGCAGACTTTCTACTTCAAAACGCTATCTTTTAAACTAAGACCCTTTTAATTCCTAGTGATGGTTATGGTGAAATATTTCTCAATAGGAAGTGTTATACTTAATACCAGTTCTATGTCTCCTTTCATGTTGGTCAGAAATAATGTGATGTAGGACGTATGCTCGTAAGCCTGGATGTATAAATTACCTAACCTTGGTCTCTTTAAATCGTAGCGGGCATAGCTCACCACTATGATTTTTTGGAGCATCAGCATTTACATATGCACAATCTAAAGCAGCGTATGCTAAACCTATAGCATCAATCTTTGCATGCCTTCTTGTACCCACAACAATTGACAGAAATTAATCCAAATCCAGACAATATTATGCTATGTGATTCTTCATTGCTTTAATTCCTAGGAAGGCTCAGTACTTCCATAATGGGGATAGTTATTTGACCGCAGGTGTATTCTGCTTGGTAAAAAGTAGAGTTTTCTAAAACTGTGCTAGTTAGGGATTATGCATCATATAGCTTTGTCTCTTGTCCTATAACCGTAAAGCTGAAACAACATCACAGCCAGTGAAACTCTCTCTTTCTTCCCTAAAACACAGAGTGCATTATATCTAGGGGCGTTTAGCATAAGGTTATAACTTAAACCTTAATGGAGAGCTTCTCAATACCAATATCATTCAGTATTTGAAATACTCTGGTTATTTTATGGACGTCTGTGCTGCTGGCTTTGACTATCAAACATGTATTTGCTCATGATTACAAGGCGCAATTCCCTCAAGACTAACTTTCTATAACCCTTTCTTCCCCTTGTACAATAAAAATATTTTGCTGACACATCTGAACAATCTTCAGTCTAAAAGGTGTTGAAATCAGTCTTGTCGTCATTGTTTCAACGAAATATATGCCATACTTAACGTGGAATGCTTTTGTCAGTCACTTGTTGATGTCTTGACTATGCTTTGACCTTTTTTCAGCATTTAGGCTGGTGTATCTGTGTACATCGATAAACCAAATCAGTAAGCCTGTAAATGTCCATGAAGGTTTAACTGAGGGAATAGCACATTTGGCTGCATGTTCTCTAAGTATTTGGAGGTACGAAGCGGCTATGTGTTTATCACAGCTGATCCATCAACTATGATAGCATATACTCTTGGTTTTGCAGCTGCATTTTTTGCTCCTAGAACTGAGACAAGCTGGAACTTCGTACTGCTTTGAAGTATTAAGTTAAACCAAATACAAACGGAAAAGGTTGGTTTTTATCATGAAAGAATTCTATGAGGTAGCTTCCTAATGATTTGCAAGCTACAAACAAGTTCGAGAAAGATATTTTATTTCAAAATCCTAAAATACCTTTGACCACAAATAGCTTATTCTGGTTTACATTATTCAAAAGAAGCCAAGTAGTGACTATTATCTTCAGGTAAAAAGTAAGCAAACCAGAATGTTCTTCTTAAAAAAGATTTCCCATATCATTCATGACAGTGTGCACCTTTCCCAAACTGCTGAAGAATTGTTGTTTATCCCAAAATGTTTGTTCATGGTATCTAAAATGTCCATTTAAGGCTGGTCATAGTGAAATCGATTTGCTCAGATTGAAAGACCTGAAAGACAGCTGAGTACTTCGAGTGTTCTAAAGATAAAATGCCCCTAAGATGAACAGATATTCCAGTTTGATTATCTTCCAATATGAACTGTAAGTGGATTTGCGCACCCAATAAATTGCTAACGGACAAAAGAACACACAGATGGAGGAGTAGAAAAACGGACAGACGACTAATGCCATGACATTATTCTACCATTCGGGTGTGTTTAGATGAAATTGTTGAGTCTTATCTTGAGGCGCCTGTGGCACCAGGGCTTAATAGAAATACTTGTGGCCTCATTTTTCATTGATGGCGTTGTCGTAATATTTGTATGTACCTTAAACTCTTTCCCTAACAACAGAATCTTATGGGGCTCCCATTTGGAAGCTTCTGCAGCCGACAAATAGAACTTTTATGAATACCGAAATGGGTTTGTGTATCACATAGCCAGCATTTTCTTCTTTTGCCTCAATGTTTTCCCAAGTTCTTTCTACTAGGGGCGTCAAAACCAGGTCTCGTTTTGGACAGGGTAAATGTTCTTATACAGATAACTTGATGTCTGGACTGTTCTTGTTCTGGAAACTCTAGAAACAGAAAAATATAATTCTGCAGTTCCACTTAAGAGCTATATGCCTATCAGATTCTACAATAACACTGCATATGCTTCAACCACTAGAATGCAATCGAGTGCCGATAGACTTCAGAGCAACCATTTAAATAGGAAGTCTACAAAAGATAACAACGAAATAACGTTTACTGGTCTGTTTTGACCACTGCCATTGAATTATTTTAGCAAAGATAGGTTAATTGGGGCAATAATTCAACGATATAACAAAAGTTTTGGGCGAGATGCAACTTCTGTGGTCATTCCTGCACAGGAATATATTGTCATTTCAAGTGTAGTTATCTAGCTTATACTTACAGCAGACGTTATGAAGCAGGATAAGCATAGCATGTTATAAGTATTGGACTCACTAGATCACATTTGGGACACTTACCGACCTTCTAAATTGAATAGAATTTTGTTACACCGACAACGGACCCTGTGATAGATTCCGCTGCATTACTCAGAACCGTGGTTAAATACAGATAGACCACGGTAGAGCTCGGATTATTTCTTAGATATATAGAACAAATGTACATAAACCCTTACACAATGTAGAGGACACAGTCACAAATTAAGAAATGCTTATGAATGAGACATAGTGGCAAATACCGTTGGAAAAAGGACTGAAAACGTCAGAAATATATAGAGATAAACCGTTTTTAGCTTTGGAAAGTACAATTTTCTATCCCATAATAGTCAAAATATTCACAAAAAGTTTTGTTTTTTTTTTTTCAATAAAATAATGTCTCTGATACAGTTTTCATCAAATTTAGCACAATTAGAATTAATAGTACATCATATATAGCAATTAAAATAGCACAATGACTATTTTTATATGGATTTGCACCCATTTGACCTTTGACCTTGCTGTGACCTTGATTCGAAGTTTCAGACTGGGCATCCACCCTGGGAGGTTTTGTCATACCCCAAAGAATATTATTAGCATGGATGCCGAGCATTAACAAAGAATGCCATCAAAGCCATTTTCTAGAGCCCGTACGAATTATAGTCCGTAGACTATATGGCATTTTTTGCATAAATTAGTGTACCCTATTTTCCTTCAACCAAGTGCATATTTCTTTTGTGTGTCAGTATATATCAGAATTACATCAATTTTAGACACGTACGCTTGGATTGGCCTAACTGACCTAATAGAAGAAGGCGTTTGGGAGTGGATGACGTCTAAGACGTTATTACAGACGTCAGAATTCTGGAATCCCGGAGAACCAAGCAATGATGGTGGTGACGGAAATTGTGCGCACATTTACAACAAAGCCTCATCATATCATGGGTGGAATGACAAACCTTGTTCTACAGTATCACATTATGTCTGTGAAAAGTCAAAGTAAGCCATATTCTTGTAAAATTTTCAGGGAGATTTCTCGTTGTACCATTTTTACCAGCCAAAGATTTCACGGTACTAATCCAAACAGTAAAAATTTGGGATGTTTCTATATGAAAGCCGTGTTGGAAGGCAAAATACACTTAGGCGTTGTTTAAGATAAGCTTAATGAAAATATAGCACATAGACATAAACCATATTTACTTAAGGTTTACAGACCCTGAAAAAATCACCACTTTATAGCCATACGAAATGCATCAAACTACACAAACTTGTAAATACACTTCACATTAGTTGATTCACCGTGTCAGGTTTCAAGATTATGCTGCCAGAAGTAAAAAAATACAAAAATTATTTTATTCTTTATTCATATGCAAGGGAGGTAATTTTGAACATTTTTGCCAAATATTTCCGTAAGTAAGCATTAATTCAAAATTCTAAACCGTACAAAATGCTTATGTTTGTATTTGGAATGGAAATGTAACACTGTTTAGGAATTATTTGCACTTTTGAAATTTCGATTCTGGCTCTTTTGGTGCTTTTGAGGGGTTGGATACCTTAATAGGACCACTGCTTGCACTTTAAATAATGTTTCTATATCATCGTCTGCCTAAGGTTAGTCTGATCAGATGTATTATATAGATGCTGCAGGTCACGAAGAAACCATTTACAGAACAACACGGATCTTGACCATACTGCGTGTATAAGCAGGCTGATCGCGATTGATGTTGTTTTCAAATGCCACTTTGGCCTTATATTCAGACCAAGGCTAACATATTTCATGTACACTGCACAAAAGAATTGTATGATGGTTCGAGTTTAAATTTTCTTATCTATTTTTATAGCTCGGCATGCTGTAATAAACCGTACAGTAATTGGCCCCTTTCATGGGCGGATCTAGAGGGGGGGGGGTCTGGGGGGGGGTGTGTCCGGACCCTCCTGGCATTGGCCGAAAATTGAATTTTGACCATATAAATTTAGTGTAACGTTACATATTTACTACATTTTAAGCCATAATTTGGGCTTGGACCCCCCCTGGAAAATAAATTGGCTTTGCCCCCCCCCCCCCCCCCCCCCTGGAAAAAAAATCCTGGATCCGCCCTTGCGGCTTTCAATTATCGTTTTAGCCCGTACCTATGAGCCGCTTCCGGTGACGAACGATGGGTATAGAGGACGAGAATCGACCTGGCAGAGCAGCCCATGCTAATCGAATGGAATGCTCTGCCAGGTGAATTCTCGTCCGCAATAAACTTATGGAAATTAACATTGTATACACACAGACACGGTTCCAATTTATTACTAAAATAGCAACACATCAGCCAGTGTCTTAATGCCTGATCGAGGCTCTGATCCAATTCCGAGCAAAGCATCCCACGTGCAATGGCAACGAACGGTGATGGGCCATAATTATCATCAAAGGACGACTTCCGGTGACTGTTGTGTGTGTGTGTGTGGGGGGGGGGGGGGGGGGTCTTAGTGGAAAAAAGCTTACTATTTACTCATTTCTTATTTTTGTTTACAGTGACGGGGAAGTTGTAGTTGGATGAATGAAGTTTCCATTGAGACAGTAAATAAATACAAATCCACCATCTACAATTTAGTTATGTTTTCTTCTTTAGCGGATATCAAAAAATGTTATAAAAATATTTGGAAATAATTTTCGGGATTTCTCTAATTCCCAAAAGATGAAAAAAAGAGAAAAAGAAATAAAATAGAGGTGACCGGCCCACCCTGTTTTTTACATGTAACCTTAGCCACACATATTTTCATGCTCCCCGAAAAAATTTCGGGGGAGCATATAGTCGCCACGCTGTCCGTCCGTCCGTCCGTGTGTCCGTGTGTCCGTCCGTCCGTCCGTCCACAGCCATATCTCAGCAACCCTTGGACCAAATTCAATGAAACTTCACATGTGATCTCCCTGGGTCAATTCCTAGGGATTTTTTTCTCTGTTTGTAAATTAAAGGCTGCGTCATGGAAAAAGGGGCCTTAGTGTAAAAATGAGTTTTTCTCTTATTTCTTTTCATCTAATGGGCAGAATTCAATGAAATTTTGTGCTCATGTAATAAATAGGATGTTCTAGACCATATTCTATAAATAATGTGTGTACAAAAAAGCTGTCATGGGAAAAGGGGGCCTAATGTATGATAGTTTTTATTTTGTGACAAACACTTATTCGGGGAGCATAATCCGTCTGTGACGGCTCTTGTTTATATTTGGCCTGATGAATGGATGGATTAACGATTTTTGTCTATTCATGCATAATTATTCTGAATGATTATTTTTTTTCAAAAATTCCTACATCCTCTCTCAGCAGGCCTACTTCATAATAATACATGTAAAACGAGCTTTAATCTTTTCTCATACAACGACACATGGTGGAAAATGCTCGAGAAAAGATTGAAGCAAAAGAAGAAAATGCTGATGATCAGCATTTTCTCTTTTTGCCTCAATATTTTCGTGCTTAATCAGTAACAATGTTTTCGTCTGTAGGTACAGTACAATTCTATACTGCTTGAAAAATCGTTAAGATACATTTTGAGTGTTATTTATTACGTTATAATATGCAATGATGAAGTAAGACGAATTGATGTTCAATTTCTGGTACGTAAATGTCACCAAATATATAGTTCAAAACAAGAACAGAAATATTTAGCGTGCATATAAATTAAATGCCGCCTGATGCAAATTAGGGCATGTGAAAAGTTATCTTTTAAGAAACAAAATTAATGCGGGCAATGGCGGTTTGCTATTTTGTTAACGACCAAACTAAACAGAAATGAAAGGAGCATATTGCAAAAAAAAAAAAAAAAAAAAAAATGCTCCAGGGAATCACAACAAAAATGTCGATTGATTTTAGGTTGACGGGTTTCGGTTTTATTTATTTCTTTTACAAACTTGTCAATTGTATGCCGTAACATGGACCATTATATCGTCGGTGTTAATGAAAAATCTCATTTTTTGAAAGTTTTTAAAAGGGGGGGGGGATCAAATAATTTACCAGAAACTGGAAGGTTTTACTTGAAATTCGGACGTATTTTAACATATAATGTGAAATCAATACTGATAAGTAATAATATCCCCAAACATGTAAGAATTTTCTAAAATGGACACACAATAGTTTACTTTGAAAATCACAAAAAATGACATACGAGGTTTTGCATTTACATCGACAATAATTTATATGCTATGAAAACGTTTGGAATACATTATGAACATATAGTCGAGACTTAAATGGGGTCAAGTTTTCATTTCACTCAGTAGAACAGAGGCTGGGTAACTCATATAATGGACATTATGTGACGCGTCAGTCTAAAATAATCTTCTTGCAAGACTGTAAAACTAACTTTTTATAAGTATATCATACACAGCAGATATCAACCAGATGCCGCATTTGGAAAATGAACACATATATACGAAGATAGAAATCGAACAATACAGAGCCAGAAAATTACCTCAGAATAAACAAAGTTTCGATCATAGTCAGTCTGCGCAGACTGACTAGGCTCGATGCTTTTCACACTTGCTGGAAGATCATTTTTAGCATGACAGGCCACTTATTTTCTATTGAGAAATTGATACATAAATCATACGTGGTATATGGTACATATATGATGCATGGAAAAAGATAAATTTATTGTTTGATTTTTTTTATAATCATATGTGACCTGTAACCTGTAAGCTGAGAAATTAAATAAAACATACTGCGATGCGGTCGATTTTTTGGTGTGAAAATTTCCGTCAATGGTGGTGAACTCGGCCAGAGCGAGGGTCGTTTTTGGCGAACAATGTATTTAGTCGGTGTTGTTATAAAATATCGTAACTACGGCTTTATCGAAGCCGTAGTTACGAGATTTTATAACAACACCGTCAGTTTGTCAATACAACACGGTAAACCCGGTCTGTTTTTAGAACAAGTTCATTGTCATTAGAAAAAAATCTATAAACTCACATTCAGACGCAAACTATCTATACCTTGTTGTAGCGAAAAACGTCCATTGCTTTGGCCGAGTTCACCACCAGTGACCGTTTAAATATCAGGGCCTGGTATGTGTTCTCTTCTTTTTGCACTAGTTAGAGGTTCCCAATGATCCAATTCCTTCGACACGAAAGTCGAAACCACGTGATGTTAATGTAAAGATTCAAGAGACAAATTGTCTAAGCATTGATCTGCATTAAAAAGTGTCGTAAGTCAACTGATATTAGCCTAATTATTCAAAACTAGTTATGATTTGTTATGCATTTCAAACTCATTCTAAAGATCGATCAGTTCCGACTCACGCATGGAACACTTCGAACGATCGCTGTTGTAACACACCAAAATAAAAAAAGAAAGCTATGTGAGAAAAGAAAAAAAATCGGATTACCATTATTTCCTTCAACATTGTTCCTCTATGCTTTTTGTTCTGTGATGCCCAAAAATCGTTTTTATCAAGTTTCAGTCAGTCTATCGCACAGCAACTTTGAATAAAAACTTCCATATAATTTTGCCCCGTCATTGTGTCAAGGTCGGACTCTAGCTAGTTATACATCGTCGCTTTTCAACAAAATCTCGTAACTGCAGCTTGTTTGAAGCTGCATTTACGAGGTTTTTGTTGAAAAGCGACGATATACACTAGTATATAATAAACCGGGACAAATGCATCATATCGTCATAGACTCTCCTCGCTTTCTCGAATTCTGTTTGGAGTCG
Source organism: Fragum sueziense (assembly GCA_963680895.1). Taxonomy (NCBI): domain Eukaryota; kingdom Metazoa; phylum Mollusca; class Bivalvia; order Cardiida; family Cardiidae; genus Fragum; species Fragum sueziense. The sequence continues at coordinate 22,887,755 of OY804604.1, read as the reverse complement.
GAAAGTCGACAGAACAACATCATTTTGGATTAACCTGTTTGGAAGTTGGACGCAGAAGTTAGTACAAAATGTTGAGACTGGTCATCTTGGTGGTTTGCTGTTTCGTTGCTGTCAACGCCATGTTCAGCCATAACAAGGGGAGTCAGGGAAGCTATGGGAATTCTCTCAGTTATTTAATGAGTAAGTGATTTAATTCATGTATATTTTTGGTTCTTTCTTTATATTACGGTTTACGAATTGAGAATGAAATGCAGAGCCAGAGGCGAAATTTGAAATGTACCAGTAATTCCTTAGCTATGTTACATTTCCATTCCAAATAAAAACATAAGCATTTTGTATGGTTAAGAATTTTGAATTAATGCATACTTATGGAAATATTTGATAAACATGTTCAAAATTACCTCCCTTGTATATGAATATAGAGTAAAATAATATTTGTAAATCATTTTCTTCTTGAAGCATAATCTTGAAATCCGGCACGGTGAATCAACTTTTGTGAAGTGTATTTACAAGTGTGTGTAATTTGATGCATTGCGTACGACTAGAAAGGGGTGTGTTCATTCTCAGTTCGTAAACCTTAATTTACCAAACAAGAAGTGTATGACACTTATCAACAACAGATGACCATGACGGGGAAAAACGAGCGACCTGATTCTTTTCATAATTTGTTATAGACATGTCTATAAACATCATATCGTCGCTTTTCTGCGAAAACCTCGTATCTGCAGCTTGTTTTAACCCTTTCCCAAACGACAAAATTTTTGGGTGATCCACTTCAAAAACTGCCACAAATGGCAAATTGAATGTTATTAAAGATATAATTTATGTACTATATGACCTAGAAAATATTGAGACAAAAGAAGAAAATGCTGGTTATCAGCAGTTTCTTCTTTTGTCTCAATGTTTTCCCAAGCCTTTTCTATTAGGGACGTCAATACCAGGTCTTGTTTGGGAAAGGGTTAAGCTGCAGATACGTGGTTTTTGCAGAAAAGCAGCGATATTCAAAGATATAAAAAAAACCCTATGTATCCGAAAGAATACATGTCATTTCAAATTCATGGTGACATTTTTAACCTAAATTTCAAAATTTCTTTCAGATGGGTTGAGAAATATCGCTAATAGTAATGGAAATGGTAATGGAAATGGCAACGGAAATGAGAATGGAAATGGCAACGGAAATGGGAACGAGAATTTAAATGGGAACGGAAATGGGAACGAGAATTTAAATGGGAACGGAAATGGGAACGAGAAAGGAAATGGGAATGGAAATGCTCTTGTTCTTGGTTCTCGGCTGTACAACTTACTCAAAGAGATTTGCGACAGTGACTAACATCCTGCTTTATAGCAGATGTAGGTAAACAAATTAACAATCTGAATAAAATCCGATGTTAACTTAATATTTATATTTGACAGGTATCGAAAAGAGGTCTTCTTCAATGACCACGGAAACCCCAATATCGTTATTTATAAACTGAATAATCAAAGTTCTTGTTATATCGCTACTTTTCATCGAAAACCTCGTAACTGCAGCTTTATACAAGCTGCAGTTACGAGATTTTCGTTGAAAAGCGACAAAATATGGCCTTTGAGACATACGAATACATACCCTTCTGCTCTAAAATGTAATGTCCCCATGATATAGACTCATCATATAGTTTTTGGTTTCAATCGCTTTCAAAATCTTGTAAGGGCATATTTGATTGGCCAGAAGAAAATGCCATTGAAGATGGCCCCTAATCGATGCCTGTCAGACGTTACTGTAAAGTTAACATCGGATTTTAATCAGATTGGTAAATGAAAGTAGACCTACTGGCTACAACAAGTACTGTCTAATCCGTTTCCCGAATACAACATATAGGATAATTTAGATTGAAAGATGTTGCAGAGGACACTTTCAAATGAATGGAATTTTATAATTTTCGGACTTTTAGGGGAGAAATCATTGTGGGAAATGAGGAAACTGCTTCATTTTCAACGTTTTACAAAGCCGTTATCTTCTAGGGACGTCGGCGTCTATCATCCGGCTTGGTCAACATCCATTTTCATCTTTTTATATTGCGACTTATTTCCAATTTGTATCGTTTATGCCGTTTTATCTTTATTTCCAGAGGAAGCATTTGGACGAAGCCGTTGAAGATGTAACCAGCATTCCATCGCTTTTCAACAAAAACCTCGTAACTGCAGCTTGTTTTAAGCTGCAGTTACGAGTTTTTGTTGAAAAACAGCGATTTGAGGTCCTCTGAAATGGCTTGTGTTATTGTAAATTAAGTCTTAAAAACTACTATTACCTTTTGCTTCGTTTTTTGTGTTTATTTCTTCCGTAATCCCTTTTCCAAAGCAATGTATGGATTTTGTGTTTACACCTGATTTTTGGTTGAGAAATTGATAAATTTGAAATTCAAAGGAATCGCAGTCTAAAAAAGATGACAAATTTGTTTAATTACAATAGCTTTGAAAATAATGAAGAGATGATACAAAAAGTTGTTAATCAATTGTTTTCTTCTTTTCTCAAAATTTGAGTACTAGTATATATATGTACTAAACTGACACGATTTAAAAACGCAAAATAGTACTTTTACAAATGGTATCTCCTGCATCTTACAAAACCGATGTATAGCCATGTAAAATTGTAAATGTTACAATTGTTAACATAACAGGACAGAAAATGACCTTTAAAGCCACGAATAATGTCTGAATGGACGTCAGATTATGCCAAAATGCACGTTGTGTCAAGAGCCCGGCATTGAACATCGACGACAGCGAACCCAGTGTTTTCACAGGCGATTTATCACCATGTCGCGATGTATAGGACGCCCGCGATTACCAACCATAGAATTTGCTGTAGACTGAACCGTCACAAATCTGTTGCGTTAGTGACGTTGACGTATGCAATTATGTTGACGTACAGTTGTTACACGCAACTGACCGGGACGTGGGTGGTCTGTAAATCTTCCTGTGTCGTTTACACGTCTCATAAACCTTGGAACCGTCGATTCGGCTTCATTGAAGCGTCTAGCTACCTACATTTGCGAAACACGGCAAACCAAAAGCCTCAAAACTCGGTTCCTTTTTCGCAAAGTAGGCCTCAGCATTTTATACACAATTTTCTTTGGTTGTTCTCGTATGTTTTCAATAAGTAAATCAAAGTGGCAATTTGTACACAAAAAATCTTAGTGATTTAACACGTGGTCTGAATGCACGAGACGCACGAGCATTTAGTGATGGGCGGTTCAGATGTCCGGATAGTTTACAGAAAACACGACAAAATTGCTGGGTCGTGAAGCGTATACATTGTCTCATACATGTGCCCAAATATGGTGCCGATCGAGGCAATAGGAAAGGAATGGTTAATGAAAACGTGTTTTGCGTTTTTAAATCGTGTCAGTTTAGTAACCAAGATTTCCCGTAAAACGACATCAAAGGCAGACGTCTGATTTTAAGGAAAAAGCGAAAACTGCTTGAACTTTTCCAAACAACGTTTAAAAGCCGTTGCAGCCAAAAACAAATTGCAATGTACATCTATATAGATTCTGTAAATGTGACAACAATATTGAGGCAAAAGGAGAAAATGCTTATCAACATTTCAATCTTTTGTCTTAATGTTTTGATAAACCGTTCCAATGAGGAATATTAAAACCAAGTCTTGTTTGAGAAACGATTAAATTGAATATACGCTATTCACTCTTCTCTAGAAGTAACCCTTTCCCAAACCAGGTCTATGTTTCTCGAAAAAACTTAAGTATATTCTCAGACTCAAATCTGAGCATCGAGCTCAAATCACATGAAATCAACGTGAACTTCAATCGAATACCAATCAACGTTGATTGGTATTCAATTGAAGTTGAGCATGAATTCATGAGTATACACTTAAGTTTTTTCGAGAAACCAGGGCCAGGCCCCAGTTTCTCGAAAATACTTAAGTATATTCTCATGAGAACATGCTCAACTTCAAAGGGATACTCTTCAACGTTGAAGGGTATTCGATTGAAGTTCACGTGGATTTCGTGCGATTTGAGCACGGTGCTCAGATTTGAGCATCAGAACGTACTTGAGTTTTTTTTTTCGAGAAACCAGGGCCTGGTCCCCGAAGGAGAGTGTTTTTGAAATGTTTAATGAAATCAAGAGAGATAATCTGCATTTTCTCGTCTGCCTTTAATGCTCTCGGGCTGCAACGTTGTAAGCATTTAGAAGCCCACCAACATGCATTTTCTTGTTTTGTTGTCTGAAAAAAATGTCAAATGTAAAACTAACCATTGGGAGGGCAATACTCGAAATGACAGAAATGAGTTATTGGAAAGTGCAGAACTTTAATTCACAGAGAAGAAACAAATTAGATCTAGAGCTCATTAATCAAATGTACGAGTATTAGTTTCAAAGGTGACCTTTGAAGGTGAAGGTGACGTCTTGACACTAGAGTGATTCACGTCACATAGGTTTACGTATAATTAGCTAGACGCACACACAAAATCGTCCTATTACAAAGTGATTGACGTTGATAACGTAAGGAACGTTACAAGATTAGAGAAACTACGTATAAACAGAAACATGCAAAATATGGAGAAAAAACGTAAACACGTTAGCTTGACTAGCGCCCTTTTCGAAAGGACCATTACAAAAGGGCGTCTTGACGACGCTATCATGATTGACGTTGATAACGTAAGGAACGCTAGATGAGTAGAGAAACTATAAACAGAAACATGAAAATATGGAGGGAACACGTCAACACGCTAGCTTGGCTAACGGCAGTTTCGAAAGTACCTTTACCAAAGACGTTTTGACGACGCTAGCATGATTGACGTTGATATGGTAAGTAACGTTACAAAAGTAGAGCAAAAATATAAACAGAAAAAGGATAATATGAAGGGAAAATGTCAACGCACGAGATTGACTAACGTCTGTTTTGAAAGGACCATTACAAAAGTCGGACGAACACTTGGACAAACACACTTGCTGCTGACCAGTGTAGACGCAGACATTAATGACGTAAGGAACGTTACAAAAGTAGAGCAACTATAAACAGAAACATGATATTATTCAGATAAAACGTCAATACCCTAGCTTAACTAACGTCTGTTTCGAAAAGACCATTTCAAAAATCGTCTTGACGACGCTAGCATAATTAACGTTGGTAACGGAAAGAAAGTTACAAAAGTATTGCAACTATAAACAGAAACATGGTAATGTGGAGGGAAAACGTTAACACGTTAGCTTGACTAACGTCTGTTTGGAAAGGGCCGTTACAGAAGTCCGACGAACACTTGGACAGGCACACTTGCTGTTGACCCGTGTAGACGCAGACGTTGATATCGCAAGGAAAGTTACATGAGTAGAGCAAATGTAAACAGAAACATGATAATATGGAGAGATATCGTTAACACGGTAGCTTGATTAACGTCTGTTTCGAAAAGACCATTTCAAAAATCGTTTTGACGACGCTAGCATAAATAAAGCGTAAGGAACGTTACAAAAGTATTACAACTATAAACAGAAACATGATACTATGGAGAGAAAACGTCAACGCACTAGATTGACTAACGTCTGTTTGGAAAGGACCGTTACAAAAGTCGGACGAACACTTGGACAGACAGAGTTGCTGTTGGCCAGTGTAGACGCAGACATTAATGACGTAAGGGACGTTACATGAGCAACTATAAACAGATTCATGATAATGTAGAAGGAAAACGCCAACATGCTAGCTTGACTAGCGTCTGATTCAAAAGGGTCATTACAAAATAATGTTTAAATGACGACACTAGCATGATCAACGTTGATAACGTTAGGAACGTTACATTAGTAAAGAATCTACAAACAAACACATGATAATATGGAGCGAAAACGTCATCACGGTAGTTTGACTAACGTCTGTTACGAAATGACCATTACAAAAGAACGTTTTGACGACGCCAGCATGATTGACGTGGATAACGTAAGGAACGTTACAAGAGTAGAGCAACCATGAACAGAAACATGATAATATGGAGAGAAAATGTCAACGTGCTAGCTTGACTAACGTCTGTTTGGAAAGGGCCGTTACAAAAGTCGGACGAACACTTGGACAGACACACTTGTTGCTGACCCGTGTAGACGCAGGCCGTCTCGTTGTTGTCTCCCAGCTCATGTAGTCGTTTGTAGACGCTTGAATTACCGCCGTTATTTGTATTGTCGTTGTAGGAAAAGGAGAAAAGATTTCCGTCACCACAGTCTCGTATGTGGCTTACTTGTATTCCTGCAAAAGGAAACATGTTGATGATCTTTGGTATTATCGCTTTTCTTTCAAAAACATCGTAACCGCAGCATGTTAATAGCTGGAGTTACGCGGTTTTTGCAGAGAAACGACGATGTAGCGTTAATAGCGTTGGTGGATTGTCAAATATTATCATTATGGTATCTTAACGTGTAAATAACATAGTCTGAAAAGTAAGTTATTTTCGTGCATTGTGTACTTGTATTCACCAAGAGAAGTGGGGAGCGCAACAGATGCCGAGTTCATATTAATTCACTGGACAAGTACCAAAGTCCAAACCATACAAAACACAAGGAGTTTACATCTTTTACTTTTCACTATCTGTGTTATTTGCGTAAAACAAACGTCTGTTAACGGTTGAAATTAAGGCAGAATACCCGTAACGTGGCCATTTTGAGATTCATGAAACATCGGATTTTTTCGAACGTCGTCGTAACGTGTCCGAACTTATTCGGGTGCGGTCGTAAACATTCGGCGGTGGAAATTCCACCGCCGAATGATTTCGGCCGCGCCCGAATAATTCCGAAGTCGCGCGAATTTCATTACGGGTAGACTACCTTAATTCAAATGTAAACCTACATATAGTTGATATATTTTTGTAAATATTGATACTACATGTAATACTACTTGGCTTAAGTGATTTACAATATTTTCCTGTAGCCAAATGCACACTTTCTTTTGAGTGTCTGTATAGATTTCACGTAACATGTCTCAACCCATTACCAGAGGGCAAAATCTTGGACAGTTCCAATATGAAAGATGTTGCAGACGACAATTTAAGGTTTATGAAATTTTAAGAATCTCTCAGTTTTGGGGTAGAAAACATTGTGGTAAATGAAGAAATTGCTTGTCACAAGCAATTTCTTTATTTTCAACAATGTTTTCCCAAGCCTTTTCTTGTGAGGGAGTCAAAAGGCGTCACTGTGTGATAATGGGTTAAATCGATGAAATGCTCTCACCTCCACTCGAAAACGTCTCGATGAATGATTTTATCCAGTTTGCCATGATTTCGGACAAAAAAATGTTATTTCGTGGGTGTTGTTAAAAATTTCGTAACTACGGCTTTAATCAAGCCGTAGTTACGAGAATTTATAACAACACCGACGGTTTATCAAAACATAACATAAACCCTGTCTATTTTTAGCACAAAATTCATTGTCATTTCTCTCACCTCCGCTCGAGAACGTCTCGATATAGCAAACTTGGTCGTAAGGGGCTGTATAGCCTTGTGTCAGGCCCTGTATATATGTTTATGTCGCTTGAAAAATCAAGGGACACTAACACTCAGAAATAAATTATACATATTAACATCCCTTGGTCTAAACTATACAGGGCCTTGGAAAATACAATGAAAGAGGCGTCTAAAATTTGGTCCCCACAGGTGGTTCACATTCCAGATATCACATTGTAAGATAATCCGACACCTAGCAGTACTTCACATCTTGATAACATAATTAGCTGATCAGATTTATGACTGCAGTCTTTTAATCCTTTCTCAAAGAAGACTTGATTTTCACCTACCTAATCGAAAAGACATTGAAAATATTGAGCAACTCAAAGAAAATTCTGATCATCATCATTTTCTCCTTTTGCTTTAATATTTTTCTGTATATTATTGTACATAAAATCAAGTTTTATCAGCAAACCTTCTTTCGTGTTTGGACTGGGCTTCCCTTAGATGTTGCCGTTTTGGGAAAGGGTTGATCTGAGGCTCTACAACACTAACTTGCTGCTGCTGCTGCTTTAATACAACAAACTCCTCGTAACTGCATCTTAAAACAAATTGCAGTTACAAGGTAACATTTTAGGGTTGTCCAGTCCAAAACTAGACAGTCCTGGCGGCCTGGAAGCGCTCCATAGGCCTGATTGTTTGTCTTGTTGAATGCAATTTCAAAGGTTCAGGCTGCGCAAACTAGCAAATGCATGACCAAGCTGAAAATTACGAGCAAGTAAAATCGTATGGTCAGTAAGATTTCTGTGAAAATTCTGTATTAATAAGTTAATACTAATGGTTGTAAACGTGAAAATAAAGCCAAAAATGGCAATTTTGTCAATAACAAGGGCACATAATTCATGATGTAAAATTCAGATCAAGCTGAAAATTACAACAAGGCAATATGTTATAGTCACCAACATTCTGTACAAGTTTTGTCTTGATTGGTCAATATTTGTAGTTGCTAAAGTGAAAGCAATGTCAGAATAGAGTCGTAAATGGCAATTTTGTCAATTTCAAGGGCATATAACTCATAATGCAAAAATTCAGATCAAGCTGAAAATTATACCAAGGCAAGATCTTATAGTCACCAACATTCTGTACAAGTTTTGTCTTGATTGGTTAATATTTGTAGTTGCTAGAGTGAAAGCAATGTCAGAATAGAGTCGTAAACGGCAATTTTGTCAATTTCAAGGGCACATAACTCATGATGTTAATTTAAGATCAAGCTTATGGTCATCAACATTCCGTACAAGTATTGTCTAGATTGGTCAATATTTGTATTTGCTAGAGTGAAAACAAAGTCAAATAGAGCCGAAAATGGCAATTTTGACAATTTCAAGGGCACATAACTCATGATGTAAAATTCAGATCAAGCTGAAAATTATATCAAGGCAAGATCTTATAGTCACCAACATTCTGTTGTAGTTTTGTCTTGATTAGTATATATTTGTGGATTTTAGAGTAAAATTAAAGTCAAAACCAGCTATTTTTGACATTCAAGGGCAGATAACTCGGGTTATTCTGATTCAATCCAAATTCTTTGAAGGAATCTGAGAGAGGGTCACCCAAGGATCATTCTTGTGAAGTTCGATTGAAATCCATCTGGTAGTTTCTGAGAAGAAGATTTTTAAAGAAAAAGTTTACGGACAGACGCACACATGACGGACACATCGCCATGACAATAGCCCGCTGGCCTGTCGGTCAGTGGAGCTAAAAACGAAAGAAGGGTTGTTGATAAAGATTGAATTTGTGAATTTGTGGATAATAATAAACGGAAAATGTATTGAGGAAAAAGGAGAAAATGATAATACATGTAATCAGAATTTTCTTATTTTGGCTCTATATTTTCAATGTCTTTTCGATTAGGTAGGTGAAAATCAAGTCTTCTTTGAAAAAGAATTAAAAGACTGCAGTTATAAATCTTAGCAGCTAATTATGTTATCAAGCTGTGGAGTAGGGCCTACTGCTTGGTGTCGGGTATTATCTTAAGGTCGGATTACCTTACAAAGAGATTTCATCAGTCTGTTAAGAATGACAAAGAGCAACAATTTTCTATGTACCCTATTTTCATATTTCTCAATACAAATGTTGTTATTCTTAACAGACTGACATCAGTCTAGGGGCTGTACAATTTTTAGCAACTTGTGGTCTTTTTCCATCAAAAGCCTCCACGAATGTGTCGTATTGTTCGCATAAATTGTCTGCACCGGTGTCCGCACAGAGGTAACATTGTAAACTTTCAACATGAGTTATGTCTGTAACAAAAGATGATAATACATAAAAATATATACAAGTACAAAATGCAAGTAGAAAAATTAAAGGGTCATTTTTGTTCGCCTTTATTGGGATTTTTATCTGTATATGTCTCACTGGTGGTGAACTAAAACAATTTTCGCTACAACAAGGTATAGATATTTTGCGTTTAAATGTGAGTTTATAGATTTTTTTCTAATAACTATGAACTTGTTCTAAAAACAGACCGGGTTTACCGTTTTGTATTGACAAACTGTCGATGTTGTTATAAAATCTCGTAACTACGGCTTCGATAAAGCAGTAGTTACGATATCTTAGTCACGATTATTTGCCGACGACACTTCTTTGGCGTGCTCTGCGACACATTTACCTGATATAGAAGGCATTTTAAACCACGATTTATTAATCATATCACAATGGGCTAAACAATGGCTAGTAACATTTAATCCAACTAAAACCGTAGCTATAAACTTCTCGAATAGACATAATTTGCAACATCCAAATCTTTATTTCGATAATGTAAAACTTAACTTTGTTGAAAGCCACAAACATTTAGGGTTAACTTTAAGTAGTGACGGTAAGTGGCACGACCATGTTAAAAATATATTTAATTCAGCTTCTAAACTGTTAGGAATAATGAGATGTCTAAAATTTCGACTGAAACGGGACTCGCTAAATCAAATCTACATCTCATTCTTGCGTCCAGTTTTGGAATATGCATCTGTAGTTTGGGATAATTGCACAAATCGTGAGAAGGAAACACTTGAAAAACTCCAAATTGAAGCTGTTAGAATCGTCACAGGTCTCACAAGATCAGCATCTTTACATAATATTTATAAAGAAATTGGTTGGCTTACATTAGAAAATAGACGCAAATACCAAAAACTCATTTTGATTTTTAAAATACTCAACGGTCTAACCCCAAGTTATCTTCAGGACATTTTTCCTGGTCATGTTCATAATAGAACACAATATACACTACGTAACGCGAACAATGTCGATTTAATTGCATGCAGAACTGAACTTTTCGCGTCTTCCTTTATACCATCTGCAGTCTCCCTCTGGAATGACCTTCCAGTAGATGTTAAATCAGTACAATCTCTTTCGTTATTTAAATCACGCATTTTACAAATGTTCTCCGTGCCTAATGTTCCAAGATTTTATTATGTAGGTGATCGAAAATTATCAATCTTTCACGCTAGAATCAGAAACAAATGCAGCGACCTAAAATAAGCAATGATCTTTTTTTAAACCACATCTCGCCAAATGGAAATTGTAATTGTGGTCATATTACTGAAGACGCAGAACACTTTATATTTCAATGCCCATTATATATTAATGCAAGATTAAGACTATTTCGTTCACTTCACAAATTCCATCCCTTGAACGTGACGTTATTACTGTTTGGGTCAGAAAACCTAACCTTGGACGAAAATTCTTTAATTTTCAAAACTGTACAAGATTATATTAAAAACACAAATCGATTTGGTTAAAAGTGCAGCCCCATCAACATCTAGTCAACCTTTTCATCTTCCAGCTGACAACAAACATTCTTTTTTTTCTATTTCTCAAAAAAGATATTTAACATACATCGTCATCATCTTTGAACTCGCGTCATTACTGGAACAACATTGTCTAAAACTACAACAAAGGAAATACCTGAATGCACATCGTCATACACGTGTTTATCTGCGAAATAGTATACACAGCAGTGTGTACAATTACGTAGATATACACGTGTATGCAAACAAAAGACACTAATATATGTGAATCAAAAGGGAATGGCCGTATCTAAGTTGGCAGAACTTGTGGCCAAACCCATTTGCCAATTATTTTCTCCATTCATTGTAATTTGTACTTGTTTTATATACTTTTGATGGCAATAAAATATGTTTAAACTAAACTATATCTTATAACAACACCGACGGAATACATTGATCGCGAAAAAACGTCCCTCGTTTTGGCCGAGTTCCCCACCAGTGGTCCTTTCTGTCAAAAACCACCAGCGTCTTGCCGTTTTCTTTCAGTTCTTTCAAAAGCGCTCTTGATTTGATGGTCACCGTGCATGTGTACATGGCATATAAAACGATTTCCAAACATGCCACACAATGGAGTCTTTCTAATAACTTCAGAAATAATTTTTCATGTGCCTCAAAGCATTTGTACAAAGCTTTTAAGTTCCACTCAAGCTGTCATATTTCCGTCCAGCCAGCAGCTTTTTTAATCTTGGAAAGAGTACAGTCACTGGTTGTGAACTCGGCTAAAGCGAGGGACGTTTTTTCCCGAACAATGTATTCCTTCCGTGTTGTTATAAAATCTCGTAACTACGGCTTCGATAAAGCCGTAGTTACGAGATTTTATAACAACACCGACGGTTTGTCAATACAAAACGGTAAATACGGTATATTTTTAGAACAAATTCATTGTCATTAGAAAAAAATCTTTAAACTCACATTTAAACGCAAAATATCTATACCTTGTTGTAGAGAAAATGTCCCTCGCTTTAGCCGAGTTCACCACCAGTGACGGTGTTTGTTTTCAAAGCGGTCTCATATCTTAGAACTATTGCAGATTATTACAAACACTATATTACGCGATTCCCCACCGTGTATATTCTAAACCTGTCGTTACTTAAAGTGTCCGTTGATTGGCAAAATCAAACTTTCGTGTCGAAAAAACACCCTTCTAACAACCAAATATCAAAGTTTCTACAATTTTTAAACATAAGACGTGTTTTTATTTCGTCTTTTAAATTGGATATTTTGGTCTTTTCCGATCTTTACCGAACAAAAAACGCTAAACTTCCAATTTGAAGTTATGACGTCATACCGGCCACTTAATGACGTCGTGGCGGAAAAACGGGCAATCATGGGTCATTTCCCGGTAAGCTTGAGGTTTCTGACAAAGTAAAGTGTCCGACTTTTCTGTCATAAAGCGACTTCCCCAACCGATACTCAAAACACGGATTTTATCCTTGGTAAATGTTAGAAAAAATGTTAAAACAGTCAAAGAATATGTCGTTAGTGAGTGAAGGAATGTGCCAAAGAACGGTTTAATGTTGTGTGTACGTATTACTCTGACGATCGAGAAATGCATAATAACTGAAACTTCGCTTTATGACAGAAATTGGAACACATTATCTGTGTCAGAAACCGCATGCTCTAAATTGGAGGCGGAGACAAGCCACGGTATGACGTCATTCAGTGGAGATTCACGGAAATTGCCGATCTTTTTTCCTTCCAAGTATCGACATAAAGAAAAGCAAATAAAACTTTCAAAACAATCGAGTTTGACGGAACTTTTATAAAAACACGTTGATGTAATGATTTTCTTCTAATATACGGCGAAATCAACTGTCAAGCTTGGTAGCCTTAAATATTAATGTGAGCCGTCACGCTAAAAGGGACCTTATCAGGAGTCCAAAAATGCAAATTTGTACAAAGTGATCAGATTCGAAACAGGTCAACCAGATCCCGTATTTAAAAAAATCAGCATATAGGAAGACACGGAAAACATTCCAGATTCAGAAAAGTACGAAAAGGTGAAAAGTATCGGTCATAGTCTGGCTGCGCGGATTGCGCAGACTGACTAGGGTCGATATTTTTCACACACCCGATAAGGTCCCTTTAAGCGTGAGGGGTCACATATCTTAAATTTACCACTTCTATACTCGCCTATTTAGAAGTCGTCTGAACCAATTTTCATTTAAGGTAGGCCTACATGTACATGTAGTCCAACACTAATGAGATTCACGAGGTCAATTTTTTTGTGGCGACATCGTGAATAATCGGCGGTGGACAATGTCGATATTCTTTTTAACTCATAGCTTGTCCGTAAAGGTTGGATACGTTCCAAATGTTTTCGAATTAGCAAGAAAACTGATGTCGCGTGAATCTCATTAGGGGTGGACTAAGAGACAAGTCCAGCCTTACAACATAGTTTACATTGGGTGCGTTCAGGGTTCTCCCATCGGTAACCGAGTGTTTTTACCATCGGCTACCGATGGTGCCATCGGTAGCCGATGGCACTGTCGGCAACCAACAAACTCTGAACGAATATTGTGCCGATCGGTAAAAAACATGGCGGATAATCAACCACCAATATTTCACGAACTACATGACTAAATAAAATAACTGTTGCTTCAACTATTACAATAAATTCTTTCAAGAATGGTTAGAGGGCGATGCGCTTGCTAATGAAAAAATATATGATTGGAATCGCCGTAGTTTGGTTGTTATCCGCCATCGTTTGTAATCAAAACGAGGCTACCGACGCTACCCGACTTGTCTACACGCGGGACAATTGGTGACCAACAAAATATCCATCGGTATATACCGATGGTTACCGACGGCTACCGATGGTTACCAACGGTGCCGATGGCTACCGATGGGAGAACCCTGAACGCACCCATTCTAATCAGTACAAAAATAAGCGTACAGATACTTACAGCAAAACATGACTAGCCATATCCAAAATCCTCTGATTTGAATCATTTTTGTAAAAAAAAAAACAAAACAGTCACGAAGCTCCACCAAACAAAACAATATAATATTTTTGATTACATCCAACTTTTTATGTAAAAAGAAAAAAATGAATTCATTTCATTTCAATTCACATAATTCCCTTATCACGCTGATAAGAAAATATTCTGAGTAGCCTATTTATTCATAAAAAAGATAAAAAGTGTGTACACGCAAAGAACAAAACCGAAATGTGTAAAAATATGTAACCGGGATGTTTCAAAACCAAAAAGGATCGACTGCTTGTGCGATAAGACTCGCCCTGTCAAATTACTCGACCGACTATTTATTGCCAGCTCTTTATTAAGCAAACAAAATGTCATTATACATGTACTCTTTCTTTAATATTCTGTGAGCATAACTTTCCTTTCGTTTGTGTGTTTGTCCGTTTGTCTGTATGTCCGTCCAAATTTTGTTGTTCTTTATAGGGACAACGTTATTTTTCTAGAACTTCTAAACGTTAAAGTCAAGGTATTTTAACATTAAAATACAATTATTATAATGATTACATTGGTGCCCAATGAATTCGTAAATGCAAGAGGACACGTACTACAATAACTCCAAAAATATTTAAAATATGCATTGATTTGACTTTGGCGTTACATATAACCCATTACCACACAATGACTTTTTTGACTCCCAATAAAATAATGGCCATGGAAAACATCGTGGAAAATGAAGAAATTGCTTGTGACAAGCAATTTCATAATTTCCCACAATGTTTTCCATCCAAAAGACCTAAAAATAAAGAATTATTCACTTCCAATTGTCGTTTGCAGGATCTTTCAATTTGGACCGCTCTAAAATTTTGCTGTTTGGTAATGGGTTAATACCACGTGCAATGTCGGTATCCTTATCAACACCCCATTTGGAACACCACGGACAATTCTGTCGAATCACACATTGGATGCCTGTCGTAGAACTACTTTCAGACTATGAATAGAATAGAATAGAACAACAATTCAAAACGTTCGTCTGTGACTATGTCAAGAATGAAGCGACAATGATACTGAAATGCATTGTTTGCAGTTCCAGTTTCCTCTCTTTTTAGAATGATTACAACCTGCAAGTCCCGCAAGTTGCCATGGTTGTTCTTCATTTGGATGATATCGAACACTCCTTTGTGAAGCGTAGCTATTTCCGGCTAAGAAATGTGATTTTTTTTAAACATTTTTTCATACACACACTTCCGAGTCGATGATTCGATCTTTGATGGACATTATCCGAGGTGTTCCAAATGATCAACATCCTTGTAGTCGTCTACAGCAGCTTTCAAATTAAAACTGTCCTTATTTTGCTGTTTAGAAATGGCAAAATTACCATTAATTGTCTGCCTTACCAATTGGCGAATCATACACAGTTTGACATGGACACTTTTGATAAACCACCATTGATAAGTACAAAGATATAGAGAGCGGCATGATTAATTAACACTTTCTTATTTTCTCTCAAAGATTTTTAAGCTTTTCTGTGGTATAAATAAACCTGAGTTTGCTTTAGGAAAAGGTAGAATATGTTCAAAGTAAAATTTTAAAACTTGATTTTATTACACGAAGCTTAAGGGTATTGATAAAAATAACGCTGCTTTCAGCAAAAGCCTCGTAAGTACAGTTTTAAAAAAGCTGTAGGTACTTTTTTTTGTTGAAAAACGACAATAAGCAAGAAGAAGAAATGGTTTATTGGAGGTTTGTTTGCAGAGGAAGTTCGTAAATTGAAACTTAAATTCCACCCACCATTCGATATCAAACACGTCTTGCAACTTGGGCGTCATCCATGGTAACGTGCATTGACGAGGTTATCCGATTCTTTTAAATCCGGATACACTCTTCAAGTTCCGTTATCACGTAAAACGGCGAATTTTGAGGCAAAAACGAAAAAAAAAATGTTTGGTATCTAATTATGGGTGGAATATTTCAGCCCTTTCCCAAGACATAATTTATGCTGCTTTTCAACAAAAATCTCGTAAGTGTAGCTAGTTTTAAGCTGCAGTTACGATGATTTTGTTGAAAAGCGACGATTTGTTAGTGTAAATGTGCCCCAAAAAGAAGGCTTTGGAACGCAAATTGGGGCGGGAAAGAAGAATACACTGATGATCATTATTTTCTCCGTTTCTCTCAATGCTTCCCGTTTTAATGGCACTCCGATATTATTGCCTTTGATAACACGAAGTTTGCATCCATATGTATTTGAACAGATTCAAAATTGTGTATTTTGGAAAACGGTTAAGCATAGAGTTCTAAAGACTTTCCGCAGACATGATCTTATCCGTTCTATTCTCCAGTTTCGGCAATGATAGTACGGGATAATCACGACAGAGAAGCATTTGATACAACAACAGCAGCGACAACAGCAGCAGCAGCAACAACAACAACAATTGCAAAAATCTTAAATAGTTCTGTAAATATTGAGAGGATTCAGTGCAAAACTATTGTAAATGTAAATAATCTATATACACTTACAATGGTTTTGCACTGTCGAATTTTGATTGTTTTGAATTTGGTTTTGAAACAGAGGAGGAGAAACAATGTCAGGAATTTGTTGGATGTGATAGGACCTTTAAACAGCCCCTGATACAAAAGTTATTGACGGTCAAACAAAATTTGTTTGGTCGTTAATAACTTTTTATCAGGTGCTGTTTATGAAATAATAACAAGTTTAGCGGTCTTTATTGCCAATAAAACCCGATGTGCGACGGACTATAGCGGACGAGAATTAACCTGGCAGAGCAGCACATGCTAATCGAATGGAATGCTCTGCCAGGTCAATTCTCGTCCGCTATACATGTGTAGGTAAAAACCGAGGCGCACAGCGCCGAGGTATTAGCCTTAAAACATGTAGTCCAGAGCACAGAGGTTTCTATTGGCAAAAAAGACCGCTAAACTTGTTATTATCTCCATTATAACACTCTAAATAAAAAAACGCACATTAGAAATGTGTTATTTTGTGAAAATTCTGCCATGAACTAGTTTTCGTCGTAAGAAACGCATTGTCGGTTAAGTGACGTCATTTGACGTTACCTTGACGCCACGTGACGTTTTGGCGCATACACAAACCATAATTACATAGGGATTTTATTGTAAATAAAACCTGATGTAGTTCTTCTTTCGCTATATATGGATTTTACGGAAAAGTGTTATAATTTTAGATCCAACACATTCTGGAAATCCCTGGCTTTTTCAGTCTTCTTTGCTTTAAACCATTTTTGAATCCGTCACTTATCAACAGAACCATTGAAGATTTTTGGCAATTGCAGTTGTACTGTCGCGTTATTCCCCGCCGCGATAAAGTGGTAATAGTACAGCCTAATGGAGTCAAGGTAGATCACCCCTAATGAGATTCACACGACGTCGGAAATTATTCGGGTGACGTCGTAAACATTCGGCGGTGGACTGTTCCACCGTTGAATGTTTACGACGTCGTACGAATAGGTTCGGATACGTACAACGAATGTTAACGACGTCTCCCGGATAATTCCGACGTCGCGAGAATCTCATTAGGGGCGAACTACCTTAACATAAATCCGTGTTTAGGTGCTCAAACCAGGAACGCTTTTTGGAAAAGGGTTACAATATTTATCAGTGAATTGTTTGTTTGATTTTTGATAAGCGTATCTAAAGATCGAAGCATGTACATAATGCACATTTTAGTGTAGTCAAGTTGCGTAACACTGAATATTTATTATCAAAATCGATTTTATACATTTTATTTCATTTCACTCTCGTTACTTTGAATAGTTTTGGCTGTATGTTAAATTCAAAGGACGGTGCGATTTACCCTCTTCCAGAAGCAGAATATCACATGACAGAAGAGGTTAAGTCTCGTGGTAGAAGACGTACAGAAGACAGGAAAAACAGATCGAACATGTCTTGAAAACGGAAGTGGCTTATCTATCAACTAGCTATTCAACAAGTAGAAAATCAGAATGGTGGCCCCTAGTTCGGTAGACTTGTTACCATCCTTTATACTTTTACGTTGAAGTGAGAAAGGCATTTCTTTCTTCAAAAGCACAAATTTTGACGTTGTTTTAGTTCTGAAATTCACACGAAGTAGCTGTAAACGCGCGATTTAATGTAATTGCAAAAATCTGCTCTTTGTAACTAAAGACGATGTCATGTTGCCGATCACGTGACCTCTTCTGTCTTCCGTCTTCTGCTCATAATACTCTGAAGAGGCAGAAGAGCTTCCAGAAACAGAAGGGTTTCGTTCGATTTAACCGGAAGTGCTAGTCACGTGTCACTTTTGATATCAGAAGAGGTAAAACGATCAGAATTTAGGCTCTTCCATAACACATATTCTGGCTTGAATCGCACCCAGCTCGGGTCAAATTATAGTCGTATTTGTATAAACCTTGTATTAAATGGTGACCAATGACTACACTTATGAATAATAAATTTTTATTCCTGAAAAAAAAATGAGTAAACTTCATTTACAAGTTACAATCACATCAGCTATATCAATTTAAGTTTATATGATCTGTAAAAAGTAACATTCATCATTTACATGTACATGTCGTAGATTTTCAACAAAAACATCGTAACTGCAGCTTGATTTAGGCTGCAGTTACGAAATTTTGCTGAAAAGCGACGAGATTGAAAGGCCATTATCATAATATTGCATTTGAGACCAACACGAGTCCATGTCAGCCTGCGTATTCACAATCCGAGCAAGACTCATTTTGTTCTCTAGACATGTGTGATCACATATAACAACTGTAAGATAGCAGCATGAAATCTGATTACTCGTAGACTACACGCAGGCACATAATTAACCCTTTACCAGACGACAAAATTTTAGACTACTCCAAATTCAAAGGTGTTGCAGACAACAATTTCAAATGCACGGAATTGAACATTTTTTGTTCTTTCTTGGTAGAAAACCTTGTGGGAAATGAAGAAATTGCTTGTCACAAGCAATTTCTTCATTTTCCACAATGTTTTCCAAAGCCTTAATCTTGTGGGGTGTCAAAAGGCGTCACTTTGTGGTAATGGGTTAAGGTAGAATGTATCCGTAATGTGGTCATTTTCCACTTTGCTATCTATTCAGTAAAACGTCTCATGTTCACCGATTTGGTCATAAGATTTTAAAGAGATAAATTTAGAAAGGAAGAAAATGCTGGTCGCCATAAAAATTCTTTTGTTGCTGTCATTTTTAGTGCAAAATGTTTTGTCCCACTTTTTCTTAAAACAAATATTCTCGATACTATAATAAATTATTTGAACATTGGTCAACATAATCTTGAAATCCAAAACGCTATTACTAAGTACATGTATAATTCAAACACCCTAACACAAGTCGCCGAATTGTCAAACTGAGGGCCGTTACATAAGTCCGTGGCACATTTGGTAAGACATAATTGATGTAAGCCGTCCCATACACATCGTGTAACGTTTTGATCTGTACCTACGTTCTTCAGAGTTTCATACTGATTCTTATCGTCCATACTTTTGACGCCTCACAAAATAGAGCTTTGGAAAACGCATTGGAAAAAGAAGAAATTGCTTGTGACAAGCAATTTCTTCATTTTACAATACGTTTTCTATCAAGAAAGACGTTTACCGATTTGATAATGTAATGTAATAGATACATATAGAAGGGGAGAAAATAGATATATATAGAAGGGGAGAAAATGCTGCTCGCCATATCTTTTTAATCTTTTTCTTATCCTTTTTTCTTGGGCCATGACTGCCAATTTTAGTACATAACATTCATCCTTTTTTCATGAATCCAAGATTCTCGATACCGGTATTTTACCACAAGTCAACATAATCTTAAAACCAAAACCGTCATTACAAAGTCTATTCGGTTTTTATTCGGGAGACAGGGCGGAGCCTAGTAAACGGTTCATTACATTTAAGCTTGGGGAGAAACAGCCTTCTCGATTAGCGGTAAATCGTAGGTATTGTTGCAAAACATTATAACTACAGCGTGAATCAATTTGTAGTTACGAGGTTTTATAACAACACATTTTACAATGGCGCATTCTTTCAATTTCGAAATATGTTCATGCTCGTGCCGCACGTGTTTTCTCTTCTATCAACCAAGGTATCGAGAAGTAAACTCGTCGAATAACCTCTTTATTATCGATTCACAATTAAACGAGAATAATTTCAGTTGTTTTGATAAAGCAGTTCTACTGTAAAAATTCTCGTTTAATAGTGAATCTATTATACTTAGCCACACCCTGTCTGGTAAATAAAAACGGAATATACATATATAATCCAAACACACTAACACATGGAGTCGAGTTTTCGAATTGAGGGCCCTTACATAAGTCCGTGGCACATTTGGTCAGATAGACTTGGTGTAAGCCGTCCCATACACATCGTGTGACGTTCTGATCTGTGTCCACGTTCTTTAGAGTTTCATACTGATTCTTATCGTTCATTCTTTTGACGCCTCGCATAATAAAGCTTTGAAAACGCATTGGAAAAAGAAGAAATTGCTTGTGACAAGCAATTTCTTCATTTTCAAATACGTTTTCTATCTAGAAAGACGTTGACCGATTTGAAAATATAATTAAAGAATAGATACATATAGAAGGGGAGAAAATAGATACATATAGAAGGGGAGAAAATGCTGCTCGCCATATTTTTTTCATTTTTCTCTTTTTTTCTTGGGCCATGGCTGCCAATTTTAGTACAAAAACATTCATCCTTTTTTCATGAATCCAAGATTCTTGATACTAGTATTCGAATATAGGTCAACATAATATTGATACCCAAAACGTGAACTGAGGGCCGTTACATAAGTCCGTGGCACATTTGGTCAGACCGACTTGATATAAACCGTCCCATGCACATCGTGTAACATTCTGATCTGTGTCCACGTTCTTCAGAGTTTCATACTGATTCTTATCGTCCATTCTTTTGACGCTCCGCGAAATAAAGCTTTCGAAAACGCATTGGAAAAAGAAGAAATTGCTTGTGACAAGCAATTTCTTCATTTTCCAATACGTTTTCTATCTAGAAAGACGTTTACCGATTTGATATTATAATTTAAAAAAAACGATACATATATATATACGTAGAAAGAAAAGAAAATGCTGATCGCCAAAAGAATTCTTTTTTTTTGGCTGCTAATTTTAGTACAAAAGCTTTAATCCCATTTCTTTTAAATCCAATATTCTCCATATTCAATTAAACATAAGCACATCTCTAATACAATTTTGAAATCCAAAGCGCTATCACTAAGTACACGTATGATCCTAACACTTTCACACAAGGTGTCGAATTTTCAAACTGAGGGCCGTTACATAAGTCCGTGGCACATTTGGTCAGACAGACTTGGTGTAAGCCGTCCCATACACATCGCGTAATGTTTTTATCTGTACCCACGTTCTTAAGAGTTTCATACTGATTCTTATCGTCCATACTTTTAACGCCTCACAAAAAAGCTGAGGAAATACCATTGGAAAAAGAAGAAATTGCTTGTGACAAGCAATGTCTTCATTTTCCAATACGTTTTCTATCTAGAAAGGCATTTACCGATTTGATAATAATTATAATGAAAGAATAGATACATATAGAAAGGTAGAAAATGCTGGTTGCCTAAAAATCCCCCCCTTTTTTGCTGACAATTTTAGTGCAAAACCTTTAACCCCATTTTTTCTAAAAACCAAGATCCTCGATATTTTAACATTAGTAAGATATAAATAGTTAACATTATTTTGAAACCAAAACCGCCATCACTATATACATGTAAAATCCAAACACCCTAATACAAGGCGCCGAGTTTTCGAACTGAGGGCCGTTACATAAGTCCGTGGCACATTTGGTCAGACAGACTTGGTGTAAGCCGTCCCATACACATCGTGTAACGTTTTGATCTGTCCCTACGCTCTTCAGAGTCTCGTACTGTTTCTTATCGTCCAGTTGTGAGCCCGTGAATGAAAACGTTGTGTTGTCGCCGCAATCTCGAATGTGACTGACCTCGTTACCTGAAAGGAAAAAAATACAAAGCTTCGTTGGAAGAACTAAAACTCATAACGCATGTCGGCGTGGCAGCTAAACAGCTTTTATGGCCTGTATTTACGATGTTTTGATTTCAAACGAACGAATACGTATTATCAATAAATTGGGCGATATGCTTAAACTTGTACATATAATCGAAAAGGTAAAAAATAGATAAGAAATGCTTAGGGTACGAATCATTTCTGCGCAACCGGAAGTCGGAATATTTGGATTTTCTGCTCGGTACAGAACAGTTATTCAAATAAGAAATAGCTCAATATGATTTTGTTTGTGTTTTGATTAAAATCCCTTCCTAAAAGAGAACTTTTGAACATGGGTTCTGAAAAGAGAGAACACCAAACAGCATCAACATAAACAACATTTGTGCTATTTTGAGCAATCTCAAGATTGCTTAAAATGAGTTCCGTAACATTTAAGCAATCTTAAAACTGCTCGATGCAAAGTTTGCTTACGACATATATACGATGTTTTGATCTGAAACGAACCAATAGATCGTCGCTGTTGATATAAAGAGATTAAAGTCATTCCCTTTGCAGCCTATTCAATATTCATATTGTTCTTCAACAGATTCTTCGTCTCACAGCACCCCAATGAAAACAACATGAATCCTGATCAGACATCGTTTATGCAAAACTAACTGACACGAAAATATGGTTATTCATTGATATTGCATTCCCTTTTCCAAGATTCCAGTTCACGTCTTGTAGGTACTTACCTCGGTCGCTATATGTCTCTATATAACATATTGTATTGTATGGAGCGGTGCAGTTTTTCTTCAGAGGGGTCGTCTCGGCATCTTTGTCTTTGACCTCGTCGTATGTTTTGTGTTGTTGACATTTGTTATCGGGTCCCGTGTCATGACAGGAATAACACGATAAGCTTGAGACGGTCCCCACCACTGTCAAAAATATTTAAGAATTATCGAGTATTAAAAAGAAAATAATTAGATATCAGTCAAGGTATAGAATACAATCAAAGTACTGACAGTACTGTTGGGAAGCAAATTTGTTAATAATTCAGTCCTGTCCAGAAGTAGAGTGCTTTGATTAGGTACTTTGATTATCCATTTGAATACCTTGAATACGTTGATTCGTACAGTACTTTGATTAGGTACTTTGATTATCCGTTTCAGTACTTTGAATACTTTGATTACACGCTGGAGTTGTATATCTATTTTTAGCACAATCTTCATGCATATCTATCGTTTATGTGTGTAAGATTTGAATATATTTCATAGTGCAGTAAACTTGACTGACCCATTTACAAGGAAGGCCATTGGACTGATATTTGAACCATAATAAAGCAAATTACTACGACAGCCTGTTCTTCTCTTAGAGACATGATTGATTGAATGTTTCATTTTCAGTCACACAATTCAATATCTACATGTATAACTTCAGACTTACACATTGAATATTCGAATGACTGTTACCTCATTAATCTTTGCTTTTGATAGAACTATTTATAGTGAGGATGACCGAAAGATCTTGTGTGGTAAGCAGAGAATGGTAAAGTGCAGAGAAAGGTGGCTGCATAGAGAAGCAATTTTTGCAAAATTTGCTTCCCAAAAACTGAGGCCAGAACAGCATGTGCTTAAGTGTACTTTAATCATGGACTATAAATATCGTATGCGCAGGGTTGTCTAGCCCCATATTTGTTTCAAATGTAACAAAATTTTGTCTCAAGTTAATCACAATCAGCCTAATGTATTGGGTATTACTTTTCTATGCATCAATTTGTTTCAATTAGAATATTGTTGTTGTGAGCAATAAGTTAAATACATGTACTTAATCTAATGTATTCCTGTCGTGAAAGGGTTAAATCGATGATAAATATTAACTCTCATTCCGATTAGATAACATTCTAAATTTGAACTAGGAAGTTTTCCAGCATATTGCAGCAAATCACGTTCTTTGGCAATGCATAGTCATTTTTTCTTCTTGTTTGTCAATCAAATTGTTTGGCCTGACATCATTGCTCAACGGCTCATTGGTGAAATAATGTTTAACCTTTGTCATTATGATAATTATATCTCTGACAACCACTACATGAAGAAGCCCATGAACAAGTTACACTGTCAAACATACAAACAAATGAAAATGTATTTAAGAAATATCACAGGAATTAGCCCACCTGAATAGGTCTAAGTAGATCATTTCTGGCCAGCCAAAACTGGAATCAACGTGTCCTTCAATATATCCCTTTTTTTACCTACCCGCATTTTAGATCATCCATCAACGTCAATGTCGATTTCATAGATCATTGATTGGAAAAGTAGACTTTTTTCGGAGCATACATGTTTCATGGACACACAAAAATTGATTGTAATTGAATTATTGTATTGGGATGAAAGGAGCAATAATGGTTGCAGGCCCGTAGGAACAGGGGGGGGGGGGGGGGGGGCTAGGGGATTAAGTCCCCCCCAAAGTTGGCCAAAAATACAAAATTTTCTTGATTTTACACTGAAAATTCAGTAAAATCCAATTTAGCCCGACCAATTTTCAGACACTGGCGCTTCAGCAAACCCCATTATCAAAATTGTTTCCTACGGGCTTGGGTTATCGGCATTTTCTCCTTCACCTTCAATGCTTTTCAAAGTTATCTCGTTTAGGGGCGTTAAAACAGGGCTTGTTTTTTGCAAACGGATCAAATGAATTGTCCCATAGTTCCATTTCGATTGACTCTTTGTGTGCGCCGGCCACCAAGTTCCGCTATTTTTAGAATTTAAATTGTATTCTCAAAGATGGAAGTACAAAAACAGAAAAAAATAATCCACACCCACCATAATATTAATCAGAAAAAAATAACAACCAAGCAACATAATACATACCTGCTAAAAGCAAAACTAAAATTCTACATGATTTGTGTTGGAACGTATCCATTTTATGCACTTCTATATTCGATTAGAGTAACCTATCCTACAATGGTGATAACGTTGTTGAACTAACTCTTAACGTAAAAATAAGGGCATGTCAAACAAAAATTGTCAGTTTACTTAATCTTTCCAAAATTTAGATCCGGTTTTGACGTCCCTGATGTATTCGCCTATGGAAACGTAGAGACAAAAGAAGAAAATGCTGATATCCAGAATTCTCTTCTTTTGTCTCAATATTTTCTATGCAGATATCTGCTCATTGTAACATTGGTCTTGTGGTCTGCAGCAGCTTTCAAATAGCAATAGCTTTTGTGATAAATTAGACTGGGTTTACCGTTAAGAATTGATAAATCATCGGTGATGTTGTAAAATCAAGTAAATGAGGCTTGAATTAAGCAAATTCTGACGTATTGTTCACATATAATGTGTCATTAATAATGATTGATATAAGTAGAATATCCCAAAAACCTGCTTGAATTTTCTAGAATGTGCATTATACTGTTTATCTTTGAAGTCGCAAAAATTGACATACGATGTTTTGCATTTTACACCGACGATAAGTAATTTTAAGATGTGCCTTTATGATACTCTTTAATCATTTCTTAAACATGTCCCTGCTTAGATATTTATCTAGAAAGGCTATGTAAAACACCGAGAAAAAATAAGAAGATGCTCATCATCAACATGTTCTCGTTGTTTTCTCAATGATTAAAAGTTTCACTATTTCATACTCATAAAATCATTTGTTGCATATAACTCTTTATAAATCGAAATAATATCATTGCTTTTCAACAAAAATCTCGTAACTGCAGCTTAAACCAAGCTGCAGTTACGAGGTTTTTGTTGATAAGCCATTGTTTACAGGAAGGGAAAGGGTTTAGGACACCCACCCCAACTACTTGAAGACTAGACAGATAAATAAGAGGGCCATATTGTAATAAATCACACAGATTTAATAAATATCGACATTTGTCTTCAAAAACATCGTAACTACAGCTGAAAACTATTAGAGGCAGTCTCTGGAAAAACGTCCCTTAAGGCTTTTGAGCCCAACAAAGATCCAGATCAGTCTGTGCATACGCACAGTCTGATCAGGATCCATGTTGTTCTCTAATGGCTTCTTCGTGACTTGTAGTAACTTAAAGAGAGCAGCATGGATGCACATTGGACTGCATTTGACAACAGGCTGATCGTGAAATTCAACTTTTAAAAATGCTTTAAGGGACGTTTTTCCAGATCCCGGCCCATTTGTAGTTACGCAGGTTTAGAATATGACGATGGTATTATGACTTTTAGCTCTTCTCAAACAGATGACCTCTATAGCTTTTAACCATATCCCAGACAAGCCCGTGTTTTGACCCCCTGTGTATAAGGGCTTGGCAAAAATTGAGGAAAAAGAAGAAATACTGATGACCAGAATTTTCTATCTTGCTTCAACATGTTAGTGCTAAAATGTCGTTTGTGCCATCTTTGAGCATGAAAAACTTTTTTGTCTTTAGGTATAACCACTAATTATGGTTTACAAATGTTTCGATATAAATGGAATTTGTGATTTCCGTCTAAACTGTAACTTTAGGCGTTTTTGTTCAACAATTTAAAAAAAGATAGCATTTAAAAGCATTAGAATACAATTCTTTAGACACATTTAGATAAAAATGAAATTGTAATTCGATGTCTTTTATTATTTGAGATCTCTTTTCTAGGGCTAACCATACGTATTTGCCATGCTACATGTATAGCTTACGATCAATGACTAGACAGGGTTACTCTCCCTAGATCTATCGAGAGAGACGACGGGGTACCAGTTTAGATCAATGACCAGACAGGTGGAAGGTCACCCAGATTGGCTCCTATATAACTCTTTGTAAAATGCCCCTTTTCAACACATTTTTACACCTTTTCCAAAATCAACATGAGCAAAACTATGCCTAAAATGGCACAGATCCATCCTTGCCCTGCAAAATTTTCAGCAAATGCACCCACCTCATGTGATTCATTTTTTCACAATTTTCACTAAAACATACATACCGTGTATTTTTCCGCGCCAAAATAGAGACACCGGAAATGGGGGTCACGTGTATCCCTGCATCCAAACACACAAAATAGTCCTGAAAAGAAAGATGGATTCTGGCTCAGAAATGAGAAAACATGTCACTCAAAAGCATGTTTCAGAGAGCAAGACATCACCAGAAAAGGGGCATTATTTTAAAGAACTATTTTAGCACTCAACGGCCCGGAAGGACTTCTCTGAGTGACCTTACTCCGACAGAGCATCCCTAGCTAATAGCTAGAGATACTTTGCCGGGACTGTTATCGTGAGCTGTAATAACAGGAAATATAGTTAGCAACAACCAACGGTCGATAGTTCTGTTCTATACACTGTATCTACGAATAAAGAAGAATAATCTCCCTCTAACCGTTTCCTAAAGAATACGTGTTTTTGGTGAAGTTACAGAAGCATATAGGTCGACTGAGAATCACGTGTCACCACAATTTCAGAATTTCTTCAACAATTCTGTATTATACGTGACCAATTTGAACTCGATTTGAGAGAATGTAGAAAATGACAGGAACTTTGATTGGTGCATAGGTATACATTTGTTAAAGTATTCTGCTGAATTTTACTTTGCCGTCGATAACGTTTTAACAGCTGCTTTGAAAAGCTCTATCACTTTCAGCAAATTCTGAGAGTTTTCAAATTCTTTGCTTCTAATTGACTGAAAATTGGTCGCGTATTGACTTAAAAAAACACAGGTCACCAAGGGAGTCAACGAGCTATTAGAGTTCAAGGGAGACTACTCTTGTCCAAACGTTCAAAAATGAGGTGTCACTAAATACCCACAAAACAGGTGTTCCAAAAGACTAGGATTTCACAAATTATTGGCTATAGTGCGCAATGTGTTTTATTCTGCCTAAATGAGCATTAGTTCGGGAAAATAGTGATGAGTTTGAAAGTTTTAATACACCATGTACATTATTGCAACAGTAGCTGAATTGATCTCTTTTGATAACGTTTCTGATAATAAAAAATATTCCACTGGTGAGATTTTTTTTTTGTGTATATATTGTGCCGATTTTCGATTTTATACATAGTACTTGGTCATACCTACAAGAAAAGAAAAAATATATCAAACCAGGCGTTTTATTGAGTTATATAATAGTAAAATTTGGTTTACTTTTTTCTCTACGAATTTCATCCATTTCATCCAATTTTCTTCATTCTTACCAGCTTTAAACTCTTCAAAAAAGTGTGTATTTTTATCATCTGAAGCTCATAAAGACGCCACTTCATTTTCTGACGTTTCACTTTCTGTCGCTGACGCCATATGCAGAACGCGTTACAGACAGCGAAATGTATCATCGGAATACTGTGAAACTTTAATTGGCCAAACAGAGAAAAAGACATACCGAAAAAATCGTGTCATTTAATCAACCAAACATCTTATAAATGTAAAAGGTCAATTACCGAAAAAGCTGTAATTTGTTTTTTCGGGTATGCGCATAAAGTTGAGCGGTAACAACTTACCCATACGTCCTTAAAATTATTAGTGACACACACCAGGCCCCGGTTTCTCGAAAATAATGAAGTACGTTCTCATGCTCAAATCTGAGCACCGTTCTCAAATCGCACGAAATCCACGTGAACTTCAATCGAATACCCTTCAACGTTGGAGAGTATCCCTTTGAAGTTGAACATGTTCTCATGAGAATATACTTAACGATCTGGAACCATAATAGACACTTTTGAAAATACAAAAAGTATTGTTATATATTATTTCTATGATATAAGACGGAGGTAAAATGAAACTTAAAACAATTTTTACCGATATGTTGGAATTGTATATATTTTTTTAGTTATTGACCCCCTTTTACAAAAAAAGGCGGGAAAAGGGGAAGCACCAACTCCGTAAATCTCATATTTTTTTCCCAGAAGATGATAATATCTGACATTTTTCAGCTTGTATGCTACAACAGATATGTATGTAACATAAATAAGCTAACTACAAAACTATGAAAAACAAAATTGAGAAAAAACCACTTGATTATGCATAAAGTTTATTATTTTGCGACTGAATTTTTTCCATGTTTAAGAAATATGAACATTTTTCTTTGATCGGTATTTTTTGTAATATTGACTGGCAGGGTATGAGACCTACACCAAAATTATCTCTAATTTATACTTGTGCAAATAAAACAAGAATGGGAAAAAGTTACCGTTAAATTTTGGTTTTTCATGAATTCAAACTTAGTAGGGGCGCATAAAACAAGGACAAAATTATCCAAAATAGGTCATTCAATTCCATCAAATATTCATTGTAAGGTCAAATGTAACAACACATTATTTTTTATAGTAACTTATATAAAGAACTTACTTTTTATCAAATATTCATTGCCAGATTTCTCTGTAGTTACTACATAAACTATTGTTAACAAAACAAGGGCATTATATACATCGGTGGGGAATCATGTGACACTAAATTTCAGAGAAAATCGTCAATAATTTTGTAAATACTTGACCAATTTGAATTCGGTTTGAAACAGAAAAAAGTGTAAAACGCCCGATATCAGATGGGTGGTAACTCTTTTACAAATCAAGTGATAAAAACGTAATTGACGAGCAGATTAAGTTTTGGTTGGTCGTCAATAACTTTCATACCAGCTGATTTTTCAAAGATTATCCTTGGCATTCAGCAAAGTCATGGAGTGTTCCCGCTGTCTCTGCTTAAATTCTTCTTTTCAAATCGGTCATCTTTTGACAGAATTGTTGGAAAATATCGAAAGCATTATGTCAGGTGATTCCCCGCCGCGATATAAAATTCGTGGGGTGGAAGAGGGTTGAAATATGTGTCATGTACTACTGTATAAGAACGCCTTTTTTAATCAAATTAAGCTAATCTTACACGAACATGTATCTTTGATTACCGGGTCTTTACATACCTATAGTCCTTTAATTAACGATATTATGGCACATGTTTACAAAATTTACCCTTGCAAAACACGCAATAACTACTGTAAACTTGCATGTGATGGTTCGAATCTTGCAGGTCCCTTACACCTTCAAGATTTGAACCAAGACATGCAACGTTGAACTGAAAATTAACAAGGATTATCTTTTGTTTATTACTGTAAAATTTGTAAACATGTGTCATTATATTGTGACTGGACTATAATAAAAAAATCAAAACAGAAGACGCAATATTGATACTATATCAAATCCTGGTCTTAAGCATTTATATTCGTATAGATCTTGAATCAATCAAGTGTATTGGTGCATACATAACCCATCCCCCCCCCCCCCCCCAAAAAAAAAAAAAAAAAAAAAAAAACCAAAAACAAAACAAAAACTGTACCAGTCCAAAAGAACAGAAAACACTGAGGAAAAGGGACACATTGATAATAACACATTGATGATAATCAACAACCTCTTCTTTTCTCTCAATGTTTTCTCAAATTATTTCTACAATGGACGTCAAAACCAGACTTGGTAAGAGAAGGATATATCAGTGCTTTGGTCTTTATAACCAAATCAGTAAATTCATAACAATTGTAGGCCTATTGAAACACTTATTTCTTCATTTCTCTTAGTGTTTTTTTGTTATTTCTACCAGTGATCTGGGCCCCGTTCTATCAACAAAATTACACACATTACTTTCGTAGATTTGAACGGAAGTTCAATTTTTTTGCGTAAACTTGTGCGTTTTACAAAACATGTTCGTAGCTAAGATTAGAATTTCCTAAGTTTTTTCCGTAACTTTACGATCAAAAATAGTTGACGTAAGTCTGTTCGTCACCACTGTCGATGCCTAAATTTACCGTTTAAAGCCTTGATAACCCCAAAATTACTGAAAATATCAAAATATCTATGAAAGGAAATGTTGAAATTGAACAAACCACGGAAAATTCATGTGAATAGCACTGGATTTTGTGCTAACAATAGACTGGGTTTTAAGTTATGTTTTGATAGACCGTCAGTGTTGTCATAAAATATCGTAACTACGGCCTGATTTAAGCCGTAGCTACGAGATTTCCTAACAGCTCCAACGAATTACTATTGTATGTCCGAAATAACGTCACGATTAACTGGATAAAATCGTTCCCTATTTCACTGTACTTTCACTTTCTTTTTTGTTGCTATTTATAGAATACAACATGAAAAAGTATTTTTCATGTATTTCCTATTCTAATGGAATGAATGTACGTTTAATATACGTTTAATCCCCAGAGTGTTCAGAACGATAATATTTAAGCATTTTTCATGCTACTAACAACGAGAAATGCGAGAATTATCTCTATCTATGCAGAAAAATACACTTTAAATAGCTTACACGGCCGATATATATTAATATTTACGAGAAAGTAAACCGAGGTGAGAACAAATCGAATCTTTCCGGAGTAGGTTTCACGGAAATAACCGAGTGCCGTAAATACCCGACCATCGGCGATAATAACCGAAATCCATTATGGTTCCAGATCGTTAAGCGTTTTCGAGAAACCGGGGACATGAATTGTTTTGGAGAGGATAAACGAAAGCACATAAAATATATAATAGAATAATGCGAAGAAAAAAAGGTTGATGACAGAAGTCGAATGAATTGATATCCATAAAAATAATATTGACTAGATGACGCAAAAATATAATCCTTATTATATTTTCATCTTTTTGTGAAAGAAAATAAATTGCACCCTATATTATGGGTAGTTTATACAAGTGATTAACCATTTCACAAACGACGAATTTCATCTCACCGCCAAATATTTACGACGTCGCCCAATATGTTCGTATTTTACGGGATCTCACAAAAATTATGACGACGATTGAATCTCAATAGGGATGGACTACATAAGTATTAACATACCGTAATTGGTTGCGGACCAATACAATTTTAACAATGCATTTGTATTTGAAACCAGATATTTTGTAAACTTTATTTCATGCTCACAAAAATAATTGGTATCAAATAACGAATGGCATTAAAGAGAAATTAATTTTGTAGATGTGATTTTGAACTTGTATGAAGACACAGAAAAAAATATTCGAGTACAGTAATCAAATGCATAAGAAGTAACAGAAATTGCATAACCCACTCGCAAAAAATGCAACATATTTTTAAAAAAGAAATGAAATAAGATGAAATTAGAAATTAAGAAAGAAAAAAAAATCAATGACGTTAGAAACGCGAACTTTTGTAATTGAACACTGAAGACGTTACGAAAGTATTTATGTATTTTAAGGTCGTTATGTCAGAAAAAAGTAATATGGTAAGCATGATATAGAAAAATAAGTAAACAACATGGAACCTGATCAGACGGTGCATATACACAGACTGATCAGGATCTCTGTTGCTCTAAATTCTCATAAGGCCCTTTTCTCCGTACCCTTGCACTACGTATACTCGTACTATACGTTTGTACTGTTTGCGTTTGTGTTCAAGTGTTAACCCATTACCAAACGACAAAATTTTAGGGTGGTCCAAATTGAAAGATCCTGCAGACGACAATTTTAAGTCAATGGCATTTTTTGTCTTTATATGTAGAAAACATTGTGGGAAATGAAGAAATTGCTTGTCACAAGCAATTTCTTCATTTTCCACGATGTTTTCCAAGGTCATTATTTTTTGGGGGAATCAACAAAGAGTTATTGTGTGTTCAAGTGTTAAAGCAATAACATTGACTGACCTTGTCTTTGACTTTATAGAACTTCCCTTGGGAAAACCAAAGTTTGTTTAGAAAATTAAGACAGCTTTTAGTTTAACCCTTTCCCAAACGGCAAACGTTTAGTGTGTTCCATTAGAGAGCTGCTGCAGACGACACAACGTATGATATAACAGAATGTTTTTTCGGTAAAATATAGCTAAGAAAATGTTGAGACAAAGGAAAAAATGATAATCAGCATTTTCTTCCTTTTCCTCAATGTTTTTCTAAATACCTTCCAATGAGGAACATCAAAGCAAGGTCTTATTTAAGAAGAGGTTAAGGGGTAAGCCGTGGGCAAAGGGTCTTTTGATAACATAACAAATATTGTCTCTTTTTACAGATCTAATGAATAGAAGTAAGGCACTAAAGTTTGGGACAATTGGACGCGTTATATAGCCTTTATATAATAGAGGTAGATCTATTGAATATATCATTTTTTTAAATTCAAATTTCAACCCAATTATGAGCACACAAAGGACTGCGTTCTAAAGATATGTGTACGTGTGATTTAACAATTCATCAGTGACAATATTGGAAGAAGTTCAAAACCATTATCAGTGGAAATCTTTGAGAAATATCTACAGTGAGATTTCGACATTTCAAGACATAGGAGAAAGACGAGCAAAGGCTCTCAAAGCGACTCAAAACACGTCGCACACTGGGAAAAGTGATTTTTGTATATCGATACAAACATCTAACTAACAAGGATATATTTTAAACCTAAGAATAATAATTAAGAAGAAACTGGACAAAAGCTAAAGAGTAAATAAAAGAAAGTAAAGAAAATGTATCTGTGTGTTAATATAGTGTAGAACGATTAAATAAGTTATCGACGGAACTTAAGGAAGGAAAACGGTATTTTCTATGGGAAACCCATAGCCGTCAACAAACAAAAA
Organism: Fragum sueziense; assembly: GCA_963680895.1. Lineage (NCBI taxonomy): Eukaryota > Metazoa > Mollusca > Bivalvia > Cardiida > Cardiidae > Fragum > Fragum sueziense. The sequence goes on along the minus strand of OY804604.1, from coordinate 22,854,086 downwards.
TACCCCAAAAATAAGAAAATGGAATTAACTGCATTGTTGAAATGGCATAGATTAAAAGCTTTACTGATTGTGTTTCTTTTGACGATTCGATGTGGACACGTGCATTGTGGAAACATTACAGAGGCGGAATTACTTCACACAACGTTATTGACAAACTACAATAAAGACGTAAGACCGATCTTTAACCAATCTGACGTTCTTAACGTCACGGTTTTGGCGTATTTGAGATCAATACAAGACTTGAATGAGTTAACGGGAGAACTTTCATTTACGGGTGCCTTGTCGGTAAACTGGATTGACCAGAGCATCACGTGGGACCCGGCTCAATACGGCGGCATCGAACGTGCCTTTATATCGTACCAAAGCGTCTGGGTACCCGAGATCATCATAACAACAACAACCGACGAGTCGGACACAATGGCGAAAAAATGGCAGAAAGTGCAATACTTTGATTACGGTGAGGCTAATATTGTAGTAGGTGGACGTATCCTTGCGTCGTGTGACGTTAACGTAGAAAAATACCCATTCGATAAACAGAAATGTAAAGTACAATTTACCACGTGGGGATATTACGTTAATGACGTCAACATTATAGCAGGTGCCACCGCTGTGGATATTACGCAATATTCCGGAAATTCTGTTTGGGAGCTGAGTAAGACGGAAACGTCTACGTATTCAATTAATGACTGGGCATACTATGACATCATATTTTATTTGGACAGGAAGGCGAGTTTCGCAATCGTTAGTTTGGTAGCACCCTTGCTGCTGATGAGTTTTCTAAACGTGTTGGTATTTGTGTTGGTACCAGATTCGGGTGAAAGGATATCGTATTCGGTCACTGTACTTTTAGCAATTGCTGTATTTCTGACCATCGTAAGTGACGCTTTACCGGCATCGTCCGAACCTATTCCGATCATAACGTACAAACTTATGGTGGATATGCTGATAAGCGTTCTCATAACACTGACTACAATATTAACCCATTTGTGCCTAGCGTCCACTTAAGACGACACAGGACTTTATCTGTAAGTAGATGCTTATGTATATGTTTATCTCTGGTTCTCATCATTTGTTTGTATTGATAATCCATTGATAAGCAGGGAAATGCTGATCCAAGTGCTCATTAGCAATAAAAATATTAGTAAAAGTGATTATTACAAGAGAAGGGAGTGATTTTACTGAGAAAAAGAAAGACTTGAAAATGGGTAGGGGGAAAAGGTATGTTTATTTCCTTTATTTTTTCTATATTTCTTGTTTCATTATTATTCTGTAATGTTCCTCATCTGTAGGTAACTGCTGATACAATTTCCAGAGATAAATAATATGTTTTCATAGTTTTATAGAATAACATAATTTTGTCCACTAAAGTGGACGCTAGGACTGAGAGGGTGCCTGTAAATTCTTTGAATAGTAACAACAAATTTTTAATTTCATGCAGAAAATATACAGTAAATGTGGTTGTATCTATGCTGGAAGATGAAGGAAGATATATTAGCTCAATTGTGACCTTGACCTTTGTGACCCAAAACAATAGGGTACCTCCTTGGGTCAAGGGCAAACACTGAGCAAATTTTCATGATCTTATGTCAACCGGTTCTTGATTTAGAGCACGGAAATGAATCTCAAACAAAGTCAAATTGTGACATTGACCTTTGACCTTCGTGACCCCAAAACAATAGGCACCTCCTTTGGTCATGGGTGACAACTGTGTTAAGTTTCATGGTCTAAGGTCAACAGGCTCTTGACTTATAGCACGGAAGCGGATTTTAAACCAAGTCCAATTGTGACCTTGACCTTTGACTTTCGTGGCCCCAAAACGTTAGGCATCTCCTTTGGTCATGGGCAAGAACTGAGTATTAAGTTTCATGATCCTAGGTCCGACGGTTCTCGAGTTAGAGCAGGGAAACAAAAAAGTCTATGGATGAGTTGATGGACGAACGGACGGACAGACAGACAGACATACTGAAACCAATATAACCCCTCTACTTCGTAGGTGTGGGTATAATTAAGAAATTGTGCTTGTATATTTGCAAATTTCATGTTGGAAACTATAGTTTTAGGGGAAAATATAAGATAATTTACATGTACCCATTCGTGTCTAGCGTCCACTTAAGTGGACAAAAAATGTTTTTGTACAAAATCACACTTTTCCATTGAAATTTCGCAAAATTAAAGCCTAACGTGTTGTTTTCACACGGTTTTAATTGTTTTCTCTGATTTGTTTCCTAGAATAAAAATTCAGGCATAAATGGGTTAAACTTGCGTTTGTATCACAAGGAAGATTCCAAACCAGTTCCGGGGAAATTACAATCTATTTATAGATTTTTAAGATTTGATTGTCGGAAGAGAGACTTTATCAAGGATTCGAGAATTGGCATTGCAAAAGAAGCGTTAGAAACGGATAATAAAGGAAAAATTGACATTTCAGAAGAAGAAATATCGAATGACAGCTTGGACGAGGAAATAACATGGAAGGATATAAGTCGCATGGTGGATTTTATATCTTTATTTGTGTTTTCTTTTGCATCAATTTTGTCATTTGTAGTATTTATTGCAAGAGTGACATCATAGCCGGGTGCGATTTCAGTCAGAACAGATGGTCTGGAAGTGGCAAATCGTTAATTCTGTTCTATTTAGCTCTTCTGAAACAGAAGGACACGAAACTACTACTTCCGGTAAAATCGAATGGTACTGTTCTTTTTCTGGAAGCTCTTCTGTCTCTTCCAAATTTTTAACAGAAGAAGGAAGACAAGATACCACATGATCGCGCTCTTGACGACATGCAATATGCATTTTCTAAATTAGGCGTACTTTTTGTACAGCTTGTTTACAGGTATTTTATGAATAACAGACTGAAACGATGACATAGATTGGGTTAAATATGTCATATTGGAGGCCACCATTCTAATTTCCAATTTGAAGAGCTATATCATAGATTAACGACTTCCGTTGTCAAGACAGGCTCCATTTGTTTTTAATCTTTTGTCTTCTGCGTATCTTCTATCAAGACATTTAACATTTTCTGGCACATGATATTCTACTTCTGGAAGACGCAAATCGCACACGCCTCTTATCTACTCGAACATGAATTTACGGCACAAAGATAGTCACCAACGTATCGTTGTTTTTCTTCAAAAACGACATAACTGTAGCCGGTTTATAGTGCAGTTACGAGGATTTTGAAAAAAACCCCAAAATTTTACATTTGGGCAAAGTGGAACCCATGCTAGTCCGGCAGATATTCCCCATTTTTTAGCTGAACCTTGCAGTGGAGTATAAAGTTTTTTTCTTTGCTGATTCTTGAAGTAGACATCCTACTGTTAAAGATTCAAACGGGTGCCATCGTGTCACCCTTTAGCATTTTGAGAAATTCAAGATGGCCGCCAAGATGGCGGAAAATACTTAGATAATCAATGTAAGGGATTTAAATTCATATTAGAACTGATATATTTTAGGTAAAATATCTGTAATACACTAACTGTTGCTTTAGGAATGAAAAACAATACAGGTAAGACATATTTCTACCATTTCAGTTGACATTTTTGTGTAATTTACGTTACATTATGGAACAATTGTTTTATTTATTCACTTATCCAATATTATTTGGACATAAGTCAGTCAAACACAACAGTGCGTGGTCTTGTTATCAATTGATTCACTTTATTTTTTGTTAAAAGCCAAATATGGGTTGTATAAATGTATTTCAGTTGATAATTTTGAGTAACTTACGTTACATTATGGCATAATTGGCTTCAGGTATTCACTAGAATACTACCATTTGACCATAAGTCTTTTAAACACAATGACAAATGGTTTGTCTATCAATATTTCTACTAGACACTTTTTTCAACAGCAAATCTGAGGGGTTTTTTACATGTATTATGTAATTTACGTTACCTTAATATTAGCACATCACCTTCTTTTATTTACTTATCTACTATAATGTGGCCACTAATCTGCCATAAATCATTTAAACACAGCAGTGAATAGTTTGCTTATCAATATTTTCACTAGAAGATTATGTCAAGAGCAAAACATTAGATTGTATTACTGTATTATGTAGCTTACGTTACCTTAATTTCATGTACTGTTACATGTACTTGTTGTAGCCACTGATGTACACAGATTATGTTTTATACAGAGCAGAGTTGTGAACTATGTGCACACAATCGTAAAAAGTAGGTCACAGCGATCTGGTTTTGGTACAATGATACACGACAAAGCTTTGGGCCATGGCGCATCTACTCAACAAATTTGGCGTCCCTTACATTAAACAGTAAATGAGCTATTGAGCGGAAGAAAATTTCTAACTAAGAGCAACAAAAGTGAAAAGTAGGTGATAGCAGCCTACTTTTGGTATGGGTCACACATCAAAATTGGTCTCTATAGGTCAAATTGTGTACGAGATATGGAGCGGAACAGAAGCGGACGGACCCGGCAACCTTACGCCCCGCCAATTGACCAAACGCCGGCTGTCAATCAAAACCATCGATAATCCACTGGACGATTAGGAATGAACGATCTATCGATTGATGTTTTGTCAATTAAGCTTATACGTTTAACCCACCGTACATTTCTTAGAGTTAAAAAAGTTTGCTTTCCTACAGTATTCAGTGTTACACATCACACCTCCTCGGCATGTGCTTTGTGACATCCCATTCTAGCCTTAGCACAACTGCATTTAGTAGAAACACTAGGTCCATCTCTTCCACACTGACATTTTATCATTTTGAAGAGCTAGACCTTCAACTTCGAGGTCAATCAGTGATACTAGTAGGCTACTTAGCTGTATTGTCACGTTGCATGCAGTACTTAGTTGGTAGCATGTAAAAAGCTAGTATCATTTTCTCTAGATACAAGCATTTTGATTCAACGATAAAAGGAATCAAGCACAAAATTGGAAACACTCTCTTGCACAAGATCAACTAGATGCGGGATCAAGGGACCAAGTGCTAGTACAACTGATTGTCCCCAAGCGGAGTGTGTAACTCTAGCTCCTGGAAATAACGATTTCTCGAAAATGACAAAATGGCAGCGATGAAGTGATGGACCATGTTCTTCAACTAGATGTAGTTGTGCTATGCTAGAAAGGGGTGTACATTGCTTAGTAAATGCCAAAGAGGAGTGTTATGTAACAATGAAAGCATAAAAACCTAGAAATACAAATACATAGTGAAATCTACTGTTTTATATAGAACATGCATGCAAGTTTTGGCCCCTTAGCAATGTACCACGGGTATTATACAAGACTTAAATATATATCATCTTTTAATTGGCTTGGTTTTGTTCATTGCGGTTTAACGCCATTTTCAACTGCTATGGTCATATCCCGACAATTGAAGCGCCTAACCATCGACTCCTGACGTTTCTCATACCAGTACTATCACAAGATCCTAACCAAGCCTCCAGATGCTTGTCCACATAGGTTAACGACAACTGCGGATCCAGGAATTTTTTCCAGGGGGGGTCCAAGCCCAAGACTTTTTTCCAGGGGGGGTCCAAGCTCAAATTATGGCTTTAAATATAATAAATATGTAACGTTGCACTAAATTTATATAGTCAAAATTCAATATTCGGCCAATGCCAGGGGGGGGGGGGTCCGGACCCCCCTGACCCCCCCCCCCCTCTAGATCCGCCCATGAACGATAACAAACCATTTGTGGGAGACATTTTTTTCTGAAAGGATATTTGCCGCGACCGGGGATCGAACCCTGGTCTATTGGAACAATGTACAGAAGCACCTTACATATTATACACATCATTTACAAAAAATGGTAATTTTGATCAGCTGTTAGGAATTGATATCTAATCTTGCGCAATTATTTAGTTTCTTTAAGTCGTCAAGAAAAATTTGCTGAGGTATTATCGTATACTCTTTGTCAGGCGATCGGGCACTGCCTGCAAACATTTCTGTTTCGCACTATTTTACATAGAGAAACCAAATTTAATATAAGACACACCATGACCAACAGAAGCATTATGTACCAAAACGATGTCACTGTGACCTACTATTCACTTTGAGTCTAATTTGCTTAGTTCGAAGTTCCCTTCTGTTTCATATCTCATGTACTATTTGATCTAGAATTACCAAATTTAAGGTGCAAATGTACAATGACTAAAAGCTTTGTCATGTACCAAAATCAGGATTGAGACTCGATAGAGTGACCTACTTTTTGTGCTTAACTTTGAAAAACCTTTCCATTCCATTTCTCGTGCCGTTTGACCTAGAGACACAGACTGTAGTGTATGAGTCATGACTCAGGCAAGGTTTGTCATGCACCAAAAGTATGTCACTATGTACTTCTTTTTATGCTACTCAAGTGATTTTCATTTGCCAATACTAGTCATTGTGCCCTAATTGGATACGTTTAATTCGCTATTCTTTTGTGTCTAGAACATGATGGGTTTGTGAATCAGAGACTACAGGTGTGTCTTGTTTAAATTACTGTTAACTTTATTCTAGCCCACTATAACCAGCTGTTGGGGGTATTCTGTTCAATTTATGATATTTTTTTTATAAATATGTAACAGCACACGAAATAAAGGTGACGTAAATTACATGATTCATTTATACAACTGTTGTTTTGCTCTTACCAAAAGCCTCAAGTAAAAAAGTCGGTAGTCAAAATATTTACTAATGTTTTTCACGACTTATGGCTAAATATTAGTAGATAAATGAATAAATGGAGCTAATATACTTATATCAAGGTAACGTAAACTACATAATACATTTATACAACCTGCTATTAAAAAAAGTTTTAAAGGGAATGAATTGGTAACCAGACCATACACTGTCGTGTCTAAATGACGTTTGGTCAAATAATAGAAGATAAGTGAATGAATGAAGCTAATATGCTAATATCAAGGTAACGTAAACTACATAATACATGTATACAGCTCTTATTTTGCTCTCACTAAAAGATTCAAGTGAATGAACTGATAACAAAGCCACTCACTGTTATGTTTGAATGACTTAGGTCCAAATATTAGGGGATAAGTGAATAAATAAAGCAATTATCCCATAATGTAACGTAAATTACACAAAAGTATAAACTGAAATGGTAGAAATATGTCTTATCTTTATTGTTTTTCATTTCTAGAGCAACAGTAAGTGTATTTTAGATATTTTACCTAAAATGTATCAGCTTTCATATTAATTTAAATCCCTTACATTGACTATTTAAGTAGTTTCCGCCATCTTGGCGGCCATCTTGAATTTCTCAAAATGCTAAAGGGTGACACGATGGCACCCGTCGGAATCTTTAACAGTAGGATGTCTACTCCAGGAATCAGCAAAGAAAAAAACTTTATACTCCACTGCAAGGTATAAGTGGATATCTGCCGGACTATGCTGATTATAGATAGAAATAATCGCAAGCGTTTGCAAGTCGCCCATTGTATTTTTTGCGCATAAATATCAAGACCTTTTATAGCGGACGAGATTTGACCTGGCAGAGCATTCCATTCGATTAGCATGGGCTGCTCTGCCAGGTCAATTCTCGTCCGCTATATCAGACATTGTTGATGTTTTCATTTCATTCATGTTTTTATTCATACAATGACGACGTGTAATATTGATACAAGGGTGCAAGGGCGATTTTAATATCATTGCATTTTAATAAAATACGTCGTTACTTTTAATTTATTTGTGTATTGACTATTTTATTGTCCATGGTTCTTTTAACCCTTTCCCAAACGATAAAATTTTAAGGTGATCCACTTCAAAATCTGCCACAAATGACAAAATAAATGTTAGAAAAGATTGGAATTCTGTGTACTATAGCCAAGAAAATGTTGAAGCAAAAGGAGCAACTGCTGGTTATCAGCAGTTTCTTCTTTTGTTTCAATGTTTTCCCAAGCCTTTTCTCTTAGGGACGTCAAAACCAGGTCTTGTTTGGTAAGGGGTTAAACCCTTTCTTTCTACCCCCATAAAATGGTCTTAATTTGTCAATGTCAACCTTTTCCAAAATATTCTGTAATCCGAGGAACCTACTATCAGAATAGAATTGGGAAAAGTAAGACAAAAGAAGAAAATTCTGGCAGTCAGAAATTACTTCTTTTGTCCCAATAGTTACTATTAATCTGTTTTCCCGCATTCAAGGGCCGGTAACTCGTTTTCCCGACTAGCTACAAAGATCCTCATAAATGCGCAATGACCACTTATTAACATTTTCCCAAACAAGACCTGGTTTTGACGTCTCTCATCGGAAAAGCTTGGGAAAATATTGAGACAAAAGAAGAAAGTGCTGATCATCAGCACTTTCTCCTTTTGCCTCAATATTTTCTGGGCTATTTTGTACACAAATCCTTCTTTAGCAGCATTCATCTCGTCTTCTGTAGAAGATTTCAAATGGGACTACCCTAAAATTTGGTCGTTTGGGAAAGGGTTAACAAGTACTTACCTGAGCTGCTTCAGTAACCCCAGTTCCAGCTGCTCTCTGACGCCCACTGGTGAGAGGCAAACGTCTTTTGTCAAATGCCAGAAAGGATATTGACCTAGCCGAGGTTTGAACTCGCGACATATGGATTGACAGACTCTGAAGCTACCGATTGAGCTCTATCCAGGTTCGGCTTGCACAATTTAGAATTGTAAAATTAAAAAAAAAAACTAAAAAAAAAAACACCAAAAACAAAACAAAAAAAAAAAAAACGGAAAAGGATAAATTTTGAATTAGCGACTTTGTGCAATCTGAGAGTTTTTGTTTTAAAGTTCGATAATATTGCTTTGATAAAGAACTATGACACAGTTTTCGTAAGATATATCATTTACGGCACTGTGCTTTAAGGTGGGGAATTAAGTGACTCAACAATATCAGAAAATCATAAATGGTTCTGCAAAATAGATTACCAATTTCCGTGTTTTGTATTTCCTGTGTTTAGTTGAAATATAGAAGGAAGGGGAGAGAAATTGCTCAAAGTGAGCTATTTCTCTCCTTTTTCTACTATAATTATATGATGAAATTCATTTTCCAGGCGATTTGATTATCCCGGGTTTGAATCCCTGTTTAGCGACATGTTTAAAAATGTTAACTTCGATACAATGGTTTACAATAATTCCAGTTAAGCATTGTTGACTTAACGAGCTTCAACATATATGTACTTTTTAGTGGTATTTGTTTTAGTCCTCGTTAATGACTTTCAATTGGAATCAGTCAAACATATCCATGCTTTTCAACAAAAACCTCGTAACTGCAGCTTGTATAAAACTGTATTTACAAGTTTGTTTTGTTGAAAAGCGACGAATATTTTGACAGGATAAGTAAGGGAGTGAGACTTGGGTCAACGGTATTCCAATGCCTTAACAAATATTGTCCCTAATTTCGGATTTAACGAGCGATCGTGAGATACTAAAGTTTGGGACAATTTGAAGTTTGATCGGCTTTCATAATAGGGGAATAAATTAAAGATCTCAATTCAATATAATTTTCAAACGTTTATTAATGACACAAAAGCTTTATATTGTAAAGATATGCACATACGTGAATCGGGGACTATATAGTGAAAGAAATCTTTAAAGTTTAAAATCATTAATTGCGGATCATCGAGAATGAACAATTGCGAAATAGAATCTCTAAGAAGATCAATGGATTGGAAATAAGATTCAGAATAATGTTTTATATGATAATTAACAAAAGCGTTTACACATTGAATGTAGCAATCCAAATTTAGAATTTATTGACAACGCTTGTATTTTTGCATCATTTACTTCCCTTGATTTGTTATCTCCCTTAGTGTTGCGATGACGTAGTAAGTGACACCACGTATTTCTGAAAATATAAGATATACCGACTGTGGCGGACAATTCGAGCTACAAAATTCGTTGTAAGATTTCCTAATAATGTAATTTGTTTTGATTGCTCCTCGTGGAATAACGTTAAATGAATGATGTCCCATCAGTTACATGTAGGCCTATCAGTGGGTGGGTCTAGAGGGTAATGTGCGTAGATTTACATAGATCAGACAGACCATAGGCGTAACAACCCGTACGCATAAATGCAATTGCGTATACATCGCATTTTTCTTTTCAAAAAAATGTGGATTTTGTTTTCGTTTCCTTTGAAATAAACGCATGAATCTCCATTAAAATACATACCAAATACCCACTAGGAGCCACGAATGACCATGGCTCAAGGTTGGCATTTAGTATGTACATGTATTTCATAAGCATCTACATTAAATTTTCAAAAATTCTGGGAGATGCCCACATGACCTACCCGCAGCAGTATGTAGCTCGCCATCAAACCTAACCTGATACATTGGGCATGCGTTTTGCGTACACTTTATTTTCGGCTAGCTACCACTGGTGGTGAACTAAAACAATTTTCGCTACAACAAGGTATAAATATTTTGCGTTTAAATGTGAGTTTATAAATTGTTTTCTAAAGACAATTAACTGGTTCTAAAAACAGACCGGGTTTACCGTTTTGTGTTGACAAACTGTCGGCGTTGTTATAAAATCTCGTAACTACGGCTTCGATAAAGCCGTAGTTACGATACTTTATAACATCACCGACGGAATACATTGATCGCGAAAAAACGTCCCTCGTTTTGTCCGAGTTCACCACCAGTGGCTACGCCCCTGATAGGTCAGACAGACATGATCGCGAGCTTACACCGGCACGGTGGAGATTGGGCATCATCGCGGTGGATAATCACGTGATACAATATTTTCAGAAAATATTCAATAACTTTGTAAATACTTGTCGATTTGAATTAGGTTTGAAGCAGAGAATGTGGATAGACGTCACGCATTAGATAGACGTAATTGATTTTTGAAATATAAACTGATAACCTTTTGGTTTATCTTCAATAACTTTTTTATCAGTTGATTTTTCAAAAATCCAATACGTACAGCTTATTCCTGGCATTTCCCCCACCTTCTCTGCTTCAAACTGAATTGAAATTGGTCAAGTATTAAAAAAGATATTGAAGCTAATCGGAAATTCTGAGTCACGTGATTATACACCGTGATCATGAGATGGATAATGACTACGGACACAATAGCATCGAATCTGGTACGATATTTTGCAATAACTCTCTTATTTCTGCATCAATTCTCAAAAGGCTTGTTGCATGTAACCCGCCCTTATTCAGCTCTTCCATCGGATGTATGACATATTAGAAAGCTCTTGGTACTTTTCCCAAAATATTGTCCCAACCGACCAGAAAGCGAAATGAAAAAAACTACGACCAAAAAAGCCCCGCTTCATATGAGAATTTGTGCAATAACTTTCTTAATTCTGTGTCAATTATCAAACGGATTGTTGCACGTAGGCTACCCAGGTCTTTCCTCAGATGTATTACTTATCTGGAAACTCCTTGAACTTTTTCTAAAATATAATCCCAACCGATCCCAAAACGATCTGATTTTTTTGTCGTTTTTCTGGTCGCACGTGATCAACTTTTGGAAAAGTACAAGGACCCTACAAACAAGTCATATTTCTGAGAAAAGAGCTCAGTAAAGCGAGTTTGTGTTATAATGCGTTATCACATCAGTTTCGACTCTTATGTGAACTCTTTCATGGTCAAGTCTGTTACGTGCATCATGTGGCATCAGATGCACTCTAACGTACAGTCCACGTTCAAAGACCTCTCAACTGCAGAGAAAATTGCGAATGCTTTGTGCAGAAAGTCTTTAATGGGAGTTCTGAAGGAGTGCCTCGCATGATTTTATGCCGATTTTATCCTTTTGTGATGTTTTCAAATTGGACAAGGGACAAACGAAGTCCAATTTGTTTTTAAAACCATTTTTGCCGAATCAGCATTGGACCTTTTCAAGTAAATCAAACTTCACCTAGTTGGTCTTTCTCAGTAAAAAGACATTTATTGTGAGAAATGAAGAAATTGTTTTTATCACAAGCTATTTATTCAATTCGGCAATGTTTTCTAAAGCAATTAGCTTGTAAAAAGAGTAATTAGCCTATTTTTACTAAGACCACTCACACAACAGCCACCGGATGTCGTCCTAAGAGGCCAAATGCGAAATTATTAAACGGGGAACGGTTGACTGTAAATTTAATACAAAAGACATCTTACCGGCTTTACAACTAATTGGTTTGTATCATAACTGTTGTGCGAATATTTCTGAATGCATGTCTGTAAAGAGACGGTCGCTCCAAATCGTGTGATGACAACACCAAAACCGGTTCAACAACCTAGCCCGTAGCTTATTTATAAATTGTCCTTTCTCCAACTGACTCATCCCTGTTCACTGCCTTTATCCATGTTCTGCGTTTGCGTTGATCTTGTGGAAATCGGAAAAAAGGGTTCTCTTTACTTTCGTCTTTTATCTTCCGATTATTCCATTGATAAATGATGTATTTTAAAACCATTTCGATTCCCTATAGATCTAATACACTGGTAATTTCACATAAACTCATTGTTTCCCACCGTAGGATTTTTTCGAGTACGGACTAAAACGATAATGGAAAGAGGCTAATTGTGTGGAAACGGATTACATTTAATAATTTTGCTAATTCAAGCATAGAGAACTTTATTTGGGTTAAATGAATACCAGTTGTGTAAAATCTTTTTAATTTGTTAGACCATTTTAAAGGTCAAAATGGCGCAAAACAGACAGAACGCTGTCCAGAATAGCCCCTTTCGAACAGACGTGCAAATATGAACCGCTTACAAATGGCAAAACATGGACTGATCTAATTAGATAGCAGTTGCAGAAGACGAAATTTATATATACATGTATAAAGTAATGATATGTGTACATGAATAGCCAAATATGCATTTTCTTCCTTTTCCTGAATGTTTCCGATGAGTATTCAAATAAAAAAGGTTCGGAAAAACATTGATATGAACGAAGTCCAACATGACGTCAAAACCTGTTTTTGTTAAAAAGAATCTAACAAAATATTGGGGAACAGGCAAATGTTAAGTTTTCGGACAGACAGACAGACGGACGGGCAAACAGACAGACAGACGGACACGATTAAAACAATATGCTCCCGATCTTTCGATATAGGGGCATAATAACGTCTTTATTGAAAGTCACAATTCAAAAATGGAAACAAACACCCTGGACCGTTATCTCTATATTTACTCATCGCTTTTGTATAAAAAAAAGTTCAGGGAAAAACATCAACAATGTCTGAAAAATGTCTTGATAATATTGAACCGAAGTTACCGTGCGCTGTGAATATTTGTAAACAAACGTAATCGTTTGCAATATTGATATTGATAATAATGATAAGGCGGATCCAGGATTTGGTCAATGCCAGGGGGGGGGGGGGTTCCGGACCCCCGACCCCCTCTAGATCCGCCCATGGTCATTGCACACGGTAACTTCGGTTCAACAATATAAATGCATTAAAGATAAAATGGGGGGGGGACCCACAAACGATTGCAATAATTGTCATCATATCAACACGGGATCCTCTTTGTCTAAATGCACATCACTGTTTTTCTTCGAAAACCGCGTGGCTAACAAGAGCCGTTAAAGACGGATTATGCTCCCCGAATAAGTGTTTGTCCAAACAAGAGTGCCTGAAAGGCACTGATATCGCTCACCTGAGTTCTTCGTGTATTTGATTGTGTACTGAAAGCGATCATACCCCCCCCCCCCCCAACAGCACTGTTTTGTGCATTTTGAGAAGTACATTTCATTTGATCTGTGAGCTGATCAATTGCCCCACCCTGCCATGCCCACATTTTTTCAATAAATCAAAAATTCACAACCGGTAAGCCCTGTCCTGCCAAGATCACATTTTTTGAAGAATACAAAATTCTCGAACAGATATTGTAACGAGTCACCCAATGATCATTCCTGCCAAGTTTGGTAACAAATCGCCTGATGGTTAAGGGAGAAGAAGATTTTTGAAGAATTCTCTAACAATTTCTTGAAGTCTGGTAAGCCCCGCCCTGCCAAGCCGATGTTTTTCACCCAATCAAAAATTCACGAACATGTGTTGAATACAGTCTCTCAAGGGAATTCCTGCTACGTTTGGTTCAAATTGGCCAAATAATTGATTTTTTAAGATTTTTCACATGATTTCTCCTAGTCTGATAAGCCCCGCCCTGCCACGCCAACAATTTTTGATGAATCAAAAATTCACGAACAAGTTTTGAAAAGGGTCACCAAAGGAACATTCCTTTCAAGGTTGGTAATAATTAGCCCAGTGGCTAAGGAGGAGAAGATTTTTGAATAATTATCTTACGATTTCTCAAAGTCTGATAAGCCCCGCCCTGCCATGCCCACAATTTTTGACGAATCAAAAATTCATGAGCATGTGTTGAAATCAGTCACTCAAGGGACATTTCTGCCAAGCTTGGTTCAAATTGGCCTGATAATTGATTTTTAAAGATTTTTCACATGATTTCTCTAAGTCCGATAAGCTCCGCCCTGCCACGCCCACAAGTTTTGACGAATCAAAAATTCACGAACAAGTTTTGAGAAGGGTCACCCAAGGAACATTGCTGCCAAGTTTGGAAAGAATTGGCCCAATGGCTGAGGAGGAGAAGATTTTTGAAGAATTACCTAAAGATTTCTTTTAGTCTGATAAGCCCCGCCCTGCCCCGCCCACAATTTTTGACAAATAAAAAATTCACGAACAGGTTTTGACAAGGGTCACCCAAGAAACATTCTTTTCAAGTTTGGTAAGAATTAGCCCAAAGTTAAGGAGAAGAAGATTTTTGAATAATTATCTTACGATTTCTCGAAGTCTGATAAGCCCCGCCCTGCCACGCCCACAATTTTAAACCAATCAAAAATTCATGAGCATGTGTTGAAAACAGTCACTCAAGGGACATTTCTGCCAAGCTTGGTTCAATTTGGCTTGATAATTGATTTTTAAAGATTTTTCACATGATTTCTCTTAGTCTGATAAGCCCCGCCCTGCCACGCCCACAGTTTTTGACGAATCAAAAATTCACGAACAAGTTTTGAAAAGGGTTACCCAAGGAACATTTCTGCCAGGTTTGGAAAGAATTGGCTCAGTGGTTGAGGAGGAGAAGATTTTTGAAGAATTCCCTAATGATTTCTTTAAGTCTGATAAGCCCCGCCCTGCCACGCCCACAATTTTTGACGAATCAAAAATTCACGAACAAGTTTGAAAAAGGTCTCCCAAGGAACATTTCTGCCAAGTTTGGAAAGAATTGGCCCAGTGGTTGAGGAGGAGAAGATTTTTGAAGAATTCCCTAATGATTTCTTTAAGGGGGAATGCTCCAGTTTCCTATTTTTTCCCCCAATGATAGAATTTATTTATATTTTGTATGTTGAAATTACATTATATTACCAATTGAAAAATAAAATAAAAATGGATGGTCAGCGATCTTGTTTGAATTTTATAGACATTCGTATAACAAAACCCTACATCGAAAAAATGCACATTTTCTTGCACCTGTCCAAGGTCACTAAAATGCTAATAAAATGCTGTATATTCATCGTTTAGTTCCGAAAACGGATTTAAAGTAACGTCTTACATTTAATAAGAACAGAAAACCAAAAATATGTGCTATTATAAAAGCGTAATTGCAAAAAAGCGCATGATCGTGTGCTCTGTTAGATCAACGAAGATGGAGTGTTTTTTTGTCAAAATTTGCATAATTTTGGAAATATTTCAAGTTCTACATAATAGAATTTGATAAAACTCCCTCATTGTATTAAGCGACATGTCCTGGTAATAATTCAAAAAGAAAATGTATAGGTTAGCGCACGTTTTAGTAAATTACAGCAATTTTTATCAGCTACACATGAATAAAATGACGCAAAACAGTGGTAACTGCATACAAACATACGACTGTCTTGCTCTAAATAATCGATTTCCATCTTGAGGAAATCAGTTTCGCATAATAAATACACTTTTACTGTCGAAAATGGCAAATTGTAATGATGTGTTTTATTATTGAAAATATGGTAGCGAAACATATTGGTACGAAACATTTAATTTTCTACAGTAATGACTGAGTGTTCCGAAAAACTGGAGCATTCCCCCTTAAGTCTGATAAGCCCCGCCCTGCCACGCCCACAATTTTTGACGAATCAAAAATTCACGAACAAGTTTTGAAAAGGGTCACCCAAGGAACATTTCTGCCAAGTTTGGAAAGAATTGGCCAAGTGGTTGAGGAGGAGAAGATGTTTAAAGCAATTGTTGACGACTTCCGACGAACGACGCACGACGCACGACGCACGCCGGACACAGGGTGATCACAAAAGCTCACCTTGAGCATGTTGCTCAGGTGAGCTAAAAACATAAAAAATATCGTACAATAAGCCCTCTTTTCCCACGACGGATTTTTGTACACACATAATTTATAGAATATGGTCTGAAACATCTCATTTATCACTTAACTCTTTCCCAAACAAGACCTGCTTTTGACGTTCCCCACACGAAATGCTTGGGAAAACATTGAGACAAAAGAAGAAATTGCTGATAATCAGCAATTTCTCCTTTTGTCTCAATATTTTCTAAACAATATTTTGCATAAATCTTATCTTTATCAACATCGATTTCATCGTCTGTAGAAGTTTTCAAATTGGATTGCTCTAAAATTTTATTGTTTGGGAAAGGGTTAAGCACAACATTCCATTAAATTCTGTCCATTAGTTGAAGAGAAATTAGAGAAATACTTATTTCTACATTAAGGCCCCCTTTTCCGTGACGTTGTCTCAAATTTAGAAACGGAGAGAAACTTCGCTAGGGATTATCCTTAGGGAGTTTACATGTGAAGTTTCATTGAATTTTGTCCAAGTGTGGCTGAGATCTGGCCGTGGACGGGACGGACAGACAGACGGGCGGACAGCGAGGCGACTATATACTCCCCAGAACATATTTCGGGGAGCATAAAAACAGCCTGCGGTTACGAAGTTTTTGAAGAAAAGCGACGATAAGGTGATGACTATCTTTGTGACCCAAATGCAGATTCAAGCGACTATGATGTCACTCTTGCAATAAACACAAGAAAGGACAGAATTGAAGCAAAGGAAAACACAAATAAAGAAATAAAATCAACCATATAACTTATATCCTTCCACGTAATTTCCTCGCCAAAACTGTCATTTGATATTTCTTTTTCTGCTGTGTCAATTTTTCCTTTATTTTCCGTTTCCAAGGCTTCGTTTGCTATACCAATTCTCGAATCCTTGATAAAGTCCCTCTTCCGACAATCAAATCTCAATAATCTATAAATAGCCTGTAATTTGCCCGGAACTGGTTTGGAATCTTCCTTGTGATACAAACGCAAGTTTAATATTGTAGTCAGTGTTATGAGAACGCTTATCAACATATCCACCATAAGTTTGTACGTTATGATCGGAATAGGTTCGGAAGATGCCGGCAGAGCATCACTAACGATGGTCAGAAATACGGCAATTGCTAAAAGTACGGTGACGGAATACGATACCCTTTCACCCGAATCTGGTACCAACACAAAAACCAATACGTTTAGAAAACTCATCATCAGTAAAGGTAATACTAAACTGACGATTGTGAAACTCGCCTTCCTGTCCAAATGAAATATGATGTCATAGTACGTCCAGTTAGCAACTGAATACGTCGATGTCTCAGTCTTACTCAGCTCCCAGACGGAGTTGCCCGAATATTGAACAGTATCTACGCCGGACGCTCCTGCTATAAGTTTGACGTCATAAACGTAATATCCCCACGTGGTGAATTGTACTTTACATTTCTGTTTATCAAAGGGATATTTTTCCACGTTGATGTCACATGACGCCAATATACGTCCACCCACCACTATATTTGCCTCGCCGTATTCTGAGAATTGCACTTTCTGCCACTTTTTCGCCATCGTGTCTGATTCGTCGGTTGTTGTTGTTATTATGATCTCTGGTACCCATACGCTTTGGTACGATATAAACGCACGTGTTATACCGCCATATTGAGCCGGGTCCCAAAAAATGCCCTCATCAATCCAGTTTACCGACAAGGCACCTGTAAATGAAAGTTCTCCTGTTAACTCATTCAAATCTTGGATTGATCTCAAAAATGCCCAAACCCTGACGTTAACGACGTCAGATTGGTTAAAGATCGGTCTAACGTCTTTGTTGTAGTTCGTCAATAACGTTGTGTGAAGTAATTCTGCTTCTGTAATGTTTCCGCTGTGCACTTGTTCATATTGAATCGTCAAAATAAACACAAATAGTAAAACCTTTAGTCTTTTCCACAATGCAGCGTATATCAGCTTTACGTTTTTCATGCTTATGTTGATAATTTATAAAGACGTCTTCAAGATAACAGTTTGTTTTAGGTTCGTCGATACATTTTATATCGCCCTACTTTTTGTTGGTTATGTCCTCCTTTGGAATTCACAGAAAATACATAATGACGTCTTTTTAATTAACAATGCAGTCGCCTAGCATTTTTGCGTTTATAATGCACATTTTATAAATCACTTTAACATGTTTTGTGTCCTTGTTAGTTCTGTTTTTGTCCTACTGATACACCAACATTGAATTTTATTTTCACTAACAATTAGATTTAGTTAATCCAGCTCCAGTTTTTTGATTATCTTTCTCTTATGTCTTTGTGTATCTTGTTATATTCGAATTTATACACAGAAACCGATTCATCGTCATTCACTCTCTAAGTCGCCTCTCGTGTAAACAGTATATGGTTTCGTTTTGTTAAACGATCTATCTTTTTAGTATCATTTCATCGACAAAAAGTTCCTTACATAAATGACAATTTCTCTCCCCTACGCAATATTCATTTTAACAATCTCTTTGTTAGTATAATTATCTTTGAACAAGGTGCTCCGCAAGTCTTCTTCTTGTAATCTTGTAATCTTCTTAAATTATTTCGACTATAAACGCTTGCAATTTACATAAACATGTTAAAGGTAATTCTTTCCCCAAACAATGCATTGTCGTGACAGTTCTAAACCTATAGAATTATAAAAGGGCGAAAATGCTATTCACTTTCAAGCATGTACTCTTTTCCATCAGAGCTTTTTGATTTTAAAATGTAGGCTACTGATTCATTTTTTAGTAAGACTTTTCTAGTAAAACACATATTGTTATCTGCAGAGGTTTCGAAATTGACTTACATTAGATCATGTTTTGAGCTCACGATTAAAAGTGAAAACCCACATTTGTGCATTGATTTCTGTACTTATCCCCCTCCCCCCTAAAAATAAAATAGATAGATAAAAATAACATCAAAATAAAATTATCTTTGGTGGTTTAATTTGCTAGATTTTTCTGTAAATGCAAGAACATTTGATGTTAAAATCGTATGGCAGTTTTACTTTTGTCCTTCATGCGCATGCGCATCATTGAATTGAGTTTAAAGGCGAAATTTATAATTTCCCCACCAGAATATACGGGAATGATGTATATGTTCCCATGTTGCATGTCGCTGATTTATAACTATTTTAGTGCCAAACTATTGTATGTATAGATATAGCTACTTTTGTTCTCTCCGTGGGCATATGTACGCATGAGAAGTGTGTACGTTTGAAATTTATACCATGTAAACAACAAATGTACACACAGTGTCTCATCTTCATCTTTCTACTGCCCTGAGTACTGCAATGAGACCACGTGCGTACATATAAACCTTACTGTAATAATTACGCTCCTTCTCAAACTTTAGTCTTTCGTTTCGTTAAAGTATGAGACGTCGCGCACGGTATTGGGGAACTAAACGTAACGTCAAACTAGCGAACGTCGTAATTACGTAACGTGAAAGTTTACGTAGACGGCTGTGTTGTGCTTTTAATGCTTACACTCTGTACAAAATAATGTGATTTAAAAAGACAAGACCATGTTTTAAGAAAATCTCCATTATTTCTGTTTTTGGCATTTTTAAGCTTTAACTTCACTTTGAATCACTTTATTTTCGTCTTAAAATGCGCCAAATATATACTTTTAGGCTACGCCAATTAAAAAAAGTTTACGTTTGTAAAAATTCTGTCCACACGAACAAATTTGAATATCTTTTTTACGTTTCATTGTTTTGCGTTGAAATTTTGATATAACAAACAAGAAAAAAATAATATTTCCATATTGAAATTAAATCGTTGTATGAATAAGGGAACCGGTATTTTTTAAACTCTAAAGGGTAAAAAAGTAGAATTTTCAACGGCCTGAAACAATTTCTGTCCACATGCATTTTATATCATTAATGCTTCGTTTATTATGCTAATTAATTTTCTTATATATATTATAGAAATAGGGGAAAATAATATTTCTTATATCAAGTTTTGTTGCATTTCAGTCATTAATTCACAAAATATCAAACAAAATTGTCATTTTTTCTGTGACGTAATTCCAATTGTTACACTGCGATTTTTGGTGAACAAACTGGGTTTATTTGCGTAATGGACATCGAAATTTGATTTTTTATTCGGCAAACATTCTACACCATTTCCACTGTCATATGATATATTTTTCAATGTGTTTGACGTTACTTAATCGCAAAATTGTTTATAAATATCCGTCGCCATTGAAAATTTATGTTACATGTTACACGCATTATTTTGCCGAATTTACGAAAAAAAATGTCTTTCTAGCAAATTTATACAAACTCACAACCTGAAAAGAGTATGTCATTGAAAAAGATCATGATATTACGGTTATTTTGACATACAACAAAGTTTTTAGAAGGAAAACGGTTCTCGCAAAATTCAGTTATGAATCGCAGAGGGTAGCGTTTTTGGAAAAGTTCCCCAATACCGTGCGCGACGTCACGAACATAGGGAGTCGTAATGAATTTCGATATTAAAAAAAATCCAAAACATTAAACTTGTATATATGTTGTATTTGTTTGTAAATTCTAGTTGTAATGTATGACTATCTATCTTCTCTGTTTGTCTTTCTCACGCAGTCTGTCTGTCTGTCCGCCTGTCTGTCATACATCTCTATCTCTTCCCCTTTCTCTTTTGATGCCTTCAGCTTTCTGTATATTCGATTCACCTATCACGTATTGTAATTATGTTTGCTGTTATTTATGTACTATGCTTGTAATTAATATAAATCTTCAATATTGGAGGAATTAAAGATATAATTTTTCAAGTAGTTATATTAATTTCATTGAAGAAAAGGAGTAACAGTAAAAATCCAAATGATGAAAAATAGCATCTTTGTTTTCTTAAAAAAAGAAAAGAAAAGAAATATGTGTATTGTTGACAGGGATGTCTTGAAACTGTACCATTTTACGCAAAGGTTCAGTTTTTATTTCACAATGTTCATTCATAAATTGTTAAACACACTCAGACGTAAATCTTTGTGGAGAGGGAGGTAAGGAGACATAATTTTAAGTACTTTTTCTAACGAAACATCAGCTCGCACGGCTTTATTGCGACTTTTTGTTTTATAGTCATATCATATGAAAAGCAAATTTATTAATTTCTACTCAATATATGTCTATGAAAGTTACAGATATTAAGCAAAAATAAATGAATTAAATTTGTTGAAAATTTGATGAATTTTTTTTTATTAATTTTCAAGTTATTTCCCAAAAGGTAGATCTAAGTGTTGCGTTAGAAGTGTATTTAAGTGTATATGCAATTCTTAACCAAATCAGGTATTTGATTGACTCGAACTAAAATTAACATAACATTGTCGTCTGCTATAATTCTAATTTTACCGGGGAAAATGTTGAAGGCAGTGTTAACCCCAATTCAATTTTTACCAAAACATATTTTAACGACTGTACCAATGCTGGAATAAACTTAAAATACCATAAAATAATAAATATAAAATTATCATACGTTGCCCTTTTAACGACCATACCTACGTGATCAATATGATCATCGATATAATAGAAATTTATTTTAGTGATTAGCGTAAAATTCCAATTAAAATTTTAGCTGGGGTTTGTCAAAAGGGGACCTCGTAGTATTTGAGAACATCATGGGTCAAGATCAAACTGCGTATACACGCAGTCTGATCTTGACCCATGTTGTCCTCCAGAAGCGTGTTCATAACTTTTGGCAACTGTAAGCTTCATACTTTGTGGCAACAATAAGGCGATAATATAGATCTTAATCAGCTGCGCTAGCCGTATGAATGCAGATGTGTCTGATACCGCTATATACAATATGGGCCCTTTTATAGATCACCTGTCATTTTTATTTTGATAAAGCATTACCCCTTTCCCAAAAAGCCGAACTATTAATTGTCCCAATTTAAAAGCTGCCGAAGACTACAAAATGTATCCTGATAAAGATATGATTTGTTTACAATAACACACAGAAAATATTGAAGCAAAACAAGAAAATGCTGATCACCAGCATTTTCCTCTTTTGCTTTAATATTTTCCCCTGCTTTTTTTCGCAGGGATGTCCAAAACGTGTCTTGTTTTAGGAAAAGTTTGAATTTGTCTAACGATGTAAGAATAAAAATAAATATTTCATAAACAACATAGGTTTAAAGTTTGGATGAGCTTAACTTTTTATGAAATCCTATTATCCAAAAGTAAGTGATGGGATTACATTATTTATTAGGCACCGCAATTAAAATAGGAACGAAGTGTTTATTTTCAAGGTACTGCTATTGAAATAGTCTTCGAAATCCGCAAAACATCGCAATAGCATCGCAATGTGAAAGATGTAAAATACCTCAGCGTTTTCGGCGTAGTTTGTTTGGAACACGACCTAAAGCATTCGGCAATGATGTGAAAAGGTTGGAAAACATTCTAAATCAAAATACAATCGCATTGTGAAAGATGATAGATATCTCAGCGTTTTCGGTATAGTTGATCGGGAGTACGACATATAACATTCGACAATGATGACAACAGATTGGAAAACTTTATTTGTTGCAGTAGTTTTAAGTTTATGTACATTTAAAAATTATGTTGAGTGTGGAACTATATTTGATGCACAGACACTTCACACTGCAGTCCTTACAGGTTACAATAAAGATGTTCTGCCAATAACAAACCAAGACGATACACTCAATGTGACGATATATGCATCTCTGAGATCTATACAGGATCTTGACGAAGTCAGTGGAGAACTATCCTTTACCGGGTCGTTCCGGGTCGTGTGGACTGATAGCAAAATAACATGGGACCCGGCTACGTACGGCAATACGAATACAACGTATATATCGTACGAAAGTGTTTGGGCACCAGAGATCATAATAACAACAACAACCGATGAATCAGATACGATGGCGAAGAAATGGCAGAAAGTAAAATACGACTATACTGGACTCGCGGACTATGTTATCGGCGGACGTATCCTGGCGTCTTGTAACGTGGATGTGGAGAAATATCCGTTCGATAAACAGACGTGTGAGGTCAGATTTACGTCATGGGGTTATGATATGTACGTGGTGTCTATAATAGCCGGTGCGACGACCGCGGACATCTCAGACTATTCCGATAACACATATTGGCGCCTCGCACAAACAGAAACCACGACCTATAACCTAGATAGTTGGTCCTACTACGCCGTTATATTCCACTTGGAGAGAAAAGCCAGCTTCACAATCGTTAATTTGGTCACTCCCATCCTACTGATGACCTTTTTGAACTTATTGGTGTTCGTACTGGTGCCTGATTCAGGGGAGAGAATCTCATTCTCCGTGACCGTACTGCTGGCGATCGCGGTGTTCCTTACCATAATAAGTGACGCTCTACCGCCCTCCTCCGATCCCATGCCGATTATAACATACAAACTAATGGCGGATATGATCATCAGCGGGTTAATCACGATGGTTACGATTCTTAACCTTCGTGTATACCACAAGGATGATGCTATACCTGTACCCGTCTATCTGAAGAATATGTATACTTTCTTATACAACATCGTGAGGTGTAAAGCAAAAACTAACGATGGAAGAAACGATGATGACAATGATAAAAACACTGACGAAGACGAAGATATTGTCGGTGTAATTGCAAATCCTCGTAACTCCAGCTTTAAACAAGCTGGAGTTACGAGTTTTTGCAATGACACCGAAGATTTGGACATTGACACGAAAGTCGGAAAGACAAATCAGAAAGGTTGGGTATCCGGTGACCGACTGGAGTATGACGTCACTTGGAAGGATATAAGTTATATGATTGA
This sequence comes from Fragum sueziense, assembly GCA_963680895.1. NCBI lineage: Eukaryota > Metazoa > Mollusca > Bivalvia > Cardiida > Cardiidae > Fragum > Fragum sueziense. Next base: position 22,830,098 of record OY804604.1, on the reverse strand, counting down.
CTATATATCACTTGTAACTTTTACAGTGCTTTCTATAATTTCATTTATTGTGTACGTTGCAACAGCCTTGTAATTATTGTACACATCGGTATTAAAGTAGATCTAATCATTAAATGGATGCTTCACGTTCGTCAACTTGGTAACTCCTATTTTACTGATGACCTTTTTGAACTTATTGGTGTTCGTTCTGGTGCCCGATTCAGGGGAGAGAATCTCGTTCTCCGTGACGGTACTGCTGGCGATCGCGGTGTTCCTAACCATAATAAGTGACGCTCTACCGCCGTCCTCGGACCCAATGCCGATTATAACATACAAACTAATGGCTGACATGATCATCAGCGGTCTAATTACGATGGTCACGATTCTTAACCTTCGTGTATACCACAAGGATGAGGCCATACCTGTACCCATTAAACTGAAGAATATGTATACTTTCTTTTACAACATTGTGAGGTGTAAAGCAAAAACTAACGATGGAAGAAACGATGATGACAATGATAAAAACACAGACGAAGATATTGTCGGTGTAATTGCAAAAACTCGTAACTCCAGCTTTAATCAAGCTGGAGTTACGAGCTTTTGCAATGACACCGAAGATTTGGACATTGACACAAAGGTCGGAAAGACAAATCAGAATGGTTGGGTATCCGGTGGCCGACTGGAGTATGACGTCACTTGGAAGGATATAAGTTATATGATTGACTATATATCACTTGTAACTTTTACAGTGCTTTCTATAATTTCATTTATTGTGTACGTTGCGACAGCCTTGTGATTACTATACGCATCGGTATTAAAGTACATGTATATCTAATGGATCATTGGATGAAGTTCGCAATTCTTGCTTGTTAATATACCTTTTTGTTTTGTTTTATTTTTTTTTTTTTTGTTCCACAATTCTTCGATATCAAGGTATCCCATCTATCATTTGATAACAAACATTTCGTGAAACTTCGGGCGTCATCGATGGCAATAGAAATTGACGTATACCTTCGTCAATTTTCGTTGCCATGGATGACGACAAAAGTTGCAAGAAGTATTTGGTAAATCTATAATACGTTGAATACACTAACCCTTTCCTTTCCAAATGGAAAGAAAATCGGACTGATCCAACTTTGAATGAAACCTGCTTCTGTCGACAAAATAGATGTTGATGAACATAGGATGGGCATACATTAATTGTTTCATTTCATTTTAATCTATAATAGCATTTTCCTTGTTTAATGGCTATATAATAGCTGAGTATACATGAAACTAACACATCTTAGACTCGTTATTCTATTTACGTAACTATCTGGTGAATTTTAAGTCTTCTCGTATATGATTTCTTGTAAATGATGCGAACTTGATACGTATAGACAAATGATAATTGGCAACATACCATTATAATTAAATATTGATTGATTTCATTAAAATCTAAGCGTTTTGAGTGATAGGTTGATTTTTTTTTCATAGCTACATGAAAAAAAAACGGAATCAGTTCCTTTTAAAAATGCTAAATCACATTGAACAATCCTACGAAGGTTAGAATATGTGACAATTAAGATTAATAGATTAAGTAGGCAGTCCTGAAATTGGGTACGATCTTCACTCTTTGAGTTCATGAGTATCACGTTTTCCTAATCCTAATGACGTTCCCTTTCCCAAACAAGACCTGCTTTGGACACCCCTAAAAGAAATTGCTTGGAAAAACATTGGGGCATAAGAAGAAAATGCTGATATTCAGCTTTTTATCCTTTTGCCTCAACATTTTCTGTGATATAATGTATGAAAATGCCATCTTTATCAACACCTATTTTGTCATTCGCAGAAGCTTAAACACGGGAACGGCCCAAATTTATGCCGTTTAGGAAAGGGTTTAAAGGTCTTATTTCCAATTGACTTGATACAATTTAATTAATCCCTTGTTTGTTTCGACATACAGGCTCGGGATAAATAGATTAAATGACAAACATGATTTGAGTTGCGATCTGGTAAAATGGTCTCTCGTGGCATTTGAGTCCCAACATGAATCCACTTCAGTGTGTGCGTTTCCGAAGGCAATTCTTGGTCCATCATGTTCTCTTAAGCTAATTTGATTAAACCTTTCCTACACAAGACATTGTTTTAACGTCCCTGATTCTTTGAAACCCTTTGACAGCTTTGAAAGCACCGAAGGAAAATACGAAAATGCTGATATCTTTCTGCTACATATCTTTCATTGATTTTATTGCTAAAGCATAAATGCTTCTAACACGTCATCAACATCACATTGTAATAATTTGGACCAGTATTTAATTGTTTTGTTCGATAAAGGGTTTTAAATTGTGATTACTATAAGACAGTAGTATCATGGACTACACTATGCCATCCGACAGGCTCTTCTGGGTTCGTGATGGTCAATTCTGTGAAACGGACCTCTTTTTCAGATGTCAGCTCATTTAGATTTCCTTCTGATTGACTTAGTAAACAAATAGGATTAAAAAGCTAAAATGCTAAATATGCTGGATGTAAACAGTAACACACCTCATCATTGCTTTTTATCAAAAACCTTGTAACTGCAGATTGTTTTAAGCTGCAGTTACGAGTTGTTTGTTGAAAGCGACGATGTTTAAACTTCACTTGATGTATTCTTGAATATTCATTCATTGTAGAAGGACTTTCAGTGTGGGTAGATGCTCTACATTAATAAGTATCAAATTCGTTAGATTTGGCTATGTGATTCAAACAGACTAGGAATTGAGATAATCTGCTATCTGATGTGACGATCTACGTTGCATTGTACAGACGTAACATATGCAATGAGATCGAAAAGACAATTATCAATCATTAATTATCAAAACCTGAATAGAAATATGTTTCACTATTGTGTTCAATTCAATGGATTGAGAATTTAACTGACTTTCTCACTGAAGTCGTGACCAATTACATCATTTCGAATACAATTATAGGTCAATTAAATCACTATACAAAGGACGTGTTATTCTAATTATCCTGGATTGGACATAGATTATATTTGAAAAAAAAATAAAAACAATTGAACTCTATATTGCACTGAAAAGCAAATATGGGATTCGGCAGATGCCTACATATTGTGGTACCTTTGATGTTCCTAATTTACAGACCACAAAATACCGTTTTCTGCCAGAATATTTCATACACTAAATTATTACATACTACCCTCCTAACTGGTTACAACAAAGATGTTATACCGATAGCAGACCAATCAAGTACTCAGTCTGTTATGGTCGATGTATATCTACGCTCCATTCAAGACCTGAATGAAATAACAGGAGAGTTACAATTCACTGGTGCATTGGCCCTTGCTTGGAACGATGTTTACATGGAATGGGACCCAAGTCTGGTTGACAATATTGAGCATCTGTATGTGGACTATAACAGCGTATGGGTACCAGAGATTATTCTCACCACAACAGCCGAAAATTCCGATTCTCTTGCTAAGAAATGGCAGAAGGTTAAATATATGAACACCGGTGAAGCCAGTTTCGTAGTAGGGGGTCGCATCAGTGCAGCGTGCAACATTGATGTAGAAATGTATCCCTTCGATAAACAAGCATGTACAGTCAGGTTCACGACATGGGGGTATGACAGCGGTCACGTGGCTATAACAAATCACAACCCAAGTGTGGACGTATCTGAATATTCGGGGAACTCTGTTTGGGCCTTGACTAATACAGAAATCACAACAACAGTAATCGGTGGTTGGTCATATATGGAGATAACATTCCATCTCCACAGGAAGGCAAGTTTTACAATCATTAACTTATTAGCTCCACTAATGCTTCTCAGTCTGCTCAACGTTTTGGTATTTGTACTAGTTCCAGATTCAGGGGAGAGGGTGTCATTTACAATCACTGTACTCCTGGCTGTGGCAGTATTCATGACGATTATCAGCGATACCTTGCCGCCTACATCAGATCCAGTACCGATCATTACTTATAAACTCATGATAGACGTCATTCTGAGTGGCACTATTTCTGTCATCACAATCCTTAATCTGCGCCTCTATCACAAGGATGAAAACTCGCCCGTGCCTAATGTCCTTAAAGCTGTCTACAAATGCCTGATGTGTCAACGGAAGAATTCCACAAAAGTTACTAAAGTTGGATTTATAGAAGATGCAGCACCAAAGAAAGTTAAAGATTCTGAATCCATACTTTCGGAAAATGACACTTACGATGTTACATGGAAAGAAATAAGTTATTTGGTAGATTATATTTGTCTGTTTGGGTTTTCGTTAATGTCAATTTTATCATTTATTATTTATATTGTTATTGTTAGCACTTCTTAATGTCAGGAGAAAATCATTCACCAATAGTGTGCTCTTGTTGTAGTAGGATGGTGATAATTATTGATTTAAACGGTCTTATTCTTAAATTACACTGTGTTCTTGTCATAAATCAGTCAATTCTTAACTTACAGGACGAATGTCTACGATTCGTCCAATCGGATTGATTGTCATGTGACTTGATGAAGACATTATATCGTCTTAACCCTTTCCCAAACGGCAAAATTTTCAGGTGATCCTCTTCAAAAACTGCCACAAATGACAAAATGGAAGTTATCAAAGTCTACAATTTGTGTAAAATATGGCATAGAAAATATTGAGACAAAAGGAGAAACTGTTATCAGCAGTTTCTTCTTTTGTTTTAATCTTTTCCCAAGCCTTTTCTATTACAGACGTCAAAACCAGGTCTTGTTTGGGAAAGGGTTAAGGAATACACATGTATTCAACCCTTGGCCAGTTCAGGAATGGTCATATACACTTCCTCGTCCACGCAACGGTCGATGACGAAGCACGTTTAAGATGATCAATCATACGGTATATTTTTGACGAGGAATTGTATGAGACCAGGCCTATATATTTCGTTGAATTGTCTTCATTGAATATAACTTTTTTGTAAACAAAAAAACGAAACGTTGTTACAGTTTTATGATATAGGCTAAATTAATAGATTATTTTTGTTTTGAACCTGTTTTTCACTGTACTTTCCAATGTTTAATGCATGTACTCGTCAGTCATTTTGAAACTGAAAGTGACATGGGATCGCGTGGACTGATATGAAAATAGAATCTACCTTGGCTTCCTGTAAATATGAAGTTTTAACTACAATACATAAAAACATGATTACAATGTCTCAAATAAACGGAGTTTCAGAAATTTTGAGAAAGAAAGGACATATCGACAAGGTCTTAACAAGAGCAATGGTATTCTCTGAAAGCTTCTTCATAAACTGTAGTGACTTTAACCCTTTCCCAAACAAGACCTGCTTTTGGAGTCCCAAAAAATGGCTTCGGAAAACATTGAAACAAAAGAAGAAACTGCTGATAACCAGCAACTTCTCCTTTTGTCTCAATATTTTCTGTGCCAAATTTTACACAAATTCGATCTTTAATAACATCTTTTTTGTCATTTTTTTGAAAGATTGTGAAGTGGATCACCCTAACATTTTGTCGTTTAGGAAAGGGTTAAGAACATAAGACAGTATACTGGCATTCTGACCATGCTGTATGGTGGAGCGGGATATTCTAACATGTCAAAAGCACCCTTTTTTCAGATCACATATCTTTTGATTTTGTTTTTGATTGACCTATAAAACTAATAGGATTTAACAGGTATACTGCTTAAATAATGAAATGGAAACATATCGCTGATTCTCGTCTAAAGTATCGTAAATACAGTTTTATACAAACTGTAGATATGAGATTTTGAAAGAAAAAATGACGATATTAATATTCATATAAACTGGATTTGTATTTTGAAAAAAGTCCTTCATTCGCGTAGAACATGTAATAGGAATACAAATACCAGTACTTGAATCGTTCATTTAGTTTTGTGATGCAAACGGATTAGAAATTATGAGAAACTCCTACAACGTATTTTGGAATGGTTGCATCGAATTTACAAAGTTATCACAACGGGTTCGGATAGATATTACAAAAGCGTGAATTGTTATTGTCGGTGAATATCAGAATAGAGATGAAACATGTCGTAGCATTGTCTTCTGTTCTATAAGACTTGAAACTTTGACTGCATTTCCAATAATTGTTGGGCAATTATAACAATTAGAAAACAACTAACTTGTCAATTAGATCTCTAAACAAAGGACATATTCATAATCTGGATATATTCTTAAAACTTGAAAAAAAAACTTTACGTTAAAATATACTCTGCAATTAACTTCAGCAATTATGGAATTACGTAACATACACATGATATTGGTACCTTTGGTTTTCCTACTATACAGACCACAAAATACCGTTTTCTGTCAGAATATTTCCTACACTAAATTATTACATACTACACTCCTAAATGGTTACAACAAAGATGTAATACCGATAGCAAACCAATCCAATAACATGTCTGTTTTCGTCGATGTATTCCTACGGTCCATTCAGGACCTTAATGAAATCACAGGCGAGTTACAATTCACTGGTGCACTATCGGTCCATTGGCACGATGTTAATATGGAATGGGATCCCAGCATTGTTGACAATATTGAGTCTCTGTATGTGGACTATAACAGCGTATGGGTACCAGAGATCGTTCTTACCACAACAGCTGATGTGTCTGACTCTCTGGCTAAGAAGTGGCAAAAGGTGAAATTTATGAATACTGGCGAAGCGAACATGGTAGTAGGAGGTCGCATCAGTGCAGCGTGCAACATCGACGTAGAAATGTATCCCTTTGATAAACAAGCATGTGTGGTAAAGTTCACGACCTGGGGGTATGATAGTGGTCACGTGGCTATAACAGGTTATAAACCAAGTGTGGACGTATCTGAATATTCCGGAAACTCTGTCTGGGATCTGACAAAAACTGAGATTACAACTACAATAATCAGTGGCTGGTCATATATGGAGATAACTTTCCATCTCCACAGAAAGGCAAGTTTTACAATCATTAACTTATTAGCTCCACTTATGCTTCTCAGTCTACTCAACGTGTTGGTATTTGTGCTAGTTCCAGATTCAGGGGAGAGGGTGTCATTTACAATCACCGTACTCCTGGCTATAGCAGTATTCATGACGATTATCAGCGATACCTTGCCGCCTACATCCGATCCAGTACCGATCATTACCTATAAACTCATGATAGACGTCATTCTTAGCGGAACTATTTCAGTCATCACAATCCTCAATCTGCGCCTCTATCACAAGGACGATAACTCACCCGTGCCTAATGTCCTTAAAGTTGTCTACAAATGTTTGATGTGTCAACGAAAGAATTCTACAAAAGTTACTAAAGTTGGATTCGTCGAAGATGCAGTGCCTAAAAAAGTTATAGATTCTGAATCCATAATTTCAGAAAATGACGCTGATGATGTTACATGGAAAGAAATAAGTTATTTAGTAGATTATGTATGTCTGTTTGGATTTTCATTCATGTCAATTTTATCGTTTACTGTTTATATTGTTATTGTCAGCACTTCTTAATGTCAGGAGATAGACATTCATTAATGCTCCTGTAAAACAGGGAGGGTGGTACAAGCTTTACAGCCTAATCATCCAAACAGTCTCTGAACCTGACGTCCCTATACGATAAGCTTAGATAAACATCGAGGCAACCTGCATTTTGTCATTTTGCCTCCATTATGTCCGGTTATGTTAAACAAAATCGTATTCACTTAGTAATCTGCAACAGATTCACAATTTGTTATTCATGATGGTCAAAGCGGCCTACATATATTTGATTCTGTTTAGGAAACATATCTTTAAAGGTTCTAAAGCTGCATTCATAGAAGATGATGCTCATGATAAAGTAGGACATTCGGAATCTATAGGTTTAAAAAGTGACAATGGTGATGTTATATAGTAGAAAAAAGTTATTTATTTTTATATCATATATGGGACCTGTTAAGCAAACATTGACCTCGTGGGAAGGGCGAAAGCGCAGACTTACTACGATCGAAAATGTTCACTGTAAGGTACTTTCTAGACCTATATTTCCAGATTTAAATTATTTGACCTTTCTAAATACTTTATGTCTTTAAATTCTAAATTTGACATAATTATGGTCTGGCCTGTTTCTGAAAAAAATCTTTTATGGATTTTCCAGGGGATCTCATTTAGCATGACGAGTCACATATGTCTATTTTGATTATTTTTCTTTTATATTTTATCGTTTGTTGTTTATATTGTTGTTGGTTATTATTTGAAAGGTATTAGCTTTATGGTGCGGTGCTCATTACTCATTAGAATGGTCTCATCATTGGTTTGGATACAAAATGACACAATTAGAATGTCTTTCTCTCTGTATTATCTGTTGTTCTGGAAAATGTCATGAAATACTTCTGGTCCGGATGGTATAAACATTAGTAAGTGTTGGCCTAATGGTAATCCGAGTCTTCTCTGATGTAAATACGCTCTTTGATATTTTGATTTTTCGCTATTTACATCAGAGAGCATTGCTCTTTGAAAACAGTGGAAAGTTCGGTAACGTTACAAGTAACTTGAAGCTTTGTTTTTGTGTATCATATCGAATCACTCGGTAAAACACTGTAGGGTATAGATCAATAAATCATTTTTTGTCATACCTGACCAAAAATTTCATTTCAAATCGGCCTGCTGGATGAGTATAACCTTTGGTTTTGAATGGAAGGTCAAGGAAAACAAAGGCTGCTCAGGTGAGGGTTGTTGCAAAACATTGCCTATTAACCTTTTAGAAATACTTTTTGGTCGTAATTTTTTCAGCAGCCATAACAATAAATGGTTCATTTATCGATATCATCAGGGGTTTTAACGATAGCGTTTAAGATCGGACGGTGAACGATGCGCAACAATTTGTTGCGAACTTCTTGTTTTTTTCAAAGAGCAACGCTCTCTGATGTAAATAGCGAAAAATCAAAATATCAAAGCGCGTATTTACATCAGAGAAGACTCGGATTAGCCAAATGGTTAAATGCCTGTTTTGATTTCAGTTACATTAGTAGCCTATAGCGTACCAAAATTAACCCGTTACAGCTTTTTTTTCCATCGGCACCGTCATGTGAATCATCTATGTGAGAGAGCAGCTGGATGCTCAGTTTGGATATTGTTCAACCGTGGTACTGGTGAGAGAAACACTAGGAACCCACGGTTAGGTGCTCCAGCCGCCGCGATATGACCATAGCTGTTGAAAACGGCGTAAATCCCCAATAAATCAAATCAAATCGTTGGCGCTGTCCCTTGAGCGTAGGGAGACCCATAATGAGCAACAAAGAGCCAGCGGCGAAATTTGATAAATGCCAGTAATTCCTAAACTGTGTTACTTTTCCATTCCAAATATAAACATAAGCGTTTTGTACGGTTTAGAATTTTGAATTCGTGCATAATTATGAAAATAACTAACATTTTGAAAATATTTGACAAAAATGTTCAAAATTACCTCCCTTGCATATTAATATAGAGTAAAATGATATTTGTAAATTATTTTCTTCTTGAAGCACAATCTTGAAATTCGTCACGGTGAATCAAATTATGTGAAGTGTATTTACAAGTGTGTGTAATTCGATGCATTTCGAATGGCTAGAAAGTGATGTTTTTCATTATGGGTCTTCTATCTTAAGAGCACACAGCCGAAGCGGGGTCTTTACATTATGCAGATGTCCCGGCTTGATTCTGATGTACTACATATATATAATGCCTTCAAAATCAAATGAGAATCGTTACAGCTGTTTAGGTTTCAAAACAACTGCAAAAGTTGTTTAGTAAAATAACTGTAACGGTTCTTACTTAATTTTGAAAGCATTCGAATGCACTCTTTTTTACATTTACCATCACTAATCAAAAACAGAATCGACGTAATCCTAAAATTCACTTTCATTGGATGAATATCATTGTCTAGACGAGTGTCCGAGTGCGTGATCGCAATGTGTGTCGACTTTCAACTATCAAAACTGAACTATATATTTACTACATTGTGACGTCATTTACTGCATCACCTTTGTTATTTTGGCATTATCCATTTTGGTACTCTCCAAAGCCGAGGTCTATTGATTAACCACCAAATATGACCTCTGCCGTTTTTGGTATACGAACAGCCTATTTGGTCGTCATAATCTAATTATAGCACATCATTTGAATTATCGAATCAAAATCATTCAGTTTTATCTTGCATGATCATTACGTAGACATTACGTCGCTTCTATTTTTGGCTGAAGCCGGTAACATTTGAATTGTCGAATCAAAATCATTCAGTTTTATCTTGTTTGATTATGTAGAGAGCCTATACATTATGTCGCTTCTATTTTTGGCTGAAGCCGGTAATTTGAAGCGTCAGCCAATGAAAGTTTGTATCAGCTTTTTAAATTGTTTTGTTGTGTAAAGCCAACGATTGGATACCGAAATCCCGCCAAGGCCCTGAGATTAGACGTGAAATGACCCCGCGGGAACAGAGCATCATTATATCATAATGGAATGAAGAGAGAATGTGCTCTGTTCTTAAGAGAGTACCATTTTGGATAATGCCAAAATAACAACAGTGACGCAGTAAATGACGTCACAATGTAGTAATCATATAGTTTTGATTGCATTGCGACACAGTTTGAAAAGATCAATATGAGCAATAAACTCTGGTATGGAGTAAATCTTATTATATGTCGATGATGTTATATTGTTATCGTTTTTACTGGATAATAAAAGTGCAGAAAGAATTGTTTGTTCTGCTTGAGGATAAAAATTCATTTTCTCGGCAGGAATCGCGTGACATTAAACAACAATAACTTGTAGAAACGTGATCGTTGTAGATGGTGGATCGGTTATGTCAGATGTATTGTGACCCGTCACTCTAAAATGGACCTTATCCGGAGTTCAAAATCCACATTTTGACAAACTGATCAGACTCAGCTCAGGTCAACCGGATCTTGTATGTGAAAAAATGAACATTTAGTGAGATAGGGAAACATTCCAGGCTCAGAAAATTACATAAGAATGAAAAGTATCGGGCCTAGTCTGGCTGCGCGGACTGACTAGGGTCAATATTTTTCACACTTCTTATAAGGTCCCTTTAGCATGACGGGTCACATATTGCTACTAAGGTCTCCGATCAGTTCATTGTCAAAGCTGAGAACATTCATGAAAAGTGATCACACCACTTTTCAAGAATTTACTTGATCATGACAATAATAGATCTATTTAGAGGTGAATTGTTGTAAAAATAAATCAGAGAAAAATTGGAACTTTTAGTTCGCATCGTAGAATACTATTAATGCGGACAAGCCTCTGTAAGTGGTGTTCGAATCCAAACTTGACCAATAAAGACAATATGCATGCAAAAATTTGAACAAAAGGGCACTATTGAAATAAATGAGAACCAATGGACAAATACATGTATTATAGGTGCAAAAAGCAACATGCGGGTTTGGATTGGAACGTGTGTTTCTTTTGGTACCAAACATGCCAGGAATACGTGGTTTGGTAACCACCTTCCGCGATATAAAAACGTGTTGAACACAACGTTAATTCCATTTAATTAATCTAATAGTGGGCGCCACATGGGCGCTATATCGCCTTGATCCTTGATCGCAAATAAGTTAAGTTTTATTTGTAAAGCGATTTTCCCATAATCGGATGAGGTACTCAAAATAGGATTAATCATAATCCAAAGTGGAATGAACTTGACCATCTCGCGTTTCGTAACTTTCTAAAAGGTCAAATAATATTTCTAGTATTTGACCTGGTCTAGAACTATCAGAATTAGTTCACTAGGTACATATAGCTGCTTTTCAAAATAAACTTCGAATCTTAATATGGAAAATACGGAAACCCATCGGTAAATTGACAAAATATAAGAGAGAAAGGCTCCTGTTGTTCCAAAAATGCTACATAGTTATTAATTAATCATGGTGTTCCAAAAGATCTATACTTTCAAGATATGACGTTGCAATGACGTCATTTGCATTAAGTATGGAGCATTTGGAACACCTCGGTCGGAATCTGGATCTTTAATACGCTTTATCTAAACATCTTAAGAAACATTTTAAAAAGAACACGCCATTGGTTTGGACGTTTCGAACAGGAAAGGCTAATTGAGACAAATACGAAAGAAGAAAAAGAAATTAATGCTGTCAGCCGTGTCACTTGTCCTTATTCCAAATCCTTTCGAAGCATAAATCGATATTCATAAAGTCAAACCCTATTTGAACCCACACTCGGGGAACATTAGAAAACAGGTCCTCAATATTCTCTTGTTTTCTCTGCCTTGTTTGACGAAGCGCTGGATCCAACATAATCTGAGTTTTCTCTGATGAAATTCGCTTTTTGATATGTTGATGTCGCTCATGTAAATGAGTGACATCAACATAATCAAAGAGCGAATTTCATCAGATAAAACTCGAATTAGATCCAAGAGTCATTGGTTCGTGACTCCAGTCTGTCAGAGACATAACCATACTGAAGAGAATATCGTCAGTGTTATTGCAAAACCACGTAACTACAGCTTGATTAAAGCTGTAGTTACGAGGTTTTGCAATAATACTGACGTTACGCGACGCTTCCTACTGCAGAAGGGAAGTAATCGCATTATCTTGAAATATTACTGGTATAATTTTATGGCCCTTTACTAGTTTTAACATTACCACTAATCGATACACATGTATAAAAAATATACAAGTGGCAAAACTATTCTATTAATTATGTTCACGGGCCCGTAGGAACAGCGGGGCTACAGGTGGCTAAGCCCCCTCCCCAAAGTTGGGCAAAATGCCGATTTTCCTTGTTTTACGCTGAGCATATAGGGAAAACCCAAGTTAGCCCCCCCCCCCCCCCCAATATTCAGACGCAATGGCTTCAGCCACCCCAATATGAAATTGCTTCCTACAGGCCTGTGTTCAAACTTAAAACTTAATATTTTTTTATATATGAGATACATCATTTTTGTAATTATCGAATTGGCTTTTATCGAATTGGTTCAAACTTCAAAGCTACCGGTATTACATTTTTCGAAGTCTCGAGGTTTTGTACTCCAGCCGCCGCTAAAATATCTAAACACAGTGGGAATTGTGCATCATGGGATGGATAACAACTACGGCCAAATTAGCACGGCTTCATGTAAGAATGGTTGAAAAATCTTTTTTATTCCTGTGTCAATGTTTAAACAGTTTGTTGCACTTACCCCGACTTATGTGATCTTTATTAAGATGTATGACTTATTTGAAAAATCCTTATTTTTTCTTTCCAAAAAATTGACCTCAACCAACCGGAAAAACTAACGGATTCTTGTCGTCCTTCTGGTCAGTTGGGTTTCACTTCTTTTCCTTAATCAGTCCTAAACTGTACACACATTATATCTTTAATGGCGTCATTTGTGTCGTCTGCAGCATCTTTAGGATTGAAGCAGTCCAAATACCATCCGATTCAGATACGAATTAAGGTAATCCACCCTTAATAAGATTCGCGCGAAGTATAGGTTTGGATACGCCACAAAATTAAAGTCAACGTCGTCGCACGAAAACTTCCGACTCCGCGCAATCTCATTAGGGGTGGACTACTTCGATGGGATTCGTGCGATGTCAGAATTATTCGGGCGACGTCGAAAACATTCAGCGGTGGAACTTTCCACCGCCGAATGTTTACGACCGCACCCGAATAGGTTCGGATACGTAACGACTCCGCTCGAAAACATCCGATGTTTTATGAATTTAAAAATGGCCACATTACAGGTAGTCTACCTTAAGTTATTTGATTACGTGCTTCTGTGATATAACACTTTCTCAAATGGCAAAATTAACTTTCCTAATTTGGAAGCAGTCAACAGACAAAAACAAAGGTGTTGATAAAGAAAAGGTGTGTATGATTATTATAGAGAAAATATTGAATACTAGTATAGAAAATGTTCTTCATCTTCTCTTGTCTCATTGTTTTCCCAAATAATATATATATATATATATATATATATGGAAGAGATAGGTACAGAACTAACCACAACAAGCACTGACTCCATAACCCGAGATTACGACACGACGCCTAGCTATCCATATCATACACATCAATACATAGAAGCATCCAAAACCCCAATAGAGGAATTTTCAACTGTCTATAATATATGATGTAATTTTATGGATAACATATCTACGGGTTAGGATATTTACATACAACTCTCAGTTTGTATCTACAAGTGATAGGCGCCATATTTATATGGTCTATTATCTATCATTGTGACACTTTCAATCAATTATTAGCGTTCGAGAAAGATGCTGGATCTCTAAGATTCAAAATTGCGTTATTTGTTATATATATTATTAAAGGGAGATAATTGAAGCAATTCAACAGCAAACTTTCTAAGTGTGGGATAGCTTACAGGTTTACCTGTAAGGTATGCATGTTCTGTATAGATTAAATATTATATATGGAAGAGATAGGTACAGAACTAACCACAACAAGCACTGACTCCATAACCCGAGATTACGACACGACGCCTAGCTATCCATATCATACACATCAATACATAGAAGCATCCAAAACCTCAATAGAGGAATTTTCAACTGTCTATAATATATGATGTAATTTTATGGATAACATATCTACGGGTTAGGATATTTACATACAACTCTCAGTTTGTATCTACAAGTGATAGGCGCCATATTTATATGGTCTATTATCTATCATTGTGACACTTTCAATCAATTATTAGCGTTCGAGAAAGATGCTGGATCTCTAAGATTCAAAATTGCGTTATTTGTTATATATATTATTAAAGGGAGATAATTGAAGCAATTCAACAGCAAACTTTCTAAGTGTGGGATAGCTTACAGGTTTACCTGTAAGGTATGCATGTTCTGTATAGATTAAATATTATATATGGAAGAGATAGGTACAGAACTAACCACAACAAGCACTGACTCCATAACCCGAGATTACGACACGACGCCTAGCTATCCATATCATACACATCAATACATAGAAGCATCCAAAACCTCAATAGAGGAATTTTCAACTGTCTATAATATATGATGTAATTTTATGGATAACATATCTACGGGTTAGGATATTTACATACAACTCTCAGTTTGTATCTACTATTCCACCAGCGAAATTTGAAAGTGACGTATAATTGTGTTTATCGTTTACAACCAATCAACCTGTTCATTTATCACGTGCACATTGTAAACGGTACAAATGAGAAGAGTTTATTGGTTTACAAACAGTAAACACAAAACTACGTCACTGTCATTTTTTGCTTGTGGATTTATACAAGTGATAGGCGCCATATTTATATGGTCTATTATCTATCATTGTGACACTTTCAATCAATTATTAGCGTTCGAGAAAGATGCTGGATCTCTAAGATTCAAAATTGCGTTATTTGTTATATATATTATTAAAGGGAGATAATTGAAGCAATTCAACAGCAAACTTTCTAAGTGTGGGATAGCTTACAGGTTTACCTGTAAGGTATGCATGTTCTGTATAGATTAAATATTATATATGGAAGAGATAGGTACAGAACTAACCACAACAAGCACTGACTCCATAACCCGAGATTACGACACGACGCCTAGCTATCCATATCATACACATCAATACATAGAAGCATCCAAAACCTCAATAGAGGAATTTTCAACTGTCTATAATATATGATGTAATTTTATGGATAACATATCTACGGGTTAGGATATTTACATACAACTCTCAGTTTGTATCTACAAGTGATAGGCGCCATATTTATATGGTCTATTATCTATCATTGTGACACTTTCAAACAATTATTAGCGTTCGAGAAAGATGCTGGATCTCTAAGATTCAAAATTGCGTTATTTGTTATATATATTATTAAAGGGAGATAATTGAAGCAATTCAACAGCAAACTTTCTAAGTGTGGGATAGCTTACAGGTTTACCTGTAAGGTATG
This sequence comes from Fragum sueziense, assembly GCA_963680895.1. NCBI lineage: Eukaryota > Metazoa > Mollusca > Bivalvia > Cardiida > Cardiidae > Fragum > Fragum sueziense. The sequence goes on along the minus strand of OY804604.1, from coordinate 22,814,269 downwards.
CATGTTCTGTATAGATTAAATATTATATATGGAAGAGATAGGTACAGAACTAACCACAACAAGCACTGACTCCATAACCCGAGATTACGACACGACGCCTAGCTATCCATATCATACACATCAATACATAGAAGCATCCAAAACCTCAATAGAGGAATTTTCAACTGTCTATAATATATGATGTAATTTTATGGATAACATATCTACGGGTTAGGATATTTACATACAACTCTCAGTTTGTATCTACAAGTGATAGGCGCCATATTTATATGGTCTATTATCTATCATTGTGACACTTTCAATCAATTATTAGCGTTCGAGAAAGATGCTGGATCTCTAAGATTCAAAATTGCGTTATTTGTTATATATATTATTAAAGGGAGATAATTGAAGCAATTCAACAGCAAACTTTCTAAGTGTGGGATAGCTTACAGGTTATATATATATATATATAGTGAGTGTTGTATCCTGATCATTAGAAATGTAAGTGGTTATTTGGTGCAGTATATAATAGAGAAATGAATTGTCTTTTTTTGGGGACTGTTCCTTAAATAAACTCACCCATGTTTGTCTGGAGTGTAACATTTGAAGTTTAACAACCCCTCTTTCACTATATATTACTTTTTAATGAACTATTGTTATCTTTTTCAGATAACATAGACTCAAAGATCATTTACACCAGAAATCCAGTTTAGACACAGACTTGTGTTTGATTTAGACCCGTATTTATGTTGTCTGGAGTGCAACAAGTTTTTTGGCTTAATTAAAAAAGACCTGAACTAAAGAAAGTGTTATCATCAAATATTGCTTTTTTGAAAGAGGGCATATATTTAAACAATTTAGGCACAAATTTGTGTCATCTTTGCGATTGGTTTTTATTTTAGGGGTTAGAAATTTAAATCTTAGAAAATTGAACTATCTTGGTATGATTACAATTGCTAATTGTTTGAAATACAAGGAAAAGAGTAACATTACTTGTAATAGTTATCACATGAATTATTTGTACCATTTTACTTGATAAAGAAGTGCGAATTGTATCATAAATTAGCCAATATTGTCAAAATGTGAATATGTCTGGAGTGCAACAAATTATTTAAAAGAAAAGAACTTTCATTTTTCGACATTTATAGCACACCTATGCGAGATAATTAGTTGTTCTTGTTTAGTTAGCGCTTATTACAGGTCAAGGTATAATATAAGTAATTTTTTATACCTATCCCGTGCATATTTAGAAAAAGATATTCACGAAATTAAAGATTTTCTTAGAAAATTGAACTATCTTAGTATGATTACAAGTACTCATTGTTTGAAATAAATGGACGAGTATACAATTGTTTGTTATACTTTACAACTTTATTGCTTAGAATTTAACATATTCATAGCACATAAACAATACTAATTTTAGAGCAATACAAATGGTAGAACGTGTATATATAAATTCTCATTTTTTGTTGTTGTTTTCAGAGGTGTTTGCATAGAACACCAGAAATAAATTCTTTTAAGTTTTAGGACGCCAGAAATAAATTCTTTTAAGTTTTATGTATGTGGTGGGGTCAAAATCAGCATTTTGGTACATGCTGATTTTATCCCACCTCAAACATATGTTATTAAAGGTACAAAATTCTTTTCCAATGTAAAATTTAATGCTTCAGAAAACGTTGTTATTCCAAGAGTCTATGATAAAGTTCTTAGTGATTTATCATTGTTTTCGATTGGTTAAGAACCGCATTGTAAGCCCTTGCACGAAACGAAAGTGCAAGGGGATACTAACGCTTCTTGTTGAAGTATCAGAATATATAAATATACATTTGAATGTAGTATGCATTTTTTCATCAATGTTTTCCGAGGCTATTTATAATTTGAATTGCGTTATATATTACAAGCATGAAACATCAATCAATCAGCATGTTCAATCAGGTAGATATAATGTATATTTTTCCATCGATGTTTTCCGAGATTATTTATACTTTGTATTGTGTTAATATATTACAAACATGAAACATCAAACAATCAACATGTTCAATCGGAGGAAAAGTGCCATTTTTTCTATAATGGATGCACATTGTTTAGCTTAGTAGCCATTTCTTTATTTAAGACTATTTTGTTTTACGTCACGTGATTCAAAAAGGTAGAAGATGTCCTTTTCGTTCTGCATTTAAATCGGAATTAAACCGTGACGTAGTTTCAGTCCATTTCAATTCGTATGTGTTGTTATAAAATATCGTTACCACGGCTTGATTCAGGCTGTAGTTACGAGATTTTACATGAACACTGACGTTTTATCTAAACATAGCACTAATCGCGATCTATTTTTAGCACACAAAGCATGGATATTGGATTTAAAGTTATAAAAGTACATTGAGGTAAGGTAATGCAATATAACATGAGATAGATGTACATTTCGTCGCTTTTCTACGAAAAACTCGCAACCGCAGCTTGTTTTAAGCTGCAGTTACGAGGTTTTCGCAGAAAAGCAGCGATTTGATATATAAGCGTGCTTTGCATCCATTTACTAGAAGACTAGTCTTTCTAGATGACAACGTGTTTTCCTTTTCTACAATATTTCCAAAGACTAACTGTACATTGGAATATGATAAAGTGTTGTATGTTACACAAAAAAAAAAACATGAACATTGAAATAATGTAAGTAGCAATATGTTACAAAACATGAAAACATCAAACAATAAATCAACATGTTCAATCGAAGTAGATCTAGAGTATTTTTTATACCAGGATTAGAAATTGCTTTGTACTAGTTTTAAGATTCCAGACTGGTCCTTTTTTATCGTTATTCGTTTAGTTGTTTCACAAACAGCATAATTTTAGATCAGTTCTGTTTGAATTGAGACGCAGATGGAATGATTAAGAGAATATATATGACGTAAAACAGAAAGCAAAGAGGGAAAGGGGAAATTGCTGATTGACAGCAATTTCTTCCTTTCTTTCAATGCTTTTCTTAAATACTTGTCGATTTGATGGCGCAACAATATATCATTTGGAAAATGTATTTACTCGTAACAACATGTTAAGCCTCAGTACACATTGTTTGTCAATAAACAATGTATATTTCATTCTTACAAAATAAAATATAGATGGCATTTCAATAACCCTTTCCTGTATTGCAAAATAGAGGACACGCTTTGTTGGGAAGGGTTTAAAGAAAGCATAGCTATTGATAGTCAACATTTTCTTCTACGAATTAGCTGGATTTATTCGATCTCTTTCCTTAAATGCATAGTACAGATATTTGGATAAATTCAATATTGTTTTAAAATTACGCGTGCACATAAGATTCTCAAATTTTTGTATGGTCGGCCAACAGTAGTAGTACCGTTTTATATATTTTTTTCTTATATTATTATATATCGGACATGAGAGTAGGAAATGATATTCATTTTCTATAACGTTCATGTTGCAGTTCGGGCATTTCCTATCGTTTCTTTGGGTTCCATCATGCCTGCCTGTTTCGATTTTTAAATTGTGAGAGGAAAGTCTAAATTTTGTTAAAGCAGATCTGTATCTATTAATTTGTATTTGATGTAAATAAGATTCGAGGTTAAAATCGTGTTTGAATATGCAGTATGTTGAAAGTCTATTAGAGTTGTTAATATTAGAGTACCAAATTTGATTATATATATCTTTTAATCTTTGTTGAATCATGTTGAAATTTATGTTGAGAAACTCTTGATTTTGCCAGATGTAAGTTAGACCTAGGTCATTGAGAAGGGTCTTTACTTGATAAGCCCAATTTTTTCCGTTATATGTTATGTTTTGATCAGCATCATGTCTCATGGAATTGTATAATTTTTTCATTAAAGTATTATCATCCTGTTTTATGATTTTTAGCCAGAACTTAAGCGCTCTTATTTTACGGTGGATTAAAAGAGGGTACCTTCCCGTTTCTCCATAAAGACAGTCAAGATTTGTTGATTTTTTAACATGAAGTATTCTTCTTAAGAATTTACAGTGTATTGATTCGAGATCTTTCCCGTCGTTAGTAAAAAGTATCTCGGAACCATAATTTAGAATGGAACCAACAAGACTGTCAAATAATTTGCATTGTTCTCGTATATCTAAATCTAACTGGTTGAATACAATGAATAGGTTATGTAAAGCGGTCGATGCCTGTTGAGATAGTGCTTTTTGCGTTCTATTTAGGTTTCCGTTTTTAAAGAAATGTATTCCTAAATACTTAAATGATTTTACAACTTCGAGTATTTCACCATTTAGAGTGAAGTTAAAGGTAGTATGTCTTCCTTGTTCAAAGATCATAATTTTGGTTTTATTAATATTTATATTTAGACCCCATGTCGTACAGTATGATGATAAATCGTTTAGTAAAGATTGAAGAGCTTCTGGTTTTTGGGAAAACAGAACAGTATCATCGGCAAAGAGTAATATGAATAGATGAACGTTGTCTATATTGAACAATCCATCAATGTTTTGGTTAAAACTTTCAATAATATCGTTCACGAAGTATAAAAAGAGCAGAGATGAGCTCGGATCCCCTTGTTTTGCTCCGATGTTAGAAGAGAAGAAATCTGATATTTTTGAGTTGAATCTGACTGCAGATTTTACAACGTTATACATGGTTTGAATTGCGCATACAAATTTTGAACTTACTTGTTCCTTGATCAACTTTTGAAATATGAATAATCTATTTAATTTGTCGAAGCATTTCTCAAAGTCTATAAATGCACAATATAGCTTTTGTTTCATATTAAATGATTTAAAAATGATGGAGTAAAGCATAAATACGCAATCAATCGTAGATTTGCTCTTTTGGAATCCGAATTGATTTTGTAATAATTTTTGATGTTTTAGTGACCATTTAGTCAATCTATTGAGTAATATCTGCGAGTATATTTTCGCGATAACATTGATAAGAGTAATGCCCCTATAGTTTTTTGGGTCATCTATGTCCCCTCCTTTGTGTATAGGAGCAATAATACCGACTCCCCACTCTGTAGGGTAAATTCCTGTCAAGTAGATTTTATTGTATAATTTCAATAGAAGATTCGATATTTCAGGGAAAGCGTTCTTATAAATTTCGGCAATGAGGCCATCAATTCCACTACTTTTACCATTATTTTGGGAGAAAATAGCTTTTTCTAGTTCTGAAATACTTATGTCACAGTCAAGATCTTCATCGAAAATAGGGTCATTATTGCCACTGTCTTCATTTATGTTATTTTCGTTATTCTCAGGGTGTGTATGTTCATCAAGATCTATACTATATAATGATTTGAAGTGTTCATGCAATTCGTCTATTTGTAGATTTTGTGCATTCTGCTTATTAGGTTTATATTGTTTTTTAATTTTATTCCAAAACTGTTTAGGTTTGGTTTTACTAAGATTAGACAGTGTTGCTTTTTGAGTTTGTTTATATTTCGATTTCTCTTTACGTTTAATTTTATTATAGTTTCTTTTTGCATCTAAATATGTATCTCTTAGCAAATTGTCGTTTTTATTTCTCAGAAAACGATTTCTTATTGAATTGTATATGCGTCTGGCCTTGTAACAATTTTCACTAAACCATGGTTTTTTGTTATGTCGCTGTGTGTCATTTTCGTCGTTTTTTTGTTTTTGTCCGAAGACATTTTGGCTACAATCATACAAAATATCAGTGAAAGATTTGGAGATATGATTAATGTCACAATTATCCGACTGTAATAGAAAATCTAAATTTGAAAATTCGTCTGCTTTCGAGGCTATTTTATTCTTGAATGCATCTATTTTATTTTCGTCCCATTTGATAAAACTGTCATTAGGGCTATATGTATTATTTTTATTTGTTTTATTACATTTATTTGATTTCAGACTCAGTTCTATGTAGCTGTGATCAGAAAACTCATTTGGATCTCCTATGTTAAAATTAGAAATACATGGGAAATCGTTGTGACATAATAGAAAATAATCAACCACGCTAGACCCGTGCGGGGATTGATATGTAAATTCGCCCACGGTTGCGTCATTGTATAAACGTCCATTACCTATAATGAGCGATGTCGATTGGCAGAGATTAAGTAAGCGCCGCCCATGCGTATCTACCACGTGGTCTCTTGAAACACGTGTATCAATATTTACATCGTTTGACAGGTCATTATCAAAATTTAAGTACGGGTCTGGATTTACAAAGTCTACTTCATTTGAAGTGCGGGCATTAAAATCCCCTAGGCAAAAACATTTGCCAAGAGGTTCATACTTTTCCAACAATGTTTCTAATTTATCAAAAAAAATCAAAGTCTATATCATTTATTACAGTAGAATTAGAAGGGGGAATATAGGTGCAAAGAATGAATACATCTTGTCTAAAATCGAACAATTTTTTGTCTAACTTAAGACAAATTATACCATTTTGTTCCTTTTCAACAATGTTCACATACTTTTTTAATGATTGTCTGAAATATATGCTGATCCCGCCTTTCCGGGTATTTCTGGATTTGTTTCCGTGTAGATGGAAAGATTCAAAGTTACTAATGTCTAAATTTATGGGGGATGATTTTGATAACCACGTTTCAGTCAAAAACACTAAATCATAATCGTTCAAAATTGAGATAAAGTCAGGATCAGCCAACTTACGACTAATGCCGTTCACATTCCAAGAGATAATGTGGACGTCCTTCTCTTGACACCCCTAATCTTCCGGCTCTGGGTCGACGATTTGTCCATTCAAGTACTTTTTGTAAAGTTTATGATTAACGAACAATTTTGTGCCAACGATCCTTGTTTTCTTCCCGCGATCTTCCTGAATTTTCACAATGTCGGCAAATGCTTTCCTTGCTTGCCGATGTTGTAGAGGCGATTGTATACCGACTCCTAGGTTCGAAGCTTTCAGGTTGTCATAGATATTCTTTTCCTTGGATTTCATGCGAATAATTTCTCGATCCGAGTATTGGTGAAATTTTACGACGATGGGTCTAGGTGTATTGTTGTTATTGGCTTTTCGACCTCCCAGACGGTGGGCTCTATCAAAAGGTATCTCCTTTGCATCAAGGTTCAAGTGTGTATCAATTAACCCCTTAACTAATAACTCACAGTTTTCTGATACTGGTTCCTGTCCTAGTGCTGGAGGGGGTGCTTCTGGGATCCCGTAAAATATCAGATTTTCCCTCATCGACCTGGCCTCAAGATCTAACAGTTTTTCGTTTAGGTTTTCGTTTATTTCCGTGCAGCGTTTAAGGTTCTCGGCCATATCAGCGTGTTCCTTTTTTATTCGTTTAAAATCTTCATTATTTTCTTTCATCATTTGATTCGTTTCATTGAATGTTTTGTCCATGAACTCAACTGATTGTTCAATTTCTCGTACCTGAAGTTCCAGTCCGGAGAATTTGCGGTCGATCTGGGAAACTTTTAGATTCAGGGTTTCTAGCGAAGCTTCCAATGTGTCAAGTTTGCTCATTTTAGACATTGCTCCCTTTATCGATCTAATGTCCTCCATTATGTTGACAGCCCATGTTGGTATTGCGCTCTGGCCTGGCGATACAGGCGTTGACTGGTATGTGCCAACGAATTGCTGCTGTTGCTGGGGCGTTTGGATGCCATATTGTATATTACTTAAATTTGTCACTGGTGAAGGATTATAGCTCATCACGGAGTTTACGTATTGTTCACTAGATTCGATCAACCCGTGCACAGTGTTTACACACGCGCTATTTTGTGTAAGGTGTGTATCGACAGGTGTGTGACGTATGTCCTTATGGCGACTATTCTCATTCAAATCACCTGGTGAACTGCTGGCCTTTCTTTTAGCATCCTTTTTCTGCTTTTTCTTCTGGCTTTTAGTCAAACTAGCTCCATCAGACATTGATAAGTCCAAATATGTATCCAAAAAACTCCAAAAATCAGGTTTTATAACATTAAATCCAATTTAAATGCAGAGCGATAAAAACACGTTCTACCCATTTGAATCACGTGACTATACAGTCACGTATATAGTAATCATGTGAATTATTTTACCATTTTACTTGAAAAAGAAGTACAAGGAGGATCATAAATTATCCGAATAGGTTAATAATGTCTGGAGTGCAACACATTTTTGACAAAAGATGCAAGTTTTGGATTGTCTAGATTTTTGTTCAAACATGACAATTGTACAAGGTTTTTTGCAGACATGTTCTGAATTCATTATTTTGTTGAGAAAATTGGGTATGAAGTCTATATGAGGCCAAACTTTATCATAATAAAAACTTTTTGGTCCATGTATGAAAAAATCACTAGTAATTTTGTGTAAAAAGTCACATTTTCACCTGATTTATGACAGAAAAACTAGGTTTTTTGCTTAGAATTCCTTATTGATTCACAAATTACAATTTTGATTGAAAAAAATATTATTTTTCGTATCATTATGTGAGGGTACACTACTTTGTAAATATTATGTATTTTCATTTTTTCTGTTGATTTTCTTCACTTAAAAAATCTGAAACTTTTTTATGTCATAATATTTTTCAATGCCGTTTTAGATTATTAAAATTTGATCTATGTACAATATTAGAACATATAGACCAAAATGATCAATTGAAATTTAAAAATTGGAAAAAAATAATTTTTTGGTGCCATTTTATTTGAATTCACCCATATATACCCCACGATAATTGACCTGGCAGAGCAGCCCATGCTACTGGAATGGAGTACTCTGCCAGATCAATTCTCGACCGCTATACATTTTTGTTTGTTTTGTTTTTATCGGTTATTTTGTCCTTTTCATTTTAAATCATTCACAATCTTTGCTAGACGAATATATTACGAATAGTTTGCTAAAGAGGAACGTAAAACTTGTGTAATAATAAACTTATAATAAAACTTATAATGGTTAAAGAGGCAGGTAAGGGACATACATACAGTTAGTCCGGTTTACTTGCCCCCAGTACTGTGTTATTTGGTCAGAGATACCATACAGTTTCCATCACATTATTAAGGTTTAACTGAATGTATGTCTTTTTGTATGCATATACTGATTTATGTAATTAAGTCCAAAATGTCCGTCATATTGTATTGTTTTGTATGCTGTATTGTGAAATCCTCATGGGTCAACGACCTTCTGGATATTTGCTAATAAACTATGTTCTATGTTCTACCAATATTGGCCACTGCCTGTCTAATTATTTCACTACAGAGTGAAGGTAGTGTGCCCCTATTGAGATTCGCGCTACGTCGGAATGATTTGGGCAACGTCAGAAACATTCGGCGGTGGAATTTTCCACCGCCGAATGTTTACGACCGCGCCCGAATAGTTTCGAATACATAACGATGCCGTTCGAAAGAAATCCGATGTTTTATGAATCTCAAAATTGTCACATTACGGACATTCCAACTTAAAGAACAAAATGTGTTAATTTACAGAGAAACACATGTATATGAAATTTGTGAAGTAAATTTATTTTTCGTTGTATACTGCGTACATTTAATTCCGCAGAGATACTTCGTTCGCTGATATGATGGGAATGAAAAGCAAAGGCTACGCAATGCGGGTTTATTTTCGTTGATTTATCTAATTTCATAAACTCAAAAGATAGAAAATGTTTTAAATGCACGTCGGAATAAAATTTGATCATTTTCAATTGAGAGGGGTCAAATCAATTAAAAACGAGTGTGTTCACCTAAAGCTTGAATTAAAGCCTGACATCGTCGTTGCATAGGGTACATAACAGACCAGTAGTGTGTAACCACAGTATGTAGCCTAGCCATCGTGTTGTTAGTCGTGATATTTAATGAGTTTCGGCATCCTAAGTGCCCGTAAAATATCCGAGTTTGAAAAACCAAGCAAATGCGTTACAAAAGCTTGGTTCCTCATATTTTCAAGAAGACGATTCATACTGATAGAATTGAGAATGTCACGATAAAAAGTGTCTTTATAGTGTCCCTATAGACAAACTTTATAAACATGTTAAAATTCATTCGAGTTTCACGTGTATCAAATTTACGCAGCGTCAGCGTGTTTAATGCTTTGGCTATGGCGCTGTAAAATTTTCCAGAATAAACAACTCTAATCTTTTCTATTCACGTTTAAAAACTTGTGGGAGATTCATAACAAACATTTTTTATTTCTTAAATCATCTTATAATCTCTTGATTTAAGGCTTTGAAAACTCTGCGTTTTTAAATGTACTAAGTATATAATGTTGACCACTAGTAGTAAAAGCTTGAAACGAATATCACGCTAACCCGAGGGCTATTGGATAAATTCATGACCAGTTTCATTTGCTCAGTGGCACAGTGTCTGCCTTGTCTTCAAGAGGTCCTAGGTTCGAATCCCACATTGGTAACGTCCTCCTAGATCTATTCATTTTACTCTTTTCATACAAAACGTTTCGAGAAACTACAAAGCGGCAATACAAACATAATAACAAATTATGATTTTATTGCGTCTTTGCGATTTTTTTTTAAAAGAACGTATAATACGAGGAGAAATAGAGATTAACTAACAGAACAAATGTGATATGAAAAATATTTCATGAGAATGGGGTGTGATGCGGTTGAAAAAACGAGTCCGCTAGGACGAGTTTTTTTAACCGCATCTCACCCCATTCGAGTGAAATAATTTTCATATAACATTTATTCTGTTAGTTAATCTATTTATAACATACCTATTTTGGGAATTTAACCCTCAATTTGGAGTAAAATCTTTCAAAAAATAACGTTCTTATTCCAATCTGATTCAAGGCTTTACACCGCGCATATATATAGGCCTACATGTTCTTTGTGTATTCAGAAAAAAGGCCGCCATTTTGTTTAAATTTTGAAGCGAGCAAAGAATGAAGCATCTATATGGACTTTAAATGATAAAAAACAATTGCAATGAAAGAATAAAAAGCGAACTGGATAAATTTCAACCTTTCTAGTCTAAATTTTCCAAAACTCCAGTCTAAGTTACCAATAAAAACAACAACAACAACAAGGTCAACAACCGAATGACAGATTTAAAACAGAAACATAATTTTCAGCGGAAAACTATTGATTTAGCGTGTTTTAGACAAAAGGGATGGTCTAGCAACAATCTTTATCAAATTTTTTGATGTGTCGTTCGGTTGCTTTGAGCAGGCGTAAAAACAACTGTCTGTTCAAGTGATTTGAATGTAGGCCTATCTAGAGTTTATCACGGAACAAATTTCGTCATGTTCTTGTTTCTCATTTCCCTTCAACACTCCAGCACTGGATAGATCTTCACTTCCATGATCAAAAATGTAGAATAAGGGCGAAAACAAAGAATATAGGTTAGTTCTCTTTAGAGGTTTTCTTTTTTGCAGATATTTATTATTTGACATACATTTCCGATGTTATGCATGCATGGAATCTGTAAAGGATAATGAATTAATGGGGGAAAAGAATAAATAAGTAGTTCTGGCAGGAGTGAAATATTTCACTGCAGTGCAAATATCAAAATTTATTTCACTGTGAAATTACAGGATTTCACTGCTAGGAATGTTATAAAAACATTTACCAAATTTGTTCTTTTATACAATGTACTCCTATATCGCAAAACTTTACCAAAGTTATTCAATCTTGAATCGCTTTTATCTAGATGGATAGGTCATTGCGTGTATAGACAATTTTACCTACCTAGGAAGTGTAGTCAGCTAAACACGGATTACATAACAGGGTATCCAAATCAGAAGAAGCAAAGCTCAAGAAGCATTCACTGTTCTACGATCAGTCTGAAGCAATAGAAACATCCTCTTCAAGACCAGACTTCGCATGTTCAACTCTAGTCCTATTTATAAGTCCTGACATATTTTTCAACTTTGTCGTGAATGTCAGGCCTTATCAGATCCGCCATTTTTTCTATAGCACTTCCTATGGAGGAAATGTCGGAGGTTTATGCCTGAATCTACTACCTCTAAAATCGAAATTACGATCTAAAAATGGTACGGATAGAAAGATAAATAAATTGTTTCAGTATAATTTAAAAATAAAAAATTACCTTGTTTTATTTAAATCCAACCAAATTTCCAACAACCCTATACAAAAGTAAGATGGCCAACACGCTTGCCAATTCGAATAAAACACGTTTCACAGTCATAATTTCATAGTCAAATCACTGTCTAAGGAACGTTAAGGCTCTTTTAAACATTATGTAGTTATTTTTCATTGTTTATGCCTCACTTTACCTTGAATAGGGACTTTGAACATTTTTAGATTTGCTATACAGAACAACAGTAACCTGACTGGACTAGTTCAACTCCAACAAACTGTCGGTCGATCTATATAGCAGAAACGCATAGAGAAGATCCAAATGCATATAGAGAGTAAACTCAGCGTCTTCGTGAACAACTGCCTTGTCATCAGACGACCAGAAAAAGCTACAAACGTAAAGTTGTCGTCAAAGACAGGACAAATATCATCTCTTTCCAACAAAAACCTCGTAACTGCAGCTTAAAACAAAGCTGCAGTTACGAGGTTTTCGTTAAAAAGCGACGATATCCATGATCGCACGTATCCAACAGAGCAAGTGGAGATGGATAGGACACACAATGAGACGCACACAGCCCTATATTGCCAGCCCAGTCTTAGATTAAAACTCCCAAAAGGGGGAGAAGAGGAGGACGACCAATAAACACCTACAGACGTTTCCTTGAAACTGAGAGCTATGTTGCGTATCAGAATGTCATGGGGGAAGCTTAGCTGCAGCAAAGAGCATGACTTGCTTGATGGATGCATCTAGTGACGGACCTATGCTCCAAGAGCGAAGATGATTAGGTAACTGTGTTACATATGAATTTAGATAATATGATTAAATGCATAATTATAGACACAACTCTAAGGGAGTAGGACAACAAATCGTCGCTTTTCAACGAAAACCTCGTATGTGCAGCTTGAAACAAGCTGCAGATACGAGGTATTTGTTGAACAGCAGCGTAATATCCAACACAAAACGTAAGAAATCATCTCGTAAATATACGTTACGGAATATTCTCTATCGTCAATAAGAACAAATTAATCAACCAAATAATGATATATATTTTGCAGCTGCAATACATGTTTTTATCTTCTGCATTCATCCTTACTCGGTTTAAGTCGAAAACGCCGTAACTAGTGATTGTGCAAGCTGTCGCATCTTCTAAGGCCAAGGGTTCTACCTCCACTTTGTTCTTTAAAGAGATATTTCATTCTCATTTCAATTTTCTAAAGTATGTCTTGATACCAAGAATGGTTATTCTAATGAGCATAAATATAATCAGTTTTTTGAAGTTGTTGCTCATAAGCGAAAAACACGCCTTTAAAGTTGAGATAGATATGACAAAATCCATATAAATCTGAACTGTTGTCCACAACAATGTGTTTAAGTTTAGCATAAAAGTATACGTGTATGCAATATTTTGGCTTGAAGTTTTCAGATTTTTCAAAAGAAAATATGCTCTTTAAGACAAAACTAAAAGTAAAATTTATGAAAAATTAATGTGAAATGTCATTTTAAGAACTTCGGTGATGTCGAATCCTTGGTCTGCGAAGATGAAGCTGCCGAAACTAGACTTGAAATTCTCTAATTGGTTAAATGGCTGGTGATATTCTTTAATCTGCCTGATATTTATCAATCTTTGACTGATCTATTAGAAACATTTCATATCTTTGTTTGCGTTTTTATCTTTCACTGGTTAAGAAACAAAATGAAATTCAGCAACTGGCATCTATAAGATGCTCCTGTCTTGTAACAAAAATAGTTAAAAAGGCATTGGTCCTTGTGTCTAGCACCTTATTCGAAACACCGAACACGTGTACATGAATGTGTATCAAACTGAAATGAAATCTTATATCAACTGATTAACACCCCAGTTACACATACGATGAGATTTAAATCGGTCCTTAATCGGTGATTTATTTCTCTCATATGATCGGTTGTCATCGGTGTCAGCATTTCAGACTTTATGTGTAACAGGGTATCGGCGATAAATAGCTTATTGATCGGAAAACTACAAAGTAGATCGGTTGTCCATAGGCGACAAATAGCTGGCCAGTAGGAGCTTGGTCGGTGATGATCGCTTATTGACGGTTGTCAATCGGACAGCCGGTGATTGATCGGTGTTCGAACAGAGGTCTATCGCTTTCCATCGGATACAACCGGTGATCCGTATGTGTTCACCAGTCAAAGATCGGTGATGTCGGTGATGAATAGCTGGCAATTCTTTGTTCAGCAGACTGCCGTCGGTTTTTTCATTAATTAACATGGTATATAAGCGATGAAAACCGATACATTTTAGTTCAGTGTATGGTATAGAGAATGTTGGAAGAGCAATCCAGCAGTTTGGTCTATTGATGCAAAAGCAACCTCTCTTAAAGTGCCACCTATATCGATTTTCACCAATTTCCTGGTGATTCTCCTTAAAAATAACTTCATGAAATCAAAATATGGCATTTCATTTGTATGTGTGCCAAATTTTGGCTTTGTCGGTCGCATGATTGCTTAGATTACGGTGGATAAAAATCATCATTTGATCGATTCGGTAAACATTATCTTACAAATACCGGAAGTTGGAATTTGCTGTCAAAATCCGGCAAAATTTCCGATGAGCACCGAATGTATTACCGAATACCTCCGGCGGTTTCCGTATGACGTAATGCCATAAATATTCGGAAACATGTGTGTCGTCACGTGATATTTTTATTTAGAAAACGACCTTCACCTTATGTCTAAAAACAAAGCGATCATTTGCGTACTGTGTCAAGGAACTGAATGAATGAAGGAGGCTCAGTTGAGTGAACAAAGCACCATAAAAATTATAGATTTATTTCTATGTATGAACGAGTTGAAGACTTCAATTAGATCTACAGTATTTTGCAGACTTAGTCTAGAAAGTCGACCAGGAAGGCGATGCCGATGGTTTTTGGTAGGCTAAGGCGTAATTGTAGGAACAAATGACCCCATTTCATTTGCATTTACAGAAAATGTTCTTAATAAATTGTAAACATGTATTCAAAATAAAGAAAAGACAAGATATAGACTTCATGTGTAATCCCAACTGTTCCGACGTTTGTTTTCCTCGGCCCCAATATTTCTCGTCCAAACTTCATGGTGAATGAATCCTTGCAAGCTGGCTTGTTTACATGCAGCATTGCTGGTGTTGCAACTAGAAATAATACTGCATATGAAAATTTTAACCAATATAATTCCACACACAGATTATTTGCTGTAAGGGGCCTTGTGGAACATGGATCTAGATCAGCCTGTTCATATATAATCTGATCAGGAGCCATTCAGGGCCTGTTGTGGCTACCCCCATGTTATTCTCTGTGTGTTCTCTTCGATGATACAAAGTTAAAGCGCATCTTTTTTTAGTCCCCTACAGACTTCGACTTTAGGTTTGCACTCAGTCCGGATGCTGGACTTAAATCAAAGTACTGATAGTACTGAAGGTCGGGAAACAGAGGATTCGAAATACAGTAAATGGTCAATTTTCTTTTACATTGAATTCTTAAAGTGACATTTCACATTACTTTTACATAAATTTTTACTTTTATTCTTTCTGAAGGAGCATCTTTTCTTATGAAAATTCAGAAAATTTCAAGTCAAAATACTGAACTGTTTACGAGAAATATATATTTTTGTGCTAAAATTAAACAAATTGTTGTGGACAACAGTTCAGATTTATATAGAATTTGTCATTTCTGTCTCAACTTTAAAGGCGTATTTTCGCTTATAAATAACAACTTCAAAAAACTGATAGCAATTCTACACATTAGAATAAACAATCTTTGCATCAAGACATACTTTAAAAAATTAAAACAAATGTGAAATGTCACTTTAAAATATTCTCAATGTTGTTATCTGATGTTATCATTAAAATTAACCCTTATACTCTAATTCCCGAGTTTACATAAGCAAAAAGTTGATATTTCTAGAGAAGAAATCATAATAGAGGAAAGGGTAATTGCCAACAATATAGATCTACTCCATTATAGCGATACCATCAACATTGAGACTCAAATGTACTATTGACTGTCCTGCGTGAGAGGGGTGTTGTGATTACATCTAACGGTAAACGCCTTCTTAAAACCACGACGTTTACATACCTGGTTTACCTGTTCAGTTTGACTCGTCTGTCCAGAGGTCACGGTTTATTTATACACGGCCCGCCGCGATTTGACCCTATTAGTTGAAAACTTTATAAAACCCAAATAAACCAAATCCATTACACGATGTCGTATTTTTTACGGTGATGTCGTAAACATTCGGTGATGGAAAATGTCAATTTTGTAACGTGTCCGTGTTGAACGGGTAACCGTATGTTAAAAATGTTTACGGCGTTGTCAGAAAAGATCCGACGTCACATGAATCTCATTACGGATGGACTGCTTTAATGAATTGTCTGGGTTAACAGTTTGTAAAACATTATATCATTTTGATATCCATTATAAAAAAGATTTCAGGAAACATGGTAGCAAAACGAAAACATTTTGATATCCGATATTTTTTCTTAGTCTCAATCTATCTTTCAACAACTCTTCGGCTAAACTTTACATGAATATTTATCTAAATTATCAACACAAACTTGACATTAGCAACAATATTCCGATTTTGATGCAGTCCCGTAGGCACTGGTTGGGGCTACTGGAGGGAGAGAGGGGATAAGCCCCAAATGTTGGTCAAAAATACCGAATTTTCCTCAGTTTACATAGAAAATTGAAGAGAAAGCCAAGTAAGTGCCTAAAATGTTCAGACACAAACCCGGACAGAGTTTTGAGCCCCCTCCTCCCTTATCAAATTGCTTCCTACGGGCCTGAGAGCAGTTTTACATATCACTGTTTAGGAAAGGTTAAACTTTGCACGATGAAAAATATTAATATTATGACGGGAAAATTTCTGAACAAAATTCAGAATAAGAAATGAAGTTAAAATTAAAGTGACATTTCACATTTATTTCATTTTTTACATTTGTGGTAGAAAAAATATCAAGGTGTCGCATGTGTGTGAAAATAGTTCCGGGGACTTTTTTAGACAAAAAAGGGGTAGATGTGTTGCATTTTCTTGAATAATGAAGGCGATTCATAAAACAATTTCAATGTAGTAGGGGGAAGAACATGTTGTACAAAAAAGTTGTCGCCATTGAGATATTCAAGCATTTTCAAAACTCTATTTCACAGGGCCATTTTTAGCTATTCATGAACATAGCCTTTTCCACCCCACTTATGGGCCCGGACCCCCTTCCCCTAAATCAAAAGGAAAACACTGGATATTAATTCATAATGTAAAACTGTAGGGGACTTGGTATTGCTACAGATATTCAATACTTCAAAATGCAATTTGTATTATGTAAGAAGGTATAAGAAGGTTGATCTGGATCCCTCGGACACGGCATTCACTTGGGCCCCCGAGGCAGAAATGGCCGCCGCCGTAGGAGACAAAGAAAATAGTGGACGAAGCAATAGCTACAGAAGACTTCAGTTTGGGCAATACAGCACTATCCTATCCTAACTCAGAGAGGGTGACATCAGTGCGTTCCAAAATTATCTGAGGTAGAATCAAATCACCGAAAGGACATGTAATAATTTTTCAGTTACCAATACTTTTAATCTGAAAATACCTCATCTTTTCCCATCACTAATAGATATTTGTTAATCAGTTGCTTATCACTGAACTATCGGTGATGTCGGTTATAAATAGCTTGTCAATTGCTTATTCGTTTGAAATTTTCACTGATCGAGAATTTCAAACAGTTTAAAAATCCCGATCGGTTAGTTTTCACCGATGAAACTCATCTTTTTCGAATAGTTTGTGGCGAGTGACAAATCGTCTGCCAATCGGAGACGTCGGTTGTATATCGGTTTAGGTCGGTTCCGTCCTTACCTGGATAAAACGGACAACCGATCTATCATCGATTGATATGTGTAACTGCCCCATTAATAATAATAAGATCTTGCTTCTCTTTCATATCATCGTGCGACCAAAATGTCGAAACTCTAGTTTGAACACGCTGAATTTAAGACAGTTTCGTCTCAGCACGACTATATCTAATCCGCAGATATTGGATGACACCAAGACATTGTTTTTGAGGCTCATTACAATAGGTTAAATAAAAGATATTGACAGTTAAACAATGGGAACTATTTACACATTCACGATCCATGGGCGATTGGGCACTTATCAAAATTCATTTGTGATATTCTTTTGTTCTTATATTTGTATTCTGTCTTTAAATGCCATTAGTAAAACAATGGCTTTGTTATACATTAATAAAATGTTGATTTTTCACTGACAAGAAATTCAATTTTCAGCAGTGTTAATACTCCATTAGTATGATCATAATTATGTGAAGTTCAGTACAAAAGGTGAATCAGTACATAGATAACTTCTTTTATGAAGAAAATACGGATTGTAAAATAACGACAATATGTCAGAGACGTTATGAAACTAAGATTCGTGACCGGATGTTAGAGGGAAACTCGTGTCATGCAAATGGAAAAAGGAACCACAAGTTAAAAGACATCATATACTTGTACAGCTTTTACGAAGAATTCGTGTTCCAAACATTGATCCTGTTTTATGAATGTATATAACAAACTTTTTGACGGTAACATTTTTTAATTTGGAATTGTGTTTTGAACATGGCACCACTTGTAAAATTTGAGTCACGGAACAGGTTATTCATGAGATTTGTTACTATTAACGTGTTGGTATGTTTAACAAGTTGTCAAACGTTGGACCAAGTCAGCACGCTGAACTCAAAATTGCTCTCTGGCTACAATAAAGATGTGAGACCAATCGAGGACCAATCCACTGCCATGAATGTTAGTGTAGCTTTGTATCTAAGATCAATTCAAGAACTAAACGAACTGACAGAAGAATTCTACTACACAGGGGCTTTTTCGTTAAAGTGGCTTGACAGCAACTTGACATGGAATCCGTGGGAATATGGAAACGCAATAAAGACGTACATATCTTACGAAAGCGTGTGGGTACCAGAGCTTATTCTCACAACAACGTCCGATAACTCCGATACGATGGCGAAGAAGTGGCAGCGAGTTAAATACTATTTTACAGGCGATGCTGAAATTGTTGTTGGTGGTCGTGTTAAAGCAACTTGTGGGGTAAACGTGCAGAAGTATCCATTCGATAAGCAGGTTTGCAAGTTAGTCTTCCAAGCGTGGGGGTACGAGGCGGATGATCTGACATTCCACCTCCCATCAACGTCAGCATATGTGCACCAATACACGCCGAATGGACAATGGACCCTAGACAAGACAGAACTGGCTAGTAAGGTGATTGATAACTGGTCAACAATTGAAATTTCTTTCCACTTATCACGGAAATCTGGATTTGCAATAATCAGTCTGATTGCTCCGTTGTTGTTTATGAGTATTTTAAACTTGTTTGTTTTCTTCCTGACCCCCGAATCAGGCGAGCGGGTCTCTTATGCCATCACTGTTTTACTGGCGATTGCTGTTTTTATGACAATTATCAGCGATGCCTTGCCGAGCAGTTCCGAACCAGTGCCGAGTATCACTTACATGCTTATGATTATGTTAATTATAAGTGTAACTATCACGTTAATTACCATCTTCAATCTTGGGATTTATCATAGAGACGAAGAAAAACATGTTCCAAGATTTCTAAAATCGCTATTCCGCTGTTTATGTTGTCGCAAAGCTAAAACAAATGTCGTATTTGTCGCCGGAAATGACGCAAAACGACCATCAAGCTTCAAGAACACTGCCAAGAAACAAGAGGATGATGTCAGCGTCACATGGAAGGATATTAGCGCCATGTTTGATTACATTTCGCTTGTGGTGTTTTCTGTATCAACCGTACTTGCCTTTGTGGTATACATTGCTATTGTCGTTAATTAAACAACCTTTTCCTAACCAAGACCTGGGCCCCGTATTACTAAACATCTTACGATCAAGTTTTTGTGTAAACTGTGTAACAAGACATCTGATTGCACGAGAAATCTGACTGAGCCAATCAGGGCTGTTGTTACAAGCAATTATGCAAAAAACAAACGTACGATCGTTAGTAATACGGGCCCCTGGTTTTGACTTCCCTAGAAGAAACTGAAAGAAGAAATCGCTGTTCAAAGAGAAGATAAGAGAAGAAATTTCTCCTTTTGGCTCTACATTTTCTGCGATACATTATGCACAAATCATGTCTTTATTAATATACGTTCAGGTCATTGCGTTGACTACATCAGCTTTCAAAATGGACCAGTCTAAAATATTGATTTTTGAGATTAATATTAACTGATCTAACATAACCTCGTTTTTACTACAAAACGTTTAATTATGTATTTCAAGTTTTGTTGTCTTTCATTGTTTTCGTGTATGTACTCATTATAAAGATATTTTTCTAATTGTGTTATTTTGTAGAATTATTAGATCTAGCATTAACGATGCTGTTCCAGATAACCTAGCTGTTCCAAATAACCTAGATCTAATACATTTTTCGACCCCGATTTATAAAATTCATATTTTGTTGGTGCCGACTATTTAAGTTACTTTAAACGAAAAAAAAAATGTTTCAAACAAAACATTGGACATGGCTATGGTGGCTTGGATATAGAATCATGTCTATCATTGTTATTGAAGTTGTGTGGATATCCATAAAAGATAGAACTTACTTTTTGTGGCAAATATCTTCCCTAAAATCTTTGTCAACACTGAAAACATTCGTGAAATGTGATTCTTTTTCCGCAATGTTTTCTGAAGAAACTTGAAATGTCCTCTTTGAATTGAAAAGAAAGATCTACATTTACCCAACATAGGAAATTATAAAGTTTATTAAACCCTTTGTGTGTAAAGACTGTTTCCATTCGAAAACTACCACAGACGACAAAATGGATTAGGTAATTCGTACGTGGGTGCTTCAGTCTCCAGGTCATGACTGAAATAATGGGTAATGTACTTCCGGTATGGTCGTTATATTTCGACTTATTCCGTGACATCCGTAGTCCGAGCATTTTTAAAGTACCGTTAGATACAATATCACCTGTTTTCGTTCCAACGGAAATAATTGAGCGTGCTCAAATTTCCGATGAATATTCTGAACAATTTTTGCGAAAATATTTCTTAATTGTAAAAAGAGTAGGCAAAAAACCCCAACAAAAAACAAAAATTCAAAATTTGTGAGCAATGAAAATTACTCCCCTTGGAATAGTCTATTCGCACCATACATATTTCGTTCCATAACTGGTCACATAGCCCATTGCCCAGGTCTTACCTTAAAATATATTGTCATAGATCTACACCCCATTCCCCTTAATTAACGAATCAATAGAATGAACTCCACGAAATATCGATTCATCAAAAGCACTCTAATTGCTTTCCATTAACTACAGCCATTGGCGTCATTGTTTTGTGAGGGAATGTTTTGAATATGGCGAAATGTAATGATGGTCAATGGAATATTATAGTATATATGATTTATTTTGTAAGTGCGTGTTGACTAACATTTCCCTAGCCACGTGTTTTAGTTTTGTCCAATTCAAAAGCTGCTGTAAACGACATAATTGGTGTTGATAAAATCAGGGTTTGTTTATATATATCAGGGAAATGTTGAGTCAATAATTATTAGAAAATATCATTAGTATTTTCGTCTGTTGTCTCAATGTGTCCCCTAACTTTTCTTACACTAGGAATGTCACAACTCGATTTTGTGTGGTAAAATGTTAATATGCCTAAAAGTAATGGTGATAAAATGGAATATCAACATAATTATATCTGATATGATAAATAACATTTCTTTGATGTATTCCAGATGGGTTAAAAGGAACAGAAATAAAAATGAATGAAAACATACAAAATGAATTGCGCCTAATAATACATTTATATAAATCACTTTGATAACCAAAAGCTATGGTCAAATATAATATATTACAAGAGTGCCAGAATGGCACTGTAGTCGCTCATCTGAGTTCTTGAAGTATACATGTTTAGATTGTGAACAATATAAATCTTGTTGTAAACAATTAAACATGTCACATTAGATTATTGTAAATTAAGTTTTCATAATTTCCAATGAATACATTGAAGTCTCATTAGCATTCAATCATATGGCATGTAGTAGCATTTGCATACATATTTACTATTGAATATCATTTTCTTTTCTAGTTTGATTTGTATAATCATAATTAAACATTTTAAATCAAATTTTGAAACATCAGAATGAAATACACTACAAGTTTTAATATGCTTATTGTATGAGGAAGATAATCCCCTACCTGCCATACCTACAATTTTCAACAAATTAAAAATTCACAACCATTTGTATGAAGACAGTCACTCAAGGAACATTCTTGTAGAGTTTGGTTCAAATTGGCCAATTGGCTGATTTTTTAATAAATGTCTCATGATTTATTTAAGTCTGTTAATCCCAACCCGCTACGCCCACATTTTCTGATGAATGGAAATTCGCGAACAAGTTTTGAAAGAAGTTACCCGAGGAACAATCCTGTAATTTTGTAAAATTTAGCGAAATTGTTCAGGATGAGAAGATTCTTATAGTATTGTCAAGCAATTTCTCTATGTCTGATAAGCACCGCCTTGCCACGCCTACATTTTTCGACAAATCAAAACTTCACGACCTAGTATTAAAGACAGTCACTCAAGGGACTTTCCTGCCTATCTTGCGGCAAATTGCCAAATGGTTTATTTCTATAGAATTTTCTAATTGTTTCTTTAAGTCCGATAAGCCCTACCCTGTCACGCCCACATTTTTTACGAATAAAAAAAATGCGAACAAGGTTTGAGGCGAGTTACCCAAGGAACATTCCTGTCAAGCTTTGTAAAAATTTGCCCCATGATTAACAAGAAGAATTTTTTGAAGAATTATCAAACAATTTTTCTATGTCTGATATGTCTATGTCACGCCCACATTTTCGACAAATCAAAGATTTATGAACAGGTGTTGAATACAATCACTCTATGAACATTCCTGCCAAATTTGGTTTAAAATTTCTTACAGGTTGAATTTTAAAGATGTTTCAAATGATTTCTCTGAGTCTGATAAGCCCCCCCCCATAGCCACGCCCAATCCAATTTTAAAAGGGGTCACCCAAGGAGCATTCCTGCCAACTTCGGTCAGGATTGACCGAGTGGTTAAGGAGGAGGAGATGTTTAAAGAAATCGTTGAAGACGGACGACGGACGCGGGATAGTGGGTGACCCTAAAAGCTTCCCTTGAGCACGCTGTGCTCAGGTGAGCTAAAAGGTGTGGTAATGAGATAAAACTATTGAATCATCACTAAACTAGTACAGTATCACGCAGCCAGCTCTAGGCAGAGGTTAGACTATGGACTAAGCACAAACAGTGGCGACTCTTCACCTGTGAAATTGGGAAACTTATGTAATGTGTTCGTTGTTGGAATTTTCTAGATTCTAATTCAGGCTCGAATCAAGCGTCGTAACTGATACTCATATTCGAAAGTAGTAGTTTGGACATTTTGATTATCAAACAGTTCTATAAGTGTATGAAAACTATTGGATGGATAATTAGTAATTAAATTGATTGAATAGCTCATTGAAATAATAACACCATCATTGCTGGTCCTTAAACAAAGAAAATATTTGCATATTGGTAATCTATATACGGGTCAACAGTGATCAAAACGAATTTTTTTCCACTAATTATTTGATGCGAGTCTTTCCGTTTGTTTTGCGAACTACATACTGGTTATTGTGTGGTGCGTTGGATAGAAGCTGTCTGTGATTTTTACATTGTATGATATTTCTGAACTGAAAGATTGTTGCAAGTCAACGAAAGATAATGATGACACACTGATAATGTATTATATGTATTTTAAAAATTAAGCATTGAAAACAAATATTGATGTGGAAAGGAACACTGTAGCAACATAAAACTTTTTGTTCGTATATACAGAAACTTATAGCATGGCGCCGTGTATGAAATTGACTTTATGTCATGCCATCCTTCAACTCCTTGTTCTGATGAATCTGTGCATGCGTTTAACACAGTGTCAAACTTTGGAAGAAGCTAAAGAGCTGAACGGCGACTTGCTTACGGGTTATAATAAAGATGTGCGGCCAATTAATAACCAAAGCGCACCCATGAATGTTAGCGTAGCTTTGTACTTGAGGTCAATACAAAAGCTGGATGAATTGACCGAGGAATTCTACTATACAGGGGCGTTTAAGTTAGATTGGGTGGACGACAATATATCATGGGACCCCAGCAAGTACAAAAACCAGGAGAAAACTTACATATCTTATCAAAGCGTATGGGTACCTCAGCTTATTCTAACGACAAGCTCCGATGATTTAGATACAATGGCGAAAAAGTGGCAGCAAGTAAAATACTACAATACCGGTTGGGCTGAAATTCTCGTCGGCGGTCGTGTTAAAGCAACTTGTGGGGTTAACGTACAGAAATACCCGTTTGATAAGCAGGTATGTACGTTGTTATTCCAAGCCTGGGGTTATGACTACGAAGACTTGGTTTTCCACCTGCCCTCCACGTCAGCGTATGTGACACAATACACAAATAATGGACAATGGGAACTAGAAAAGGCAGAACTGAGCACCACAATCGTTGATAACTGGTCATCTATAGTCGTGAAATTCCACATGTGTCGTAAATCAGGATTTGTTGTAGTCAGTCTGATTGCTCCATTGTTGTTTATGAGTATTCTAAACTTGCTTGTTTTTCTACTGACACCAGAATCAGGCGAGCGGGTCTCCTATGCCATCACTGTTTTACTGGCGATTGCTGTGTTTATGACAATAATAAGTGACGCTTTGCCGAGCAGTTCCGAACCAGTACCGAGTATCACTTACATGTTAATGGTTCAGTTGATCATTAGTTCTTCTATTACACTGATCACGATCTTCAACCTTGGAATTTATCATAGAAACGAGAAAAAGCCGGTTCCCCGATGTCTGATATCCCTTTACAGATGTCTGTGTTGCCGTAAACCCAAAACAAGTGTCGTATTTGTCACAGGAAATCACGAAAAGCAGCCTCCCATCTCTCAGAAGACCATCCGGAAGTCGGACATTTGGAATCGGGAAGATGACCTCGCCGTCACGTGGAAGGAAATCAGCGTCATGTTTGATTACATTTATCTTGTTGTGTTTTCAATTTCAACTCTGCTTGCCTTCATGATATACATTGGTATTGTGGCTAGTTAAACGAGCGATCCAAGAAGGGTCTGATAGATAAATGGCCGAAGCAAAGGCAAGAGAACTTGTTTATAAACCACGTGTGCATTGTTGTTACCATGTTTTCGTCATTTAAAGTGACATTTCACGATTATTTTTACATAAATTTTATTTTTATTCTATCTGAAAGAGCATGTTTTCTTATGAGAATTTTGAAAATTTCAAGCCAAAATATTGAACCGTTTACGAGAAATATATAATTATTATATTTATGCTAAAATTAAACAAATTGTTGTGGACAACAGTTCAGATTTATATAGAATTTGTCATTTCTGTCTCAAATTTGAAGGCGTATTTTTCGCTTATAGATAACAACTTCAAAAAACTGATAGCGTTTCTACGCACTAGAATAAACAATCTTTGCATCAAGACATACTTTTAAATCAAAGTACTGAAAGTACTGTTGGGAAGCGTTAATAATGTAGGCCTGTCCAGAAGTAGAGTACTTTGATTATCCATTTGAATACCTTGAATACTTTGATTCATAGAGTACTTTGATTAGGTACTTTGATTATCCATCTGAATACCTAGTGCATTTCGACGTAACGTAACGTCGCGCTGTACCAAAGTACGCGCGACGTTCACGCGACGTCAAAATGACGTAAATGTTTTTTTGCCTTTTTTGCAACGACCGTTTTACAAATCAGTTTTAGTTGTGCGGGCTTGAGGAACGGTCAGCTCATTTGTTGAGAATCATCACCTTTATGTCATTGATAACCGTTTGGATAAAAACTAACGAAGATTAAAGATGCATTAACTCAAAAGAGCGTTTTTGATATCCGAGCCCCACTAAACACTCAATGGGACTTTCTTGCCTAGCTTGGTGCAAATTGGTCAAATGGTTGATTTTTACAGAAATTTTCTCATGGTTTCTTTTTGTCCATACGCCCCACCTGTTACGCTCCCATTTTTGACGAATAGAAAATTTGCAAACAAGTTTTGAGATGAGTTACCCAGGGAACATTCCTGACAAGTTTTGTAAAAATTGGTCCCATGCTTAATGAGAAGATTTTTGAAGAATTATCAAATTTTCCTATGTCTTATAAGCCCCGCCTGCCACGCCTACATTTTTCGACAAATGAAAGATTTATGAACATGTGTTGAATACAGTCAATTCAGTCATTAAATGACTATTCCTGTCAAGTTTGATTCAAATTTGCCGAATGGTTGAATTTTAAAGATGTTTCATATGATTTCCCTAGGTCTGATAAGCCCCGCCCTGCCACGCCCACTTTTTTATCAATCATAATTTAGCGAACAAGTTTTGAAACGAGTCGCCCAAGGTACATCCCTGTCAGTCAAGTTGTGTAAAGATTGGTCCAATGAAGAATGAGAATACTTTTCCAAGTCTGATAAGCCCCGCCCTGCTACACCCACATTTTTCAACCAATAAAAGAATTATGATCAAGTGTTGAAAACAGTCACTGAAGAAACATTCTGCCAAGTTTGGTTAAAAATTGGCCTAATGGTTGAATTTTAAAGAGTTTTCGCATGGTTTCTTTAAGTCTGATAAGACCCACCTAGTCCCGCTCACACTTTTTGACCAATCAAATTTTGTAAGGGGTCATCCAAAACTTTCCTGCCAAGCTTGGTCAAGATTGGCCCTGTGGTTAAGGAGGAGAAGATGTTTAAAGAATTTTTTGACGACAATCATTGTGCTCAGGTGAGCTAAAAATGTATGATAATGATATATAAATATTGAAGCAGAAAATTCAAATTACCTTGTTTGGAAAAGTTTCAAAACCACAAAACTATTACAGTATCACGCAGTGATCTCTAAGCAGAGGTAAGATAACGGACTTAAGACAAACAGTGACGAAACGACTCTTCGATCACCGGTGATTTGCAAACTTATGTAATGTGTTCGTTGTTGGGATTTTCTAGATCAATATTGACTTCCGTTCATGGGAACACGAACTCAAATACATGTCTCCAACTGAAAGGATTTTTTAAGACATCTCCGTAAAATTCAGGTTCGAACCATGCGTCGTAACTGAAACTTTTTTCGACAGAAGTACTTTGGACATTATGGTCCTCAAACGGTTCTATAAGTGTTTTTTTAAATATCGGGTGGATAATTACATTGATCGAATAGCTCATTGAAATAATTTCACCATCATCATTGGTCCTTAAACAATGATAATATTTGCATATTGGTAATCAATAAACGGGTCAGCAGTGATCCAAAAGGTATTTTCCACTAATCATTTGATGCGAGTCTTTCCGTTTGTTTGACGGTTTTGCGTACTAGATACTGGTTATTGAATAATTATGGTCAATGTGTGATGCATTGGATAGAAGCCGCATGTGACTTTTGCATTATAAAATATTCCTGAACTGAAAGAGTGTTGCAAGTCAACGGAAGATAATAATTGCTGGCACACTGATAATGCATAATACTCGTATCTAACCGCTCTCGGTGTTTTAAAAATGAAGTATTGAATGAAAATCTTGACGTGGAAAAATTGTAGAAACATAATTATAACTGTTTTTCGTATATACAAAAAACTTGCGGCATGGCGCCGTGTTTGAAATTGACTTTATGCCATGCTATCCTTCAAATTCTTGTTCTGATGAATATGCGCATGCGTTTAACACAGTGTCAAACTTTGGAAGAAGCTAAAGAGCTGAACGGCGACTTGCTTTCGGGTTACAATAAAGATGTGCGGCCAATTAATAACCAAAGCGCACCCATGAATGTTAGCGTAGCTTTGTACTTGAGGTCAATACAAAAGCTGGATGAATTGACCGAGGAGTTCTACTATACAGGGGCATTTAGATTAAATTGGGTGGACAATAGTTTATCATGGGACCCCAGCAAGTATGGAAACCAGGACAATACGTACATATCTTATGAAAGTGTATGGATACCGCAGCTTATTCTAACGACAAGTTCCGATGATTTGGATACGATGGCAAAAAATGGCAGCAAGTAAAATACTATCATACTGGTTTGGCTGATATTCTCGTCGGCGGTCGTGTCAAAGCCACTTGTGGAGTTAACGTACAGAAATATCCGTTTGATAAGCAGGTATGTACGTTGCTATTCCAAGCCTGGGGTTATGATCACGAAGACTTGGTTTTCCACCTGCCCTCGACGTCAGCGTATGTTACACAATACACAAATAATGGACAATGGGAACTAGAAAAGGCAGAACTGAGCACAACAGTCGTTGATAACTGGTCATCTATAGTCGTGAAATTCCACATGTGTCGTAAATCAGGATTTGTTGTTGTCAGTCTGATTGCTCCATTGTTGTTTATGAGTATTCTAAACTTGCTTGTTTTTCTACTGACACCGGAATCCGGCGAGCGGGTCTCCTATGCCATCACCGTTTTACTGGCGATTGCTGTTTTTATGACAATTATCAGCGATGCTTTGCCGAGCAGTTCCGAACCAGTGCCGAGTATCACTTATATGTTAATGGTTCAGTTGATCATTAGTTCTTCTATTACGTTGATCACGATCTTCAACCTTGGAATTTATCACAGGAACGAGAAAAAGCCGGTTCCCCGATGTCTGATATCCCTGTACAGATGTCTGTGTTGTCGTAAACCCAAAACAAGTGTCGTATTTGTCACCGGAAATGACGAAAAGCAGCCTCCCATCTCCGAGAAAACCATCCGGAAGTCGGACATTTGGAATCGGGAAGATGACCTCGCCGTCACGTGGAAGGAAATCAGCGTCATGTTTGATTACATTTATCTTGTTGTGTTTTCAATTTCAACTCTGCTTGCCTTCATGATATACATTGGTATTGTGGCTAGTTAAACGAGCGATCCAAGAAGGGTCTGATAGATAAATGGCCGAAGCAAAGGCAAGAGAACTTGTTTATAAATTATGTATGCATTGTTGTTATTCTTTTCTAGTCACTTAAAGTATTGACGGCGAGATTTGACCCGGCAGAGCAGACCAAGCGGAAAGGTCATCAGACTTATCGTCCAGGGGTGATAGGTATGCCGGAATCCCTCGTGATTTGCCGAACACTTCGCATGCTTCGCTATTTACAGCTAATAATCATTTTATTCAACGACTTAACAGTATTTGCACGTGCATACATTTGCCGCGTCATCTTAAAATGGTAATTGGTTAACTGAATGTGCAAAAATGCCGATGCCAAAAATGCCGGTCACCCTGTGCCATCTGTGCGGTATGACCAGGATGTGAACTGTATTTGGATATTTTCATTTTTTGAGATTATGCCTATTTTAATGATTATCTTTACTGAAAATGTCGATCCAAACGGACCACGGTAGCTTCACATTTTTATTTGACTAGATTAGATGAAATCTTATTTTCACATGGCGGCACAATGTTGCATAACGGATACAGTGCACGCTTTTAAGTGAATTAACGACGGACCATTCCCATCTAAACTGGACAATAAACTTCTCCACTTTTGAGTACAGTTAAGGTCACTCTGCCGGGTCAATCATTTTCCTCTATATGAATTTTTATTGTTTAGTTTTAAGTCTGAAGTTTAATGACATTTTATTGGGTTTAAAACAATACTAAAGATCCCGATCTATCTAGAACTAAGTTGGATTGATAGATATGAAAGGTCTACGCAGTCACGATGTACTTTTAAATTTGATTGTGCAGAAATACTTTTGAAGTCACCTTTGATGCATTTGTTTGTTTCTCTGTTACTGTTATTTTTTTCTCTTTTACATAATAAATGAAATCGTGTAATTACGGGGTGATTGTTTTAGAATAATTGTGCTTCACAGATGATCACGTCTTAAACAAAGGTTGCACTACTTATACTGTATACTTAAGGTAGCCCACCCCTAATGAGATTCCTGCGACGTCGGAATTATTCGGGCGTCGTCGAAAACGCTCGGCGATGGAACTTTCCATCGCCGAATGTTTACGACCGAGCCCGAATAAGTTCGGATACGTAACGACGACGCTCGAAAAAATACGGTGTTTCTCTAATCTCAAAATGGCCACATTACGGGTATTCTACATTAAGCAGATTGCTACAAAGAATTTGAAGAAGACATTGTGGTAACGTGAACTCGGAAATTATAAAGCCTCATTAATATTTCCATGGGATTATTTGTCTCTTTCTTCACATTAGAAAGTGGAGTTAAAGCATCGTTCAAACAACAAAAATGGACTGATCAAATTCACAAGGGATGCATTTTTTTTTTAAAAAAAAATCCCGACAGTTTGAATGAAAATTCGCCTAAGAATATTGGAACTACAATGTATTGAGGGATTGAATTTTAAGAGAAAATGGTGATATTTATTAATCAGTATTTACTTCATTTTCTGCAATATATTCAGTTCCAAAAGAAAGTGTGCACTTTTAAATTTTGAGTATCTCGAAAAGTATTCCACCTACCGTCGGGAAATTTTGTACGACACATCCGAAGAGTATTGACAAACAATCCATAGATAAAAAAATACATGGCACGTACGAATTTTCTGCTTAGTTGCGACTTTTCATTGTGACTGTTTTACGTGTGCCTCATGTGCTGTATGAATTATTGTCTCATTGATCTGAAATTACATTCACTTAAATTCTTTTGGCACTACTTAGCATAAAATCACATTTTCATAACATTTGTACAAAATACATCATAGTCCGTCGGATGAAATCAAATAAGGGGGGCTATTTAAGGAGTTCGCTGCACCCCCTAGGTACCAAGGTTGTTATATACCATTTTAAAGCTTGAAATATGCTGGATACGATGCACAATGTTGTCAAGTTGTAAACTTGTGCAGCTCCCTTGGGAACACACAAATATGTGGGTGGGGTAAGATAACATTTAAATTATTTGAAATACATTAGTAAAATAAAAGTCGTTTAAAACCCAAAAACTTGTAATGTACCCATTCGAATTCATACAATAGTTATTGAATAAACCAGAAGAGACATACAAAACATATTTCAACCGATTATACGTAGAAGTAAGGCTCAGATATTTGGTCAAAAGGCATATGGTGGGTGGGGTAATTTTCACTCAGTAAAACACTTGGTCACAAAAACAAATTATCGCATTATTGTTCCATGAAACGTTGTACAACCGTTTATAGATTAAAAACAACTTATTTGGATCTTAGTAAAACACATTTGCCAAAAATCTAATCGGATTTTCACAAGAAACGGTTCTATGCTTATCTTGAAAGTACCCCCTATTTCCCAGTAAATTACAACATCGTCCGTCAAATGATTTCAAATAATGCGGATTTGTATGGAGATCGCTGCACTCCTAATCCCCGATGTACCAAGACTGTTATATACCATTTTTAAGCTTGAAATATGTTGGATACAATGTACGATGTTGTCAAGTTGTAAACCCGTGCAGGTCCCGTGTAAACAAATACATATGTGGGTGGGGTAAGATAACATATGATATATTTGAAATACATTTGTCATATAAAAATCGTTTTAAACCCAACAACTTAGGAATTTATTCATTCAAATTCATAAAATTATTATGGAATAAAGCAGAATAGACATACAAAATACATTTCAACCGATTATACGAGGTAATAAAGCTCAGATATCTCGTCTAATTGCATATGGTGATTGGGGGTAATTTATACACAGTAAAACACTTAGCCACACGAACAAATAATCGCTTTATTGTTTTCTGAAACGTTTGTACAACCGTATTTAATTTGAAAACAAATTATTTGGATCTGAATTAAACATCTACACCAAATACTTAATCAGTTAAAAACAATATATAGTTCTAGGCTTTTCTTGAAAGTGCCTCCTACTTCCCTGATATTACAACAACGTCGTCAAATGATTTCAAATAAGGGGGGGGGTAAGTAGATCTCTGCACCCCTAACCCCCGATGCACCAAGGTTATTATATACCATTTTAAAGCTTGGAATATGCTAAATACAATATACGATGTTGTCAAGTTGTAAACCTGTGCAGGTCCCGTATGAACAAATACATATGTGGGTGGGGTAAAATAACATAAATTATTTGAAATATATTTGTCAAATCAAAATTGTCTTAAACTCAACCACTTAGGAATAAGCACATTCGAATTCATAAAATTATCATTAATATAACCTGTAGGGATATACACAAAACGTTTCAATTGATTGTAGGCAGAAATAATGCTCAGATATTTCGTAAAAATGCATATGACGGGGGTGTTTTATACACAGTGATATACGTAGCCACACAAACAAATTATCGCAGTTCTGTGAAACGTCAGTCCAACCGTTTACAGATGAAATGCAAACTTATTTGGATCTTAGTCATCCACCTTCACCCAATATCTTGTCAGATATATACAAGACAGAGTTGCAGAATGCGCTTGAAAATCTCCCACCCACCCGCTGTTACTTACAACATAGTCTTTTAGTGAATATCTCGCAAGGCGACTATTACGAGAGTTACTAATTCCGACCTTGATGTACCCATGCTGTTATATACCATTTTAAAGCTTGAAATAGGCTGGATACGATGCACAATGTTGTCCAGTTGTAAACATGTGGAGGTCCCGTGTAAGCATACAAATATATGGGTGGGGTAAGATAACTTTTTTTGAAAAGCAATTGTCAAATATAAATCGTCTTAAACTCACAAGAATGTTCTCACTCTTCAAATGCATGAAATTATTATTTAAATGGTCAGAGGCGATATACAAAACACATGATAGTTGATCAATGTGCATACGGTTGGTGTGTGTTTTTTTGTGTGTGTGTGTGGGGGGGGGGGTAATTTATACACAGTTAAATACTTAGCAACACAGACAAATATTCCTTTTATTATTCCGTGACGTTTGTACACCATTTATAGATTAAATACAAATTATTTGGAGATTAGTTCAACATCTTCACCCAATTGAACAGATATAGACAAGACATAATAGTTCTAAGCTGCTCTCATATATTCGATATTCACCTCTAACTTACAATAATCTCTGCTTTAACTATCCATAGTCATATAGCAAAAATACCTATTGTATGGACAGTTCATCTGAGCAAGAACATCTTTTGAAAATATTTTAGCATTTTTAATTAAATAAGATATATTGATATGTGAATGAAAACTATTTTACTGTAGCATCATTGGACAACACACTAATAACATGATGGCGTCCAAGATGACGGCCACCATCAGATTCATGGAATAGGCGTATACAACATTCGTTTTGTTTCTAAATTGATGTGGAAAAGTAATACAAATAATTCTAAGGACAGCAAAGATTCATAAAAAGATGTATATGTCAACTTGAAATCGATAATATAGTCCGGTAATGATTAATACAGGGACGTATTTTATTTGAAACTTTTGGGAGTAAAAGACTTCCACGGGCTCTTTTAGAGAATGGTTTTGTTGGGTTCATGTTTCCCTTTATTTTGTTCATTTCTTGATATTTTTCTATTTTTATTAATCAATTAAAATGAGAAACGAGGGACACAATTCAGCTATTTTGATCATCTGGGCTTGCAATTTAACTCTTCTATTTGCACTTCTGAATAAATCAGACCATTGTATCAAGAGTTAACTGTCCTCAAAAATTGATTAAAGTTTTTTTGTCTTAGCTTAGGTCTTAGTTTTTACCCAACTTTGGAGACTTACACATTACAATCAGTCTAATAGATGTTATATGGTTGATGTCCATGTTTATCATAATCACTGCAGTCATCACGATTGTAAGCTGTCATTGTGCGATTAAGTGCACCGGTAGCACATTTGTGGTGTGAATCACCACAAAAAGAATCTCTGCAATATTTTTTCTGATCACAATCTAATTGTTATTATCCAATCCAATTAGTGTGTGAAAATTCCCAATGAGCACCCAGTTTTCCCCAAGATAAGGCAAAATCTTCGATGCAAACCTTTTGAATACAGTTTTGATGAATGTTCTTAAACAAGAGTATTTACAAGTGTATTTTACATACATACAGTCTAATTGATAGCTGTCATATATTTTTAGCTTTTCCCAATTTACGACAAAACGTCGCTATTTGCCCAATTCCACCGGCTCAGGGCCAAAACAGAAATTTGGAACAAGACCTCAGGACACTGACATCACCTTTTTATTTAATAGAAGTTAATATAGTTAATTTTTCCAATTTTTCAGGTCGAATATTGAAGAAAAATGGATTCATTTAGATGAAATCCCGGATCTGTCGTAGCCCTTTTCTTGGCGTCATCGATTAAAATGTACTTAGTATTTAGTAGATCTCTTCAGGTAATTTCAATTATAATTCCATGCATTTGAATGAGCACATTTCTAAAATGGTGGGTTTAAGACGATATGTATTTGACAAATGCATTTGAAAATATGTTTATCTTACCCCACCCACATATTTATGTGTTTACACGGGACATCCACAGTTTTACAACGTAACGACATCGTGCATTGTATCCAGCATATATCAAGCTTTAAAGTGGTATGTAACAGATTTGGTAAATTGTGGTCGGATGAGGCAACTCCTTCAATAGCCCACATGAGTGATATCATCTAAATGACTATGTTGTAAGTTACAGGGGGCATTTTCAAGTACAGTCTAAAACCCTGTCTTGTATGTATCTGTTAAGATATTGGGTGAAGGCGTTTTACTAAGATCCAAAAAAGTTTGTATTTAATCTATAAACGGTTGGACTGACGTTTCACAGAACAATAATGATATTATTCGTTTGTGTGGCTACGTATATTACTGTGTATAAAACACCCCACCCGCCATGAGCAATTCTACGAAATAAATGAGCATTATTTCTGCCTATAAAAAATTGAAACGTTTTCTGTATATCCCTTCAGGTTTATTCAATAATAAAATCATGAATTCGAATTTGCTAAGCCCTAAGTTGTTAGGTTAACGACAATTTCAATTTGACAAATGTATTTCATATAATTTGTTTCTTATCTTACCTCATCCACATAATTATGTGTTTACACGGGACCTACACAGGTTTACAACTTGACAACATCGCATATTGTATCAAGCATTTTCCAAGCTTTAAACTGGTAAATAACAGCCTTGGTACATCAGGGGTTAGGGGTGCAGATATCTCCTTAAAAACTTCCTTATTAAAAATCATTTGACGGACAATGTTGTAATTTACAGGGAAATTGGATCGCTTTCAAGATAAACCTAGAACTGTATCTTGTTTATATCTGATACGATATTTATTAAAGATTATTTACTAAGATCCAAATAAGTTGTATTCAATCTAAAGACGACTGTACAAATGTTTCACGGAACAATAAAGCGATTATTTGTTTGTGAGACCAAGTGTTTAACTGTGTTTAAATTAACCCACCCACCATATGCAATTAGACGAGATATCTGAGCCTTATTACCTCGTATAATCGTTTGAAATGTGTTTTGTATGTCTCTTCTGCTTTATTCTATAATAATTTTATAAATTTGAATGAGTATATTCCTAAGTAGTTGGGTTTAAAACGATTTTTAGCTCCACTGGCCGAAGGCCAGCGAGCTATTGTCATGGCGTTGTGTCCGTCGTGCGTGCGTGCGTCCGTCCGTCCGTGCGTCCGTCCGTCCGTCCGTTAACTTTTTCTTTAAAAATCTTCTCCTCAGAAACTACTGGATGTATTTCAACCAAACTTCACAGGAATGATCCTTGGGTGACCCTTTCTCAGATTCCTTCAAAGAATTTTGATCGAACCAGAATAACCTGAGTTATCTGCCCTTGAATGTCAAAAATAGCTGGTTTTGACTTTATTTTTACTCTAAAATCTACAAATATCAACTAATCAAGACAAAACTTGGACAGAATATATATAAGCATAATATCCTGCCTGGGTATAATTTTTAGCTTGATCGGAATTATATATCATGAGTTATGTGCCCTTGAATTTGACAAAATTGCCATTTTCAACTCTATTTTGACTTTGATTTCACTCTAGCAACTACAAATATTGACAAATCTAAACAAAACTTTCACAAAATGTTGGTGACTATAAGATCTTGCCTTGGTGTAATTTTCAGCTTGTTTACATTTGTCAAAAAATGTGGCCATGGCAGGGAGGAAGGGGCTTATCAGACTTAAAGAAATCATAAGAAAATTCTTAAAAAATCAACCAGTGTGCCCAATTGAACCAAACTTTGCAGGAATGAGCCTTTAGTCGTTCTTTTTAAAATTTGTTCACAAATTTTTATATTTGTCAAAAAAATGTGGCTGTGGCAGGGAGAAAGGGGCTTATCAGACTTACAGAAATCATAAGAAAATTCTTTAAAAATCAACCATAAGGCCAATTGTAACCAGACTTTGCAAGAATGTTCTTTGAGTCTCTTTTCAAAATTTATTCACAAATATCAAGATTTGGCTGCCCCTGTGTAAGGCTTACAAGAAATCGTGGGATAATTCTTCCACTTTAACCAGTGGAGCGATTCAGGCCCTCCTGGGCCTCTTGTTATTTGACAAATCGTCGTTGTAAATGCAAAACCTCGTATCTCGTTTTTGGAAAATTTTAAAGGGGGTGGAAAAAAGTGTAATAACTTTTCCTAAACTGAAATGTTTTACTTGAAATTTGGACATAATGTTCACAAATGATTTGTCATTAATACTGATAAGTAAAATTATCTAAAACATGCGAGAATTGTCTAAACTGGGCAAACAAGTTTGTACTTTTAAAATCGCACGAATCGACATACGAGGTTTTGCATTTACACCGACGAAATGTATTTCAAATATATTATATATCATCTTACCCCACCCACATATGTATTTGTTTACACAAAAGCTGCACAGGTTTACAACTTGACAACATTGTACATTGTATCCAGCATATTTCAAGCTTTAAAATGGTATATAACATCCTTGGTACATCGGGGGTAGGGGTGCAGCGATCTCCATACAAATCCGCCTTATTTGCAATCATTTGACGGACGATGTTGTAATTTAC
Organism: Fragum sueziense; assembly: GCA_963680895.1. NCBI lineage: Eukaryota > Metazoa > Mollusca > Bivalvia > Cardiida > Cardiidae > Fragum > Fragum sueziense. The sequence continues at coordinate 22,777,311 of OY804604.1, read as the reverse complement.
TGGGAAATAGGGGGTGCTTTCAAAGTAAGCCTAGAACCGTTTCTTGTGTATATCCGATTAGATTTTTTGTGAGTGTGTTTAGCTAAGATCAAAATTAGTTGTATTCAAACTAAAAACGATTGTACAAACGTTTCACGGAACAATAAAGCGATTATTTGCTTTTGTGGTCAAGTGTTTTACTGTGTCAAAATTACCCCACCCACCATGTGCAAATTGACGATATATCTTAGCCTTATTTCTACGCATAATCGGTTGAAATGTGTTTTGTATGTTTCCTCTGGTTTTTTCCATAATCATTTTATGAATTTGAAGGAGTGAATTTAAGACGATTTTTACTTGACAAATGTATTTCAAATGGTTTAAACATATTTTATTGCCATCGAAAAATGATACATACATGAGGAAATTTACAACGATGGAAATTAACATTTGGCAAATGGGTCTGGCCACAAGTTCTAACAACTTAGGTACGGCCATTCCCTTTTAACATACATGGATTAGAGTCTTAAATTATACACGCATTGTATACCTGCTAAACTGTACGGGCTTGTGCGTACAGTTTGACAGCTATACATGAATGTTGACATGGACGAAAATTCTCTTAAATTATATATGACAATGACATTCCGGCAATGAAACATATTAATAGATGGTATAAAATACGTATTATCTCTCTCTAGAAAATTAGAAAAGAATAGATGTATTTCTTGTCAGCTGGGAGGTGATGGAGGTTTACTAGACGTTGATCAGGCTGCAAAACGAAATTATCCAAATCTGTTTGTTTCCTTGATATAATTTTGAATTGTTCTGAAGATGAAAGAGTTTTCGTCAAATGTTAAATTTTCTGATCCAAAAAGTAATAACTTTTCGTTTAAGGGATGGAATCTGCGAAGTGAATGGAAGAGTCGTAATCTTGAATTAGTATATAAAGGACATCGAAATAAAAAGTGTTCGGCGTCTTCAATAATGTGTCCACAGTTGCAATTTGCATTCGGAGATATATGATTAAGAAACAAATCATTTTTTAAATCGCTGCATTTGTTCCTTATCCGAGTGTGATAAACTGATAGCTTTCGCTCACCTACATGAAAATATTTTGGAACACTAGGAACGGTATACATTTGTAAAATGCGCGATTTAAATAATGAAAGAGATTGTATTGATTTAACGTCTGCTGGAAGGTCATTCCACATGGTAACTGCAGATGGAATGAACGAAGAGGCAAATAGTTCGGTTCGACAAGCAATTAAATCGATTTGGTCTGCATTCCGTAATCTATATTGGGTTCTATTATGTACGTTTCCTGGAAAAATATCTTGAAGATAAGAGGGAGTTAAACCATTAAGAATTTTAAAAATTAAGACAAGTTTTTGATATTTTCGTCTTTTATCTAAAGTAAGCCATCCAATTTCTTTGTAAATGTTATTTAATGATGCCGATCTCGTGAGTCCTGTAACAATTCTAGCAGCCTCAATTTGGAGTTTTTCAAGGGTATCCTTTTCGTGAATTGTACAATTATCCCAAATTACAGATGAATATTCTAAAACTGGGCGTACGAACGAGACATAGATTTGATTCAAAGAATCTCTTTTAAGTCTAAATTTTAGACATCTCATCATTCCTAATAGTTTAGAAGCAGAATTTAATATGTTTTTTCGTGTGTTCGTGCCACTTACCATTATTACTTAAAGTTAGTCCTAAATGTTTATGGCTTTCAACAAAGTTGAGTTTTACATTATCGAAATAAAGATTTGTGTTTTGAATGTTGCGTCTATTGGAAAAGTTCATTGCCACGGTTTTAGACGGATTAAAAGTTACAAGCCATTGTTTAGCCCATTGCGATATGATAAGTAGATCATGGTTTAGAATACCATCAATATCGGCTAAATGTGTCGCAGAACATGCCAAAGAAGTGTCGTCGGCGAATAATCGGGAGATGCTTATGAGATTTTCTGAAATGTCATTCACGTAGACTAGAAAGAGCAGTGGACCGAGAACAGAGCCTTGAGGAACGCCCGCATTTATTGACCTTAGACTTGACCTTGACGAGTTGACTATGACTGACTGTTGCCGACCCGTCAAGTAGTCTCTAAACCATTCGAGTAATGGGTCTTGTATACCTAATTGTTTTAATTTAAACAGAAGTCCCTTGTGCCAGACTCTATCAAAAGCTTTTGATATATCACAAAATACCATACACAAGTTCTGTTTTGAATCTAAAGACGAAACAATTTGGTGGTATATCTCAAGCAATTGATGGACAGTAGAATGACCAGATAAAAACCCTGACTGGTTTCTGTATATTAACCTATTAGAGTGAAAATAATTATACACATGTTTGTACACACATCTCTCCATAAGCTTACCGATGCAACGCAGAAGAGAAATTGGACGATAGTTTGAAGCCCAAGATTTATCACCTTTTTTGAACAAAGGATTGACAATTGATTCTTTCCATTTTATCGGAAAAACCCTATCTTTAAGAGATTTGTTGAAAAGTTTTGATAGTGGTGTAGCTACACTTTGTTTTATATTCTTAAGGAGCCTGTGGCTTAAAAGATCTGAACCTACAGCTTTGTTGATATTGAGAGTGCTTATTAAATTTTCAATTTCATCGACAGAGATATTAATGTTGTCAAGACTGCTATTAGTTTTTAAAACGAAATTGGGTAGGCGTACATTAGAATCATCAACATTCGAAATTGAAGAAAAGTAGGAATTTAAACATTCTGCCTTTTCAACATCCGTAAAATGAAAAGTCTCCAAATCGTTGTCAGTACTTTTTAGAATTGGTATTTTTTCAGACTTTTTGTTCATGTTAATCAGTGTTTTGATATGTCTCCAGTATTTTGTGGGATTTTGAAATCGAAAATCAGATAGACATTCATCTAGACTGCTAAAATATCGTTGTTTTGCAATTTTTTTCAAATTATTAACGCGATTACGAAGTGTCTTGTATCTGTCCCAGTCTGATCTCAGTCCATGTTTCGTCACAATCTTCTTTTGTCTGTCTCGTTGTCTACTGAGGCGTCGTATTTCAGAGTCGTACCATGGTCTGTCATTGGGCCTAATAGTGACTTCTTTAGAAGGAATACATTGGGACATCATTTCTTGTAACCTACATGTGAATCTGTCGCATCCGTCATTAACCGACTCTAAATCGATGAAGTCCCAATTTTCAGCTTCTATCAATCTGTTAAGTTCTGCAAAGTCAGCACGGTCATAATACCATATTTTTCTTTTAGTGCATGTCGATGATGAACTATTGAATTTAATCATAACAGTAGTAGCTTTGTGATCACTGATGTCATTATCGATGTCAATTGTGTCTGATTGGATTACATTAATCGTATCTGATACTAGGATTGGGTCAATCAAGGTTGCTGTCTGTGCTGTCACTCGGGTCGGTCTAGTGATCACGTTAGTCAGGTTATTGAGAGACATTGAACTATTTAGATGTCTTTCGTTCGGGTTTAACAGGTCTTGATTTAAGTCTCCTACAATGATAATATTTTTATTTGACTCGAGGGCTCTTTCAATTGAAGTGTTAAAGTTGTCCCAGAAAGCAACTGGTGTGTTTGGTGATCTATAGACATTGCAAAGTAGGAAGGATGTTGCTCTATGCTTAACCTCGACCCAGATAGAATGAATGGAGCAACATTCCAAATCACGTCTTCTCGTAGAATAAAGACAATCAGAAATATAGGTAATTAGACCACCAGAATGTGCAGTGAGGTCCTGTCTATACATTACACCGTCGTGTGTGTCCACAGTCAAGTCTGCGTCAGGTACATTGTTATCTAAATGACATTCAGTAAAGCACATAATATCGAAATCAGAAAGTGAATTTGAAATAAAATCTAACTTGTTGCGTACACTGCGTATGTTAAGATGAACAATGGAAATACTGTTAAGAACAACGGATGATACTGGGTCGCGACCAGGACCAGGATTAGTCGCGATATCCCCTGATAGAATCAATAGAAGATGCATAAAGACCAAAATTGACGAGCTAATCAAGTTTCGTAATAACCCTCCTGCTATGTACTTAAGAAGACATTTGCATGATTTAAAGACAAAATCAAAGTAGTTTAACAGAATTCCGATTATATCAATCATGAAACGTATGCGCATTTTGCAGCCATGCGTTTTTGAGTAAAACATTCCGATAGTCGCGCGCCAAGCGCAAGTTTCAATACCTATGGTGGATAAAAGAAGTAAAAAACCGATTGACACGCGAGTATCGGAAACTGTAGATATTTATGCATGTTTCTAGCATACCAATTCAACATCCCCCAGCTGACTGTAATAGCTCTATTGAATATTTGGAGAAATAAATAAAAACATGAGAAAAACATGAGAAAAACATGAAATACAGTTGAGAAGAAATGAAAAAATGGTTGAAATTGATTAAATATTAGCATTGTAATTATAGTAGGCGATCTGCGGTTTGAAAATAGTTGTGATGATTTAGAAAGTTTAAGAAAAGGTATTGGTGTCAAACTATCGCAAGCGCACAAGGATTCCATGTGTGCTTACAACACTTGTCCACCAACCAATAAACTTGCATACAAGAGTTGTTAATGAAAACAACTTTTAAACTTGTTATTGATATATTAAATAATTATTTAGCGTAAATATAGTTATAAAGGAAGGGAAAACAATTGATACATGCAAAACTTTAGACTGATTTTCTCAAAGTTGTTTTACGGCATATGAGGGCAATTGCACAAAATATAGAAAATATAGACATGCTTGGAGACAATTGATAATAGCAAAACATTAGACTGTATTTTACTTAGATGTCTTACTATATGTAAGAACAAATTACACAGAATATAAAGATATCTAGAGACAATTGATAATGGCAAAACATTAGACTGTTTTTCGTATTGCTTTCTCAAAATATTTAAAACACTTATACAGAATGTAGATACATGTAGAGACAATTGATAGAAGTAATATTTTAGACTGCTTTTCACATTGTTGTCTCAAACCTTTAAGAATACTTTACCAAACGACACAATTTTAGGGAGGACCAAATTCAAGATATTGCAGATGACAACTTAGTTGATAAATATTTACGTTTTTTGTTCTTTCTGGGAAGAAAAAATTGTGGGAAATGAGGAAATTGCTTGTCACAAGCAAATTCTTCATTTTCCGTGATGTTTTCTAAAGCCTTTATCTTATGTGGAGTCAAGGAGAGTCGTTGTGTGTTAATGGGTTACACGGAATATAGATATATCTAGAGACATTTGATAGAGGCAAAACTTGGACTTGTTTATCCATTGTTGTCTCAAACCATTTAGGAATACTTAAACAGAATGTAGATACATTTAGAGACGTTGATAGAAACGAAACATTAGACTGATTTTCACAATGTCGTCTTTAAACTTTTAAGAATACTTATACAGACTGTATATACATTGAGAGACAATTGATAGAAACAAAACTTTAGAATCCCAATCAAAGTGTTGTCTTACAACATTTACAGAATGTACACGCAGTTAGAGACAATTTATAAAAGCAGAACTTTAGACTGCTTTTTCATATTGTTGTATTATAGCATTTGAGAACGGCAATAGAGTAAACAGATATACATAGATACAATTGAAACAATAAATACTGACTTTAACAGATTTTCACATTGTTGTCTTACAAATTTTTTTTAACAATTACACAGGAACTAGAGATATTAGAGACAATAGATACAAGACAAATATCAGACTGGTTGTCATGTTAATTTTTTACAACATGTGAGAAAGTAGCGAAGAATATCTAGAGACATCTAGAGACATCTAGAGACATTTGATAATTGAAAAAGTGAGATATTTTCAAACCGATTTGTAATAAAAATGCGACGATGGATTAACACTTTCACCTGGGATATCATCTTTTGAAAACTAGAGCAGACGACAAATGGACATTGACAGAGAATGGACAAGTGCACAATCGAGCAAGGAAAACATTGAGACAAGAGGAGAAACCGCTAGTTATTAGCAGTTCATTCTTCTGTCACAATGTTTTACAAAACATTTGTGTATGGGACGTCCAAGCCCTATATTGTTTGAGATATTGTTGACGCGACAAAATTAAATGGTGTAGTTTTGTCGTTTGTAGTTTTCATCAATTCCAACATGAATACGTTTTGTTCAATGTTAGAAATAAAATTGTTAAATATTTTATTATTCACAACACAATGAAGACGCCAAAATCTAATAGATAAACAAAATTGATCGTAACAAACGAGTAATAATAGAAAGCTCGCAAGTAACAGTATGAAACGGACCCAACGTAAGACATAGGTTAACCCTTTCCCACCAGTGATTTTAAGCATGGTCTTGTTCGAAAATAGATTACAACAATGAAAAGACTTTGTTGTAAAAAAACAATGAATGCGCGTACAACACCGAGGCAAATATCTGGGGAATGGGAGAATTTAACAACGCTCGTCAATTTCTCTCGTTCTCCAAATATTCGTCCATATCACCTCCACTAGGGACGTCGGACAATGCAGTGTTTAGGAAAAGGATTAAATAGCACTAATGGCAGTAAACTAGTGCAAAATACCTAGGTGTCACTATTACCCCAGACTTAAATTGGTCCAAACACATTGAGAATATCTCTTCCAAGGCAATGTCAAGCCTCAGGTTTATTCAAAGAAACATAAAAACTAACAACCAACAAGTTAAAACTGCAGCCTTCCATACATATGTCCGCCCCCAATTAGAATATTGCTCCTCAGTTTGGCACCCATGGCAAAAAACCCATTCATATAATATTGAAAGAGTTCAGAGATCAGCAGCACGATATGTCTCCAACAACTACAACTATACTTGCAGCGTAACGGACATGATGCAAATGCTAAAATGGCAATCCCTCCATCAAAGAAGACTTCATAGTTCCCTTGTTATGTTTTACAAAATTAGAGCCGGCACTGTTGCAGTAGACAACTCCCACCTTATACCTACTAGAAATCTAAATTACTTAATTCCTTTCGCCAGAACACAGTACTTTGCTAACTCCTATTTTCCGAGAACCATTAAACTCTGGAACACATTGCCCCTGACAGTCAAGTCCAGCCCCAGTCTCAGTATTTTCTCTGAGAGACTGGCGGCCGTCAATCTAGAGTAACTTTCTCCCTCGTTTTTACTTTTAATTGTAGCATACTATCTTTTATTCTTAATAATCATAACAATTTTCTTTTAACAGCTCTTTTACCGGTTATTAACACACATTCCACCCAGTTATAATCGGAAATCGATTGTTCGGGTTACAACGTAGATGTAGACGTATTGCAACCTTGTGAATACAAAGGTAAAATTAATGTGCAGTAGGTCAGTTTATGTTTAAAGGTACATATTCATAATTGTTAGACATTAACTCTTTCACAAACAATGCATTTCGTGTATCGTTTAAGTTAAGAGAGATTTAGCACAGGATGATTAAAGTAAAAAGAATGCGCTGGTGTATAAGAATTGGAAACGCTGAGAGAAAAGAAGAAACTGACATTTTTAATCAGTTTCTGCCTTTCTGTCAGCGCTTTCGCTACACTATTACTTTGACGGGGGTCAAAACCAGGCCTTTTTTGTGAGAGGACTAACAGTGATCAAGTTACGGGGAAAACAATTCTTATCATGTCCACTATACTGATATATTGTCGCTTTGCAACAAAAAACCCGTATCCACAGTTTTAAACAAGCTGTAGATACGAGGTTTTTGCTGAAAACCAAAGATATGGAGGATCGAGGTTCGATCAGACACTGTTTTTCTCAACCTCGTAATTATATTTGAGTTTAAGCTCGCGAAGCTGGTCTGGGGTTTCTATTCTGATCACTTTCAAGTCATTATCCTTCACCAGTATCACACCATCTTTAACCCAGGTACCAGTGATCACTTTGTCTTTTACCATTTTTCTGCAGTAGTAATATAGTTTGTCTCTGGTGCGAGTTAGATCCTCATTAAGGTACACGTTCACGTATCCATTGTCTTTGAGTTTTTGTTTGTTTTTCATTAGTTTTTGCCTAGACCTGTAACTAGTAAATTTCACAATAATGTCACGAGGTCTGTGCCCTTCTGTTTTAGGGTTACCTATTCGATGTAACCTGTCAACTTCGTCTAGTTTAATGTCAGCTTCTATGGCGTCTGATATCTCCATTATTTTCAAATCGAGATCTTCGCTCTCTGTTTCGCGAATACCAGAAACACGGAGACAGTTTCTGCGACTGTACTGCTCAGCCTTATCTAGACGATCTTCTAAGGTGGTGACACGTCTTTTGAGATCAGAGTTTTCGGTTCCAGAGACTTGATTTTGTCGTGGAGCCCTTTAAGTACGCCATCCACTATGTTGGTAACCATAACCGCGATTTGCTTCTGAAGACTACTAGAAACCACTTCAGTTATTTGCGCCACACATTCGTCTGTTAATGTAACATTGGCTACGGCATCACCTGAAGCTTGCCCTTCCATTGGTTGAGGTTCTGCCATTGATTGCTTACTCTTCTTTGTGTCAGACAGATCAATTGGAGATGTCAGAAATCTCTTTTTACTATTTTCCGTCTTTGAAGGAGTTTGATCTGTGCTCATAACGTGATATAGACTGACCCTTTAATACTCAATCATGCGTGACGGGAAATCGATTAATGGAGTCAATACACAATTAATTTTTGAATTTGGCCACCAAGAGGTCCACAAAGTCCACAAATACAAATCTTCGCGAGCAAAAGCAATGTCAGAATGGATACAGGGGATGTTCCGCTGGTCCTTTATATATGCAAAGTTTATATATACGCTGTATAACTTACAAAAAACTAATTTTCAAACCGCAGCTCGATTTGTTTATGTTTCCATTACCGGAACCGGAAGTCCGAATTTCAAATGTATTTCAAATAATTCATATGTTATCTTACCCCACCCACATATTTGTGCGTTTCCACGGGTTCTGCACAGGTTTACAACTTGACAACATTGTGCATCGTATCCAGCATATTTCAAGCTTTAAAATGGTATATAACAACCTTGGTACCTAGGGGGGTGCAGCGAAACTATTTTTACCTGGGTCATCAGACGGACTATCAGCGTGAAACGAATTACAATTAACGTATGTGAACGAGACCAAACCTAGTGAAAATAAAACCCCTCAATAAATTTGAATTAGTACGGCATTTATGTTCTAATATCAATTGTCCAATTGTATGGCTCCTTAGAGGCATAAAAGTTTGTTGTAGAACGTTGTTGCACCGTTCGACGACAATCTACTAGACTACTAACGTAACGATTACTAACGTTGACGCACACGTAACGTGTATGTGAAAATTCAAAATTTTGCTTCGAAATGGCTTTGCAGGCCTGGTCAAACCTTACAACGGCGTATTAGCGTTCAACTCTATCCGGGAAAGAAGCTGTAAGGAGTGCAAATCTCAACATCGTCAAAATCATGATGATCTGGCTGCGTGTATGCAGTAAGAGCAACTTTAACAACATCTGTTTTGATGTCAATTATCTTTACGGTATAATCTGAAGTATGCCATCAGTTTTACTCCATAGATTGCCATAAACACCGTGAAAATTAAGGTAAAAGCAAAAAGTGAAAGTGCACACTTTCTTTTGGAACTGAGTATATATCAGAAACTTTAACACTTTGGCATTGAGTTCAAATTGCGTCATTTTTAAGGAAAATTTCTTTCGACCATTTTCTTTTCCAAACAATGGAAGTTCAGACCGGTCCATTTGGCAATACGTTATCGACTGTAGCACAAAATATGAATTGAAAAAATATACTCCAGAGCATCGAAAAGGGGAGAAAATGGCAGAACAAAGCATATTTCTTTTTCTCAAAATGTTTCTAAACTAACACACTAAACTAGTCCGCGTTTAAAAATGGCGTATAAAGGATTATAATCGACGGTGTTATTGCAAAACCTCGTAACTACAGAAGCTATAGTTACGAGGTTTTGCAAAAACTTTCATTTTAATTACATTGCTACATTTCAAAAATGTGGTTAAAATGTCTATGTGCTATGTACATTTCGTATCTAGTAGCCTAAATTTGTATAAACAATTTTGACATCATTTCCTGGTACATTTCAGAGAATAACCCTTTTCCAAACAATACCTGGTTTTGGCATCCCAAGCAAAAATTGAAATGCCTAGGCGAAAAGAGGAAATTCTTGTTATCAACATTTCCTTTTACCTCAATAGTTTTTCACCTATATGACACACAAATCATATCTTTATCAACATCCACTTTGTGGACACCCACTTTGTGGTCTTTAAAATTGCTCGTTCGCGTTATCTGCGTTGGTGCATAATGGAAATTTATATAAGGGGAGTAACTTAGATACCCTACGAATTTATCATCGATTCGGTTATCTCCATTTTAAAGTCTTTCCTTAACAAGACAGAATTTTAGAAGGTTTGTGTTGAAGATGGCAAAATGTAAATTCTTACAGGCAATATAATGTGTGTATATCAAATCAACAAAAACACTGTGAAAAATTAAGAACATAACCCTATTTTTTTCTTGTTTTGTTTTCAAAAGCATGTAATTATAGTTGCCAAAATCAGTCATTGTTTGTTTCCCAGGCGCAGAATACGTCGAACTTTTGATATCTCGATATAACTGACTGACTTCGAAGAATGAATTGTGGAAAAGAAAGACAATGTACAAATATCAGCATTTTCTCCCATGTTAAATATTTCTACGCAAAATAACTATAGCTAGTTATCGTTCTGACGGGCCGATAATTTAACCCCTTCCCAAACAATATCTGGTTTTGACGTTCCAAGTTGAAAAAGTTTGGGAAAAAGACGAGGCAAAAGAGGAAAATGATGACAATGAGCATTCTATCCCTTTGTCTCAATATTTTCTGTGTTGTATTGTTCACAAATCGTTTCCTTCGTAACATTTGTGGTCTGCAACGGCCTTTTAATTGGATGTCCCCAAAATCTCGTTGTTTTTATAAAGGTTAAAGTGACATTTCACATTTATTTCATTTTTTGAAAGTATGTCTTGATGCAAAGATTGTTTATTCTAATGCATAGAAATGCTATCCGTTTTTTTTTTTTTTTTTTTTTTTTTTTTTTTTTTTTTTTTAGTTGTTATTTATAAGCGTAAAGTGCGCCTTTAAAGTTGAGACAGAAATGACAAATTCTATATAAATCTGAACTGTTGTCCACAACAATTTGACTGATTTTAGCACAAAAATATATATTTATCGTAAATGGTTCAATATTTTGACTTGAAATTTTCATAATTTCCATAAGAAAAGATGCTCTTTCAGATAGAATAAAAGTAAAATTTATGTAAAAATAATTGCGAAATGTCACTTTAAATCGTCTGCAACACCTTTGAATGTTACATAATTATAGTAACGATTTTTTGTCATTACCAAACGAGAAGATATTGCAGACAAATAAAAATCCCAGAAAATGACGTGGGCAAATATAATTTTCTGGTATTTCGAGAAAGCCGATTTATACAATGATGAAGCCGGGATCTGTATAAAGAGCTTTTAACCCATAACCATGCGGCAAAATATTAGAGTTTGTCTAAATTCAAATATGTTGTAGATCAACATTTCAAATGCATAAAATTTTATTATCATTTTTTTTTTCAGGTTGAAAACATCGCGGAAATGAATAAGTTGCTTGTCACACACAATTTCTTCATTTTCCACAATTCGTTCAAAAGTTTTATCTTGAAGGGTGTGATAATGCGTCACTCTGTGGAAATGAATTACGGTGCAGTGCGATTCTAACGACGTAAATGAAACTAAAACATAGATAAAAAAGAAGAAAATAATTATCTATTGACAACATTTTCTTATTTTTAGCTCACCTGAGCAACATGCTCAAGGTGAGCTTTTGTGATCACCCTGTGTCCGGCGTGCGTCGTGCGTCGGAAGTCGTCAACAATTTCTTTAAACATCTTCTCCTCCTTAACCATTGAGTCAATTTTACCAAAGTTGGCAGAAAATTTATGTTCCTTGGGTGACCCTTTTCAAAACTTGTTTTCAAATTTTTGATTTGTCAAAAAATGTGGGCGTGGTAGGGCGGGGCTTTTCAGACTTAGAGAAATTATTAAATAATTCTTCAAAAATCTTCTTCTCCTTAACCATTGTGTCAATCTTTACCAATGTTGACAGAAATGTTCCTTGGGTGACCCTTTTCAAAATTTGTTTTCAAATTTTTGATTCGTCAAAAAATGTGGGCGTGGCAGGGCGGGGCTTATCAGACTTAGAGAAATTGTTAAATAATTCTTCAAAAATCTTCTTCTTGTTAACCATTGAGTCAATTTTTACCAAAGTTGGCAGAAATGCTCCTTAGGTGACCCTTTTCAAATCTTGTTTTCAAATTTTTGATTTGTCAAAAAATGTGGGTGTGGCAGGGCGGGGCTTATCAGACTTAGAGAAATTGTTAAATAATTCTTCAAAAATCTTCTTCTCCTTAATTATGTATTCAATTTTTACCAAACTTAGTAGAATGGTTCCTTTGGCGACCCTTTTCTAAACTTGTTTTCAAATGTTTGATTCGTCAAAAAATGTAGGCGTGGTAGGGCGGGGCTTATCAGACTTGGAGAAATTGTTAAATAATTCTTTAAAAATCAACTGTTGATCCAATTTGTACCAATCTTGGCTGGAATGTTTCTTTAGTGACTGTCTTCACTGCATGTTGATGAATTTTTGATTCGTCAAAAAATGTGGGCGTGGTAGGGTGGGGCTTATCAGACTTAGAGAAATCGTTAAGTAATTCTTCAAAAAATTTCTTCTCCTTAACCAGAGAGTCAATTTTTACCAAACTTGGCAGAAATGTTCCTTGGGTGACCCTTTTCAAAATTTGTTTTCAAATTTTTGATTCGTAAAAAATGTGGGCTTGGCAGGGCTTATCAGACTTAGAGAAATCATGAAAAAATATTTAAAAATCAACCATTGGTCAAACTTGAACCAAACTTGGCAGATCTGTTTCTTGAGTGACTGTTTTCAATGTGTGTTCATGTAGGCGTGGCAGGGTGGGGCTTATCAGACTTAGAGAAATCAATAAACAGTTCATGAAGAACTCAGATGAGCGATATCAGTGCCTTTCAGGCACTCTTGTTTCTACATGTTTTGGAGATCCGTTTCTATAAGGGACGAGAAAACCTAAAGCGCTGTGTAAGAAAATAACGAATATCTCGTTTGGAAAAGGGCCAAACATCAGAATGTCGTCATTTCTAAATTGGGTGAAATGTTTACTAATTGCGTTTAAATAATGGGAAAGAGGAGACGCTAATTAAAACATCCCTACAGTAGATGCTTTTGTTGGCTATTTTCTCAGTCACTATGTTTTTGATACAGCCCCTTGTAAACGATTACATTTTTCTGGGTTAGAAAGGTGATCTCTTTTTTTTTATCTAGTTTTAACTCTTTCTTGAACATAAGAAATTGAATGTTCCAATCCGGAAGCAGCTGCTGGCAACAAAATGGATGCCAATACAACAATTCTGAAAAAGTATTTACACAAACGTGCAAATGCTACCTTTCCGCAGATACCTATTTTGTGTCAATGTTTTGATACATTTCCAACTAGGGACGGTAACTATAGCTGACGGGTTTTCTTGGAGGGGGGACTTATTATTATTATTATTATTATTATTATTATTATTATTATTATTATTATTATTATTATTATTTTTATTATTATTTTTATTATTATTATTATTATTATTATTATTATTATTATTATTATTATTATTATTATTATTATTATTATTATTATTATTATTATTATTATTATTATTATTATTATTATTATTATTATTTTAGCGGGGGGGGATTTCTAAGTTTGTGCCAATTCTCATTGTCTCAGGCCTACTATACTTTTTGTCATATGATAATAAAAACTTCACAGAAAGAAGACAATATCCCCTTATCACACATGATAATAATTACTGGTATGTGAATGACTTATGAATCATTGTCTTAAATAATCTATATAAATGCTTTCAACCTTTTATCAAACAAGCTAAAAGTCATTGTATTAGATGCATATCGCAGTTTTCCTTCAAAAACCTCGTATCTGCAGTATGTTTTAAGCTGCATTTAAGCTGCATTTACGAGGTTTTCGTTGAAAAGCAGTGATATCAATTTCTACTAAACATATTATACCTGTATGCTTTGACGTAGTCTGGCCCAGACCCTAGTATAAAGGCACTTGGGAAAGGTTTAAAAAGGGTCATGCGGTGATTATGATGCACTTTAAGTGAATCCGGAAATTTGGACAAGTCATGTAGGCCTTATATTATGTATATGCATCTATATATCAAAGGGCGTACTTGATTTGCCGTTCGGTGTACACCTTCCAGTGTTCTCTCGAATCAAGTGAGACAGAACAATGTTCGGTGCATACACCTTTTGACCCAACTGACAGGTAGGTGTGGATAACCCGGATGTTAGAACAAAGATGGCTTCCACTTACTAGGAAGTGCCGCAAATGTTCATTTTTTTCTCTTCTCTTGCCTTTTTAAAGCAACATAGCTGTTGCGCAGCTGCATGTAAATACATATCATCCAAACAAAGAAACCTCGGCACAAATATTTTTGAATAAATGGCGCAGTTCTGGAATATTTGCTCTTTTGGGAATAGATGCAAAATTCTGGTGTATTAATGTACCATCAAATCAGGGATGGTGCAAAAATAAAAAGATGGTGTTGACCATTCCTTTGCTAACTCATGGACTAATTTAATATGAAAATGCTGAAACCCGCATTATTCAATCTTCAGATGACGATTTCCTTCTATTTGTAGATTTTCCAACAAATTGTTCCATACTTGATTCGCTGCTGAACTGGTGCAATGCTCCATTCCACTGCACCCAACTTGATTCAAAGCGGTGTAGTGTGACGTTCCAGAACGCTCTGGAACGTGCGAATCAAGCGCGCCCAAATAAGTACGTGATTGATAATGCATGTGCAATTACGCGCGCATTATTTTTGGTAATACTTAGATCTACTTGGTGAAAAATGGGATTGATCTTGCAATGGTTTCCCATTTATTACGATTCTTTTTTACTCCATCACAAGATAATGACATTGTGGTAAATGTTTTATATGTTTTTTGACAAGCAATTTCTTCATTCCCACAAGATATTCTACTCAGAAAGAACATAACATGTAAAATTCTATTCACTTAAAATTGTCATCCGCATCACCTTTGAATTTGGACTAGTCTGTAATTTAGCTGTTTGGGAAGAAGTTAAGGATTGTTTGCACTTATTTGCACGTACAGATAAAACACATCTTCCAAGAAAACATTCTTTTAAATAGTTTCAATGTGAATGTAGCAAAATAGATTACCAAAAATATACATTCACTTTTTTAGCGAGCCGGGACTTTATGTCCGGGCAGCTAATGTCACAGTCCTAGTGTCGGCGTCAGCGTCGCGTCCCGTCCCGTCGCGTCTGCACTTGAAAAACTTTAACCTGGTCTATATCTCAGGCACTATTAGAGATACATCCTTGATATTTCATACATACGATGCATCTCGACAAGACCTTTCATTTGGGGTCATGACCTTTGACCTAGTTACCTTGACCTTGGAGTTTGACCTACTTTTGAAAAACTTTAACCTGGCCTATATATCATGCACTATTATTGATAGAGCATCGATATTTCACACATGGATACCTCCTGCCAAGACCTTTCATTTGGGACCATTACCCCTGACCTTGTGACCTTGTGTCCGCGGACAACTTTTGTTACATTAACCTTTCGCAAACCACAATAAATTGGACAGTTGCAATTCGGAGGCTGCAGCAGATGGCAAAATGGGTGTTACTGAAGGTTAAAATTGTAAATGATATAGATTCTAGCACAGAAAACATTGAGGAAAGATGAGAAAATACTGGTTATCAGCGTTTTTTCTTTTGTCCTTATCTATCCAAGCCTATTATATAAGGGACGGGAAACCAGAGGCGCGTTCTTTAGAGCGAGTTCTTTTAAAGATTTCTTAAGATGTCTTAGATAAAGAGTTTTAAGCCCTAGATTCTGGCCGAGGTATTCCAAATGTTCCATATTTCATGACGTCATGATGACGTCATCTGTAAGAATTATGGAGCATTACCATGGTACCATGGAGCATTCGGAACAACTCGGTCAATTCTACATTCTAATAATCTTCTCTTTACTGCTGAAAAAATTAACATGAGCGAACTTTTTCTAACTTTCCTTTGTCTCCGTAAGCTAAATGTTTAAATAACCTCTGGTTCCCGCTCTTACACAATGAAACTGTTTAAAATAGCTTTAGAAATCGAGTACCAGTCTCGCGCAAGACTGTCAAAACGATAGTCGGCCAATGAAATCATTCGCCGCTAATTACGTCACAAAAAACGTGACATCGATTATCCAACCAAATTACCCATCGTTACATATGACCCAGATTGGCAGTTTCCTTTTGAAAATTTGACAACAAACCTCAAAATCACCGAATTCTCAAATTGTTTAGGTTTGCAGAAGACGACTGTGACAGGTCAGTGTTTGATTTAAACTTTCTTTTGGTGTTCACGCAGTTTAAATGATGTTTTGTTCGATCTCAGGCGTGTTCATATCTTGAAATCGACCGAACGCCATAATGTAAATGGAGCAAAAACTCCATACAAATTTCAATTTTGAGCCATTGTAGCAGTCAGACTTCGTTGCCCACCCCCAACAATTGCATTTTCTTTGAAGAAAAATATGTTGGCTCTTAGTTAACGAAAGATTGGACAGATTATTAGTTAGGCAGATATGGCATATGATCGTTCACTTTTTCAGGAAAGCACCAAATTTGGCACACATGTAGTATAGACCCACACAAATGGTTTCCTAGGTAGATCCCAAAATCTGACCCTCCTGACGGCCGCCATATTGAATTCCAATATGGCCGCCAATTTTGACTTGTTAAGAGCAATATCTCCCTTATTATGGCAGATATTGACTTACTTTTTGCGTCTACACCTATATTTGAAGTACCAGCGGATCAAATGAATTAATTCATATATGCGTTTGGAATGGCCATCTTGGATTTCAAAGATGGCCGCCACTAATATCTGTTCTGTTTATATCTTTCGAATTATAATTGATACAAATGATCTTGCAATGACTTTCAAACACTTTTACGAGATTTGTTTCAATAAAATCATTTTCAAAGAATTTGAGTCGGCCATTTCAATTTCAAGATGGCCGCCCGTAAGTCGACCAGTATTTCATTTATTATTATCATTTTGCCGCAAAATATAGTTGACATAATTATAAGTGGAGCAGATAAGATATGACGTAGTACAGATTGTGTTTTAAGCATAAGATTAGAGAAAACGTTGTTCAATATGAACATTTTGAGGTATAAGGTGATAAATACCAGAAGTTCCTTCTGGCTGCCATGTTCTAAAATGGATGCCATTTAATGAATAATAATCTTTCAAATGGGCAAATGTTTACTTCAAATTTGTTACCGAGAGTTGCTGCTTATTTACATTTACATTTATTTATTGAGATTGAGAAATGTCCCATTTTTATAATAACTGAATGCATGTTTGTAATTGAAGATGGCCGCCGACGAAAATGGTACACTTGTTTAACAAAGAACTCTATTACATTTAATTGCCGCACTGTGAATTTGATATGGTTATGTAATCTTTAAAAAGAAATATCCAAGAATGTTGATTAACAAATGACAGATATCTGTTCTACACAGAGATGGCTTCAATAAGAGATGTAGTAAATGACTTATGCGTCAACCCTCAATGTTTGAGAGGACTTTGGGTCTATTGAGGTCACTTGTACATTACTTGTACATACATGTTGGATTGCCACCTTCTTGTACAAATTGCCTATCATTTGCATTTTGTCTTTATTTCTAAAATTACAAGTGATACAAATAATCCGTCAATGTCTGCCTAAATTTTACGTATAGGCCAATATAAGTAACCTCTCTCATACCTTTAGCGAATGATTTGCTGATTGATATAATACATGGATTCTCCAGGCAGAAAAAATGGGCGCAAGTAGTTGCCTCCATCCAAATCTTTAGTGGCTGTCATGTAGGAAGAATGAATTAACGAATAAAAAGATTTATCATTGAATTGAAATCGGGACCTCATGTGTAAGATTAAATCAAGAAGACAAGAACCAGAATGAAATGTGCTGACAAGTATTGCTGCTTCATTTATGAAACAAATGCAGGACAAAATTTGTGCGCACAGTGATAACTTACACACAATATAGGCTTGCAAAAAATAACGCATGTATCAAGTCTGTTCAGCAGATCCCTGATCTAGCACCATATTCAGTGACAAAATAGATGGAAGAATACGGAAAAGCAACAATTGTGTACATGTACATGGAAGCAGGCTGAAAATAACTATGTTATTTCACATTCTTTTCACATTTCTATTAAATTGAACTTTATGGTGGTTTTTAACTGCCAGTTGTAAATGCTCTTTTTAAAAATTACATCTTTTCTGGAAATAAATGCTTGTTTCATAAATATAAGCATTTGAATCTTGTCATAGAATATCGATAAGTAGGGCCAGGAATTGCACAATTAACATACATGATAATATATCTTGGACAATTATCTATTTACGGTTTAATCCCATTTGGTCTACTCCTTTTCGTCTACTCCCAATTCGTCTACTATTTTTGACAAAAGTCCCATTTCGTCTACTTTTCTATACTTTGTATATCACTATGATATTTTATCATTTATATTAAATTACTAGCATTTTTATTGTATTTGTG
The DNA here is from genome assembly GCA_963680895.1 of Fragum sueziense. Classification (NCBI taxonomy): domain Eukaryota; kingdom Metazoa; phylum Mollusca; class Bivalvia; order Cardiida; family Cardiidae; genus Fragum; species Fragum sueziense. The sequence goes on along the minus strand of OY804604.1, from coordinate 22,758,560 downwards.
AATATATTGACTTAATTTCTTATCTTAAAACAAAAATAATGTTGTTTATTGATGATTTGACATGAAAATAGACGAGTTGGGACAGTAGACGAATTGGGACTCAATGCACTTAAATAACAGTAGACGAAATGGGAGTAAACCAATTGGGATGTTACCCTATTTACAAACTACAATTTATGGTTTTACTTTAATCAAGATCGGTCGAAGAACTATTGAGTGCTGAATAGTGAAAAATCGTGCGTTGTTGTTTCTACGGCACCTGCAATCGAACAGACAGAAACTCCACTCAGTTATCTCAGTAAGGCAACCATGTACTTTGTATAGGAAAGGAACACGATATTCTTTGATGTTGAAATTTCAATATTCAAACAAGACGTGTTTGTGAAACACAAATGCCCCCTCCCCCCCCCCCCCCTCCCCCTACCCCTACCCCCCGAAATGGACATTTTTATAAAATGTTAAGTTTTCGTGTACATGGTTGATAAGGGTTAACGAATGGCCCTTATGAATGTCATATTGCATGGAACAAATAGATATCATTGAAATAAGGTTACATACCAAACTTGAGCTCTGAATGTCCAATACTTTCCGAGAAAAGGAAAATGTTAAGTTTTCAGACAGACGGACGGACGGACAGACAGATAGACACAAGTTAAACAATTTGCCCCGATCTTTCGATACGGGGGAATTATAAATATTAACAAGCTATGTTTATAGAAAAGATAAAGTAACTTTTTGGAAATTTTAAAAATTGCTATTTATGTCTATTTATCAATACCATGTATCTTGGAACATGGCAGCCAGACAAAACTGAACATGGTAATCTTGCTTTTACTTCAAACTTACAAACTTGGAAAAAATCCCTTTACTTTAAGATTTGCACCTAAAATCATAACTGGGACAATTCAATGACTATATGATCCATTGGTAAGTCACGTGTATTGTGAAAGATTGAGAAAAAACTCATCGGCATAATGGCGCCCATCTTGAAATTCAAATTGCCATCTCGAACCAATTTGAGGAGAGTATCGTTGAGACAACAACTATTCAAAGTGTTGGTGTTTACCCTAAAATTTTGTTCGTATTATTAATAAAGATTTTCATCGGATATTAACAAAAACATTGATTAGTGGCGGCCATCTTTGAAATCCGAGATGGCCATTCCACATGCATATATGAATGAAAGACGCTATCTTTTTTCAATTTTGGACAAATGATCAAAAAGTGGATACAACTTTTTCTTTACAATACCCAAGTTTCAGTTCAGCTAAACGGGTTTATCTCTGAATATTTTTCAGTTAAACGGGGCTGCAGACAAGGAGATCCAATCTCATCATACATTTTTATTCTTTGCACTCAAATATTAAACTTAAAGATAAAGTCATGTAAAAACATATCTGGTATTAAAATTCAAAGAGAAGAATTTTTAATTTCACAGTTCGCGGATGACACATCCCTTCTTCTAGATGGGTCGGACCAATCTCTTAATTCAGTGTTAGATATACTTAACCATTTTTCGGAAATATCTGGCTTAAATGTCAATTTTGACAAAACCAAGCTGATATGGATTGGTTCTATGAAATATAGCACCAGATCAATTAAAACAAGATGGAAACTATCCTGGGGAGATACACAATTTAAATTATTAGGTATTCACTTTGATGTTGATCTAAATAAAATGATTGATTTGAATTTTGATGACAAGTGGATAAACATCAATAAAACAATTTCGTTTTGGAAAAGACGTAAATTAACTCCAATAGGTCGAATTGCAGTAGTCAAAAGCCTACTAATACCTATGTTAAATCATTTGTTTATAAGTCTTCCGACTCCTTCAAACGATATCTTAAATAAATTCGACAATCTTTTTATGAATTTTATCTGGGAAGGCAGAGCAAAAATCAAAGCTTCAATAGTTGTTAAAGATTATAAAGACGGAGGTTTAAAGGCAACGGATGTAAAAAGTTTCATAACGAGTATGAAGATTAAGTGGTTTAAAAACATGATAACAAATCATAGCAGTTCTTGTTATAAAATACCCAATATATTATTCGATATAAATAAGATCATACATAGTGGAAAAGTATACTGTGAAAAAATAATAAAACATTTAGAAAATCGTTTCTGGAAAGATGTCCTGAAAGCATACGTATCATATGTTGAAAAGATTTCTCTGGAAAATGGGGATCAAATATTAAATACACCTCTATTTTATAATGAGTCTATTACAGCTGTCTCAAAATATATTTTCAACGATAAACTCTACACAAAAGGAATAACATTAATCAAATACCTTTTTAACGACAATGGAAATTTCAAGACCTTTGAGTTTTTTAAGGAGTTAACCAATGGGGAATTAAATTTCTTAGAGTACTATAGCATTAGAAGTGCAGTTAAATCCTTTATTCAAAAAGTAAATATTCAAATAGACTTCACGTCTTTACTCGCGAATCACAATCCATCCGTAAGCTATTGTATATTACCACTACTTACAAAACAAAACTTCAATAAATTCGTTTATTCTTTGTTAATAGCAAATGAAGAAAATCCCACTTGTCAAGAAAAATGGCCTTTACTCTATCCAAATATTAATATACAATGGTTGAAGATCTATTCATCCGTATTCAATTTAACGAATGACACATATCTGCAATGGTTACAAACACGAATTATTCACAGAATATTACCGACTAACTCATTGTTGAAAAAAATGAATTTAAAGGATGACAGTTTATGTGATTTTTGTCAACTTACAGATGAAACTCTAATACATGTATTTTTTTATTGTAGCAAAATAAAAACAATTCTAAGGAATATTGAATTGATTATATTGGAATTCCACAGAGATTATAATCAACAAAGTATCGATATTGTTCTAGGATATGACAATAATCCTAAAGTAAACACATTGTATCTTGAGTTTAAAAGATATGTTTATAATTGCAAATTCAAAAAAACTATCCCGTCTATCAATGGTTTTATAAGACACCTGTCACTTATCTTAAAAATCAATACAGCGAGAAATTACAATGAACAAGACAGAGAAAACTGGGCAATTGTAAAAAGGCTGGTACAGAGTCATGAACAAATTCACTTGTAATAGTAAGCACGCAATGATTTAACCAGTAAAATGTTATAATTGATATGATGGCACACTGCAATCTTTTCTTTTTTCTCAGTTTATACCATTTTCAAATTATTATTCACCTTTTCAAAAACGTACCTTTAATTGTACTCGACAGTTGAAATCAGTCATTAAACATAAAATAGTATGTATTTTATCCCTTGTAAAAGAGAATATATTGAAATGCATTAGTTTATAAATGATGAATGAACGCAGCGAAAACGCTGAATATATAATAATGTATTGTATACTATACATGCTTGTGATTGTATGGAATAGTACAAATAAAGTTTAAAAAAAAAAATGAATGAATTCATTTGATCCGCTGGTACTTCAAATTTATGTGTAGACGCAAAAAGTAAGTCAATATCTGCAATAATAAGGGAGATGTTGCTCTTAACAAGTCAAAATTGGCGGCCATATTGCAATTCAATATGGCGGCCATCCGGGAGGTCAGATTTTGGGATCTACCTAGGAAATCATTTGTATGGGTCTATACTACATGTGTGCCAAATTTGGTGCTTTCCTGAAAAAGTGAACGATTGACCCCAAATTTTGGATATATCTGCCTAACTACGAGGGACGGTCGGAAAGTAGTTGGACTTTTGACTAGTTCTCTAAAACCATTTAACTTTTTAACAAAATTCTTTCTATATTGTTTAAACAAATTGTCCATCTGCGTCTATGCATTTTTGCCATGTTAGTAGGAGCTTTACTTTTCCCACTATCAACCATGACGTAGACCCACTGTATTAGGTACTGTGTTACCACCGGTATCAAAGGCGCCCTGGTCTCAAATTTCTTCCTAGCAAACATTTTCATCAGTTTTAGACACAAATAAAAGTCATATGGGGTAGGGTCTGGGCTTTAAGAAGAGTAAAACAACTTTTGTCATGGGTAATAGTTGATAATCTCCACTGTAGATGCGGTGGTATGGGAGAGTTGCATAATCGTGAATTAGAAAACATTTTTCTTTGCTAATCTGGGACGCGTTTACTTCAGCATTTATTCTTTTTTTTTTTTTTTTTTTTTTTTTTTTTTTTTTTTTTTTGAGTTACTTCAGAATTGTACTTGGCAATGACAGATTTTACCATTTAACATGAAATGACTAACTACCAATCCTCTTGAATCCACAAAAGCAACAAACATGACTACCAGCCGAAGGTAACATCTTAATCTTTTCATGGGTGGGGAACCAGCTCGTTTTCATGGCTGCTCTGACTGAGTTTTTATCCCAAGTTCGGAATTATTAACCCACATTAAATCTTCAGTGATAATGTAGTTCAAAAACTTAACTTCTTCGAGTTTAAAATGACTAGAATGTTCGTTTGTTTTGGTTACCCTTGTTGTTCCTCTAACAAATTGCCTATGATACAGTAAACCCCTATCACATATAAGTGGACAGAATATTGTATATATACAACTATCTTTGAAAATAAACTGACCACGTTATTGGCAAATGGATGTAGATTCCGCCAATATATAATGTGTTTATACAGTTGCAAATGGAGACACAGCAGCACGAAAAGTCCAACTACTTTCCGACCGTCCCTCGTATATCTGTTAATTTGAAAAACGTTCTGTCGTATTTTGTGATAGGGGAGACCGGGGCTATTTTGGCCCCCTAATTTCGATTGCTCATATTTTGAATTATATGAAAGTTATTTGGGCGTGATTTATATATCTAAGTTTGACAGGCGAAATCCTTTCAAACTGTGTCTGTCCTTTTTATATTTTTCTTTTCAATAAAGAGAATTTCAAATTTTAGAGTTTTGATCGTGGTGGCCGAACTTGCCCCATACATGGGGCAAGTTCGGCCCACCCTTGGGGCAAGGTATGCACAGACCTATAAATCCTTATATTTTTTTATTTTTAGACTGTTTAAATTTAAAGGAATCTGTATACGACTTCCAAATGAAGGTATAAATTGAAAAAGCATTGTTATAACAGTCAAATCATCGTGAGTAAGGGGACATTCGGGATAACAAGTAAGGGCTGGGGCAAGTTCGGCCTGTGATTTTGAATTTGTCCATTTTTTACATTTCTGTTAGAGCTAGGTGTGAACAATTGATATATTCGGAGTCGTCAAGAAATAGCAATTCTAACAGCGATTATTCTTTTTATTCATGGACAAGTTTGGTGGTGGCCGAACTTGCCCCAACCCCAAAGGCCGAACTAGCCCCAGACAGACCTGGTGTCAACATCACGCCATATCTTCTTTTAGATAACATGAACACTTCATCTTTAGGTTTAATATGAAAGAGTACTTAATTGTCTTCATAAATATACAAAAATGAAATCTGAATGCTGGCGCATATTACTATAGATTAAAACTTACATAAATGTGGAAAAATACTTAAAGTGTCTAAAAATAAGAATCATGTTCTAAATTCAATGTTTTTGTATTAAATTCGACCAAAAACCTCCGAAAAGCTTTCCAGTGCCCTCTCTATTTAGAATGATTTCATCCTGCAAGTCCCGTAGTTTCTATGGCTGTTCATTTGGATGACCTCGAAAACTACTTTATTAAGCGTAACTTCAAGCTAAGACATGCATTTTTTTAATATTTCTTCATACGCATACTTCCGAGTCGATGATTCAATCTTTGATGGAATTATCCGAGGTGTTCCAAACAGCTTTCAAATCGGAACACCTCAATTATTTGCTGTTTGGGGAAGGAATAATATCCCAAAAAATCCATGATTCCGGCACCGAATTCCATATTTGTATAAAGAATAGACGCGACTTTTAGGAACCCCACATTCTTTTTACATTGCTTACAATAATACCTAGATAACCCCTTCACAAACAATGAAATCTTAGAATGAAAATATCGTTGCTTTTCAACAAAAACCTCGTAACTGCAGCTGTATAAGCTGCGGTTACGAGGTTTTTGTTGAAAAGCCACAACATTCCACAGTTTCTGAAGACGACAAAATGGATGTTGACAGATATGTTATTTGTGTACAATATAGCATAGAAAATATTGAGACGAAAGGAGAAAATGCTGGTTACCAGGTTTTTCTTTTCACTCAATGTTTCCCATTTACGTTCCTGTCGGGGACGTTAAAACCAGGTATTGTCTGGGAAGTAAATGATCGAATGATGCGGAAACGATTGATTGCCTATTGGAAAGCCAATTAATATATCGCTGCTTTTTATCGAAAACCTCCTAACTACAGATTAAAACAAGCTGCAGTTACGATGTTTTCGTTGAAAAGAAGCGATATACATGTTCATGTATTTCTACATTTCCTTTTTGAGTAGATTAGAGTTTTTCACAGAATTCCTCGGGATTGTTACTATCAACTCTTTCCCAAACGGCAAGAAATTCACCGCTGCTTTTCAACAGAAAAGTTTAGAACTTCTGCTAACCCGTTTTCCCACACAAGACCTGGTATTGACTATCCCGGTAGAAATAGTAGATCTAGATCAGTAATATCTCGTCTGTTTTTTTTTTTTTTTTTTTTTTTTTTTTTTTTTTTTTTTTTTTTTGTTTGTTTGTTTTTGTTTTTGTTTTTGTTTTTTGTTTTTTTAATTTGGACTTGTTTTATTAATCACCTTTTCCCTGCACCCCAATAAAGAATTCCTTCCTGATACATGTATAGCAAATTAGTTCCTTGTTTACCCTTACCCAAACAATACCTGTTTCTGATGTACATTTTCGAAAAGTTTGGGAAAACGTCGGGTCAAAAGACAACTTTTCGTGCTGATAATCAGAATTTTCTCCTTTTGTCTCAATATTTTCTGTGGTATATTGTACATGAATCCTTTCTTCATCCTCTGCAACAATGTCAGTATACATGTGCCATAAATAAGAGGTTTTTATTCTAAGCAATATCAAACCATTGATAAAAATGTTTAAGCAATATAAAATTTGGCATGCGTTTAATGTGTTTCGCTCAAATCATTGGTCACGCTCAAATCTTTGGTCATATCCGAAATAATGCCAGGTTCCAATTGTCGACCAAATCAACTGAATCAACTCGATCGCTTTTAAACGTTCTGATCACGTCCGACCAAATGACTCCTTCTCGATCGCTTGTAGTTCAAACCCGACCCCTAAAAGTCGATTTGATCGGATGAACAGATGGATCAGAGGTCGAGTTGATCGGGATGCAGACGGGAATCACACGAGTACAAGTCGAGGTGAACGAGTGCATGTTTGGTATAGTTTTGGTATAAAATATCTCCAGACATGATCTTGATCAGCTCGCTCTTCTACACGATCGCTTCTCGATTATTTTTTCAACTTGATCGGACACGAATATTTTTAAAAAGCAAAATAATTCGAGTAGGAAGCTGAGGCAAACAAATCAAGCTCTATTACCCCGACCCCTCCCGATCACCCATGCCGACCGAGCTCGATCTGTACTCGCTTGGTCGGGCTTGATCGAATTGATTTGATCAGCAGTGGGAGCCTATTATAATATGGGAATCCCAGTTTAGTTTCCCAAGAAACCAGTTTTCCCTCATTAACCCTGGCGTATGGCCAAAGTCTGAACAAAAGTTCATTAACCCTTTCCCAAACAGCATAAATTTGGTGCGTTATAGTTTTACTGCTGCTACAAGCGACAAATGGATGTTAATAAAGATATGATTCGTGTATAATACATCACAGAAAATATTGAGGCAAAAGGAGAAAATGCTGGTTATCAGCATTTTCTTCTTTTGCCTCAATATTTACCAAAGCCTTTTCTATTTGGGACGCCAAAACTAGATCTTGTTTGTGAAAGGGTTTACCAGTATCTAATTCATAGTCCATTGACTTTATTGCAGGACAAGTTGACGACATTTGACACTAAGATCGTGAACCGTATTATTTGTGACATAGGCTATATGGATCCTGATCAGCTTGCTTGTTCACGTAGTCTGATTAGGATGGATGTAATGCTGTCTTGTAACCATTTCGTAATGTAATGAAGTTTAAGGAGTACAGCATGGGTCCTGATCAGACTGTTTTGCTTATGCTGATCTAGAACTATGCTTGCCTTAAATGTAATCTTTTTTCTACATACCAACTACAATTATTTTAGAGAGCATTCGAAAGACGCATTTTCAATGCCAGATGGTTGAATTCAACATTTTCTTCTTTTGTCCCAATGCTTTCCCAAACTTATTGTCTTTGTGACATCAAAGCCAGGTTTCGTTTGGGAAAGGGTTAACTTTTTAAGCAGAGTATTTGCCAATCTAGTGGACTATTTAGTTACATTTCGAATGCTGTCCATTTTCATTGTTGATTCGCATTTTCTCATTCCTTTGGAACTAGATCTATTTCATTCGAAATAAATCTGACATTTTAGCTTATATTAAAAATATTAATCATAGACTAATTAATTCCGGTTTTCTGCTAATAATAACTAACAGGTCACGAACGAATTCCGGGTTAATAGGCTATATTTAAACCAATAGTAACATTTTCACACACTACCTAGAAACCGCCTTACATGAGAAGAGGATGGGGTTTACTGAAAGTGCAAAATGTAGATTGACCATGATCAATCAGCGTAAAATGCCTAGTTTGGTTATAGTCTGTAATATTTCTTCCTTAACCCTTTCCCAAACGACAAAATTTTAGGCTGATCTATTTTGAAAGCTGCTGCAGACATCAAACTGGGTGTTACTAAAGGTAAAGTACATGTATGTGAATGATATAACAGAAAACAGTGGGGAAAAGGAGAAATGCTGACGCTCAGCATTTTCCTCTTTTGTCTTGATCTTTTCTACTGAGTACGTTTATACCAGGTCTTTTTGGGAAAGGGTGAAAGAACGAAATTCTTGATTTTAGAAAATGAAAGTAGGCTACTTTTCATGTTTATACCTCCACAAATAAAATAAGATTCACTCATCAACTAATCCCATTGCAATTATAATACATGTACATTCAAAATTTATTTTCCTCATTCCTGATATTCAAATTGCACATGTTCTCCTAACGATGGCTTGATATTTGGTGGCATCTGTGTAAAATTGAAGAATCATGTGACACAATAATTATTGCAGAAAATATTTTAAAAAAAAATGTTAAAGCGTTACCGCTTCGAAAATGAGTTGAATCATAAAAGGCGGGACTTCGCCAGGGATTGGTTGGATAAGAAAGATCTTTCTTGCAAAAAAAAAAAAAAAAAAGAATTCGCTGATAAAAAATATTGATGACCAAGTTAACTTGAACTTAGTCTGCGATTGTTATATTCATTGGCGATTTTCTATTTTTTGTGACAATTAATTCCCCTTCGTGAAAACAAAAAAAAAAGAAAAAAAAAGAAAATAATAGGTCTAGAAAATAATTTACCATATGTTTCAAGTTCGAGCGTGATCTGAATAATTCTTCTTTCGATCATATGAGACCATTGTTAAAGTCTCCTCTTTATTAGATTTGTCGTTGTTATTCAAAAACCTCGTAACTCCAGATTTTTCACGCTGTAGTTACGAGGTCTTAGAATAACAACGACGAACTTTTCTTTCGATCATATGAGGCCATTGTAATGTCTTGTTATTAACATAAAACAATACTATAAATAGATTCTGTGACTAAATAACGTCAGTTTGTACAAATCACAAGAACGATTGTGATTTTACTAATATTATAGCGGACGAGAATTGACCTGGCAGAGCTTTCCATTCGATTAACATGGGCTGCTCTGCCAGGTCATTTATCGTGAAGTATAACCCTTTCCAAAACAGCAATTTACAATTGTTCTAAATATAAGTGCTAGTAATGTCTCTTTGAAAAAAGGTGCGAATATATAAATATAGCGTGGAAACATTGAATGGAAAGGTGAAATTGTGGTCTTATGTCTCTAATGTCTTTCCAAATTTATGAGAAACGTCATTAATATTTCTTTTGACCAGGGAACACTTTAATTTCGTCGTTTCGTCGACGTTGGTGATTTAACATTCTTGTTATACTCTCTTTTTTTCCAGTGTTTGGTTTGAATCTTTTCCATAATTATGACGAAAAGCATGGGGAAAATTAGAAAATGCTAGTCATCGTGTTGATAAATGATTAGATAATAGATTTGATATAATAAAGGATGGGATGAGATAGGATGGGATGGGACCGATGATTGAATGGACTTTGCTGGCAAGGCTAGTTTTCGCAATTCCCAAAACGCTCCCATTTTGCGTAATAGGGACCGATTTTATCAAGTAAAATGTGACGTAGTTTCGGACAAACAATAGTATATCGTGGGTGTTGTTGTAGAATCTCGTAACTACGGCTTGATTCAAGCCGTAGTTACGAGATTTTATAACAACACCGACGGTTTATCAAAACATAGCGTTAAACCTTTAAAAATATAGTATTTTTTCAGAACAAAATAAAAATTCAGTGCCATTGTTTATCAGGTGTCTATAGTACTGGTCACATGTAACGATTTCACATCCACATCACGGCCGGAGCACGTCCTACATTTGCCAGTTCTGCAGCTTATCTTTGACCGCGATATGGACGTAATGTGGACGCAGGATTGTAAAACAAGCCTTAAATAGCAAAACGGCAAACATATTCCGCGGAAATTGTAAATCAAATAGATGTATTTATGAAAATTCAACTATCATTTATTTCAAACAGCAAGTCGACACAAAAGTGCCTTCTTAATGCATTAATTTGAACGTAACAACATTTGCATGCATACAGTACATATCTTCATTAAGACAATACAAGAAAATACTATAAAATTATTGAACAATTTATAAATGAAGGTAAATTATGTAAATGTAAATGTTTAAAGTAAAAAATTAAAAGTCAAAATGAGGTATATGAAATGGAAATATAAATAGTTGAAGCGTGATGAAATTATTTATATAAATGGAACTGGTGAAACAATTTTATTTGGTCTGGGTGTCAAATGACAAAATTTTAGACCGATCCAAATTCAGAACACGTGCAGACGTCTGCATAAACCCAATGATTGACACCACATACATAACCCATTACCAGACGGCGAATTTTGGACCAGTCTCAATTCAAAGATGATGCAGACGATCTTTTCAAGTGAATGACATTCTACTTTTTTATCTTTATGGATAGAAAACATTGTGGAAAGGGAAAAAATGACAAGACCAGAGTTACATATAAGAGTTGGTTGTGGCTTTTCAAAATTCAATATTTCATTAAACGCTGTGTTGTGGCTATTCATTGAAATCAGCTTGAGACGATTCAAATAAGTACCAACAACAAAGGGGTTTGCATTTGAAATAACAAATTTAGACTGTCTTTATTTCCTTCTCTTATCTGATGCTCTGTAAGATCAAAGAATAAAACAAAATAACAATATCGATGGCACAAAACAATAATTCACATGAAAATATGGAAATAAACAAAACGAAAATACAAAAATGTCATGTCGTAGAAAAGTGTAATAAATAGGATTTCAACAAAGCATTTCTGGAATATGCAAAATAAGTTAAAAAATAAAAGACCATGCCAAAAACATGTAGGTCAACATAATACCGACTTTCAAAATCACAATTCCTTTCTAAACGTCAAAAGTTAAGGCTGTTCCAAATTGAAAGCGTTTGCATACGAGATATTTTAAGGTACCCTTCTTTGTATAGAAAACGCATATTAAAGAAGACATGTTGATTATATGAGTTTTCTTCATTTGTCCCTATGCTTTGCCAAGCATTTTCTATTTGAGAATTGTTTAGGAAACTCTTTAGGAACAATGTGTTATAGTCCAATACAATATAATAAAGTTTGAGTGCTGTTGTGTATCTTATACCGTTCTTACGTTTCAGTCCGATTACGGCATTATGCCATGTTTGCAAAAATTACCTATGTGAAAAACACAATTTCCAACAACAAATTACTGTACTTTTGCATGTGATGGTTCGAATCTTACAGGTGTCTTACACCTGCAAGATTCAAACCAACGCATGCAAAATTGTATTGAAAATAAAGAACGCTTAAATTTTGTCAACACGGACTACAATATAAACTATGTAGTGCCTTCACTATAGATTATGTTAATCATCCGATTAGAACTATCAATCAATATCTTGATGGACAGTCGCGGTTGGTCAGTTCTTGGGTAACTTCCTGTTTACGATAAATGTTGGCAGCCATTTTGTCACGTGACATTGGAATAAAAGCCCGGCTGTAGCGGACATATTCGCATATGTTGCTGGAATTTCGTTGACAGTTCGTCGTTTTCCCGTCTCAGCTTAACGAGCTCGGATCTCAGGCTGGAGTTTTCTTGTTCGAGCTTTCGGCATTCCTGTAAAATGGAAAAGAAAATTGTGACGCGTCACAGTTCATACAGTTTTCGAGACCAGATGTACTATGTACATAAGCTAATTCAAGCTTCTATAGGCCCTTTATTTCTTTTTTTTTTTTTTTTTTTTTTTTTTTTTAGAGAAGAGGCAGCAAGTTTTACCTTACTGCTACCCACTGAATACAGCTGGGTAGACTGGGGCTTGCCCAAAGACACACCTTACGCGAGTGGGGCTCGAACTCGTAACCACCGGGCTACAAGTCGAGTGCTCTAACCACTGCGCCACTCCGGCTGTCACGCTAAAAGACACCTTATGTGAAATCCAAAAAACCAAATTGAGATGAACCAGATGTTGCAGGTATTTGGAAAATGAAAACATTGTAAGATAGAGAAAACATTCTAGATTCAAAATACTTTTTAATAAATGAAAGTTTCGACCTAGTCAGACTGCACAGTCCGCGCAGACTGACTAGTATTGATATTCACACTTTCCACGAGGCCCCCTTTAGCATAACCGGGTCATAAATAGATACATTTCCCAATCAACAATTTTAAAACCTATTCAAGATCGACAGTTGACGCAGGCGATCAAATAAATCTCATAAAAGGGAGCAAAAATGTTAATGTAAGTTGCTCTATAGAAAATATTTAGTGAAAAACGGTGCTTATCGCAATCTCTAGTTTTTCATCTTTTCATTCAAAGTATTTTAATACGATTTAAATTCTAAAATGATCGTCAAAACCAGGCTAACCGGATTGTTAATGTGAATCGTCAATGTCCATTGCCAGTGATGACACCCGAAGTTATACGAACAGCATGCCCATTCACGTACTACAGTACGTAATTCACGTAGAAATAAATTAATTCACGTACAGATTTATAGGCCAGCCGTGCAAGCACGTAAAGAATAATGGATGAACGTATAAAGATTATGACCATTACGTGAATGTTTTGAATGAAAGAGTTTCTGGTTTGCATGCCTGATTATCAGTAGTGAATCCCATAATTAAGTGGTCACAGTAATTTATTTTATCCATTGAAGAAGCTTTGTGGCTTATAAATCAACAGGTAATTCTGGGGTTGTAAACATTGACAGCCATGAAACTCTAATTAATTATGTCTGTGTGTTATCAAAAGATTTCTAAGGTCAACTGGCTCCTGATGTTATGATATTTAATGTTTTAACTGGTTTCAGCTCTTAAAGGCTGTGAAAGCTACTTGGTTTTAAATGTAAAGAAACTAATTTCTTCACTTTTATAATAACTTTCAAGAATTGGAGGGGGTAACAATTGCAACCAGAGTAGTTGTTAATAGCAAGTAATGTAGCAGGTGCATTTACTTCTATAGATTGAACCCAGATAAGATGCTTTTTACAGCAAAACAGTTGTAAATCTTTAGGCACTTAAACTAGTTTTGCTCTAATTATTAGTAGTAAAGATTTATTAAGATTTATATATGGTGTACCCTTAACTTTGAAAGTAAAGGGTTCACTGTACCCCCAGATTTTTCTTTGTACCCCCAATTTTAAAGTTGGAGGGTGCATGTACCCCCAAAATGAAAACCCAGTGGGCATGCTGTACGAAGCATTAAACTTCGATGCATCTTTGACAGACACCTTTACACGAGCAAATCCGGAATCCTATCCTAAGTTCTTATCTTAACGATGATTCGGTTGAACATGACTGATCAAATCGCTAGTGTATCATTTCTATTTCGGTCTGTATGGTATCCTTAATCCATTACCAAACAGTAAAATATCAGACTGGTCAAAATTCGAAGATGTTGCGGACAACCATTTCAAGTGAATGAAATTTAAACATTGTTGGTCTTTTGGTGTAGAAAACATTGTGGGAAATGAAGATATTGCTTGTCACAAGCAATTTCTTCATTTTCCACAATGTTTTTCAAAGTCATTATCTTGTAGGGCGTCAAAAAGAGTCATTGTGTGGTAATAGGTTAAACGGCATTAACCCCTAACCATGCGACAACTGCACGACCGGAAATCACGTGACACAACCATTTCAGAAAATCCTTAATGAATACTTTTGTTAATATTTGCCAATTCGAATCATCATCAGCATTACATACCTTTTGTAGATGATCAGTTTTACTTTTCTGTCTTTCTCTAAATCTCTGAGCTGCTTCCCGGTTTTGTCGACGCCGAAGTACGACTCGCTGTTCTTCTTCGGGAGTCAGCTGAAATGTACAGTACAATAAAATATTATTAGCCCTTTCCCAAACAAGATTTTTGAGATCCCTATTGAACAAAACTTTGGAAAACATTCAGGCCAAAAAATGAACCAGCATTTATTCATTTATTTATTTATTTACTTATTTATTTATTTATTTTTCATATTTATCTATTTATTCGATTTTTTCACTGATAAACAATAGTATCACCAGTTATCAATATATAAAAGGGGTTGGTATGTAATTAGTCAACTTCGTAATAAAAGGAGTGTCCGAGTGTTCTACAAATAGTCACTCCTAAAATATTAGAATAGAAAATAGAACGTAATTTAGAATTTTGTCTTTCTTCAAACTGGAAGCCAAAAGTATGTGTGGTTACATGAATAATGATGAGGCTAATAAAACGTGTGAAAAAAATGTATCGATCCTGATCAGCCTACGAAGTCCGCAGGGTTTACAACGATCGGAACCTTTCAAATATTCATTATAATAAGAATTTCTCGCCATTTCACTACGCTTTTAAAGTTAATACTGCGTCAGAAAGAAAGAAAGAAAAACTCAAAGAAAGAAAAACAGAAGAAAGACAAAAAAGAAAGAAAACATAAAGAAAAAACATAAAAGCAAATAGAAAGAAAGAGAGAAAAGGGTGAAAAAAAGAAGGAAAGACAGAAACCGTTGCTTTTCATTAAAAATCTCGTAACTGCAGCTTAAAACAAGCTGCAGTTACGAGGTTTTTGTTGAAAAGAGACAAAAGTATATACTCACAACGTCAGGCTTCGGTTCTTCAAAAGATACGGTCAGTTCTTCTTTTCCCGCTAAAAGTCTCTTATTCTGAATCGAACACTTTAATTCCTGTTTTAACAATGGCGTCATTTGTCCCGTGCGGAGTACTTGATTTGTGGCTTCTTGAAGTTCGTAATCATTTCCAGCATCGAAACTCAAATTCGCTGACGCGGCATTCTGTGTGTCCGTGTGTCCATTTGTAGGCCTATTAATGTTAGAAGCAGCTGACCACTGCGTATGGTTAATATTTAAATTCACAAATTCCGAATTCACACTAGTAGTCTCTATATTTTCATTCTCCTTTTCCTGTGATGATTGCATAAAAAATTCATTATTCACAGTTAAAGGAATCTGGTTAATGTCGATCGTTGAATTGTCGTCTGCGCCGAAAGAAGTCGGCTGTGCGTAAACGCCGTTTCGCGTTTTATACGTATCCGAAACGTCATTAGGAACCACTTGTGAATTATCATCCATGTTCATGTGTAAAATAAAATTTAAATTTCCAACAGAATTTTGTCGTTCGTACATCTTTCTCGTACAACTGTTCACTGGCAAATGACACTTCTAAAGAAAAAATGCGCTTTTAGTTTCTATATTTAAATATGACATCACACACAAATGAATTGCAGAAAATGGTTTTAAATCGAAATTAGGCTTTCCAGCCGTCATCGCATGTGCGTTTCAACACGTTTCAAAAGATGTATTGTCTTCCGGTTCAGTTTTGATATTTTTTTCGCCGAAATGAAATTATTTTTTCTTAAAAATGTTAAAATAATTCAATTTTCGGCATTTATAAGCTCAAAAATGTTCTAATTACGTTGTTTGGTTATTTCGTCATAACGGATATTTCATCACACGTTGTAATAGAGAATCTACATATGCAAGGGAAGTAACAAAGATGACCAACAAATTTTATTATTCTAAGAGTTCTTTCCCTTTGACCACTAAATTTCTCCTTCTGGCAAGGCGGGCCTTTCCATGAGTCCGCATGAGAACAACAGAGGACAAAGAGGAAGTTATTCGATCTGGAAATGAATTTCTTGGACATTTTGGCACAAGAACAAAAGAAAAAAAGCCGTCTAAACTGTTTCATTATTTTCCTTCGATGTTCGAAGTTTTTCATCATCTGGGGCGTCAAAACATGTCTTGAATGATTAACCCTTCCCAAACAATAAAAGTATAATTATGATATTCCGCCTTGAAAGCTGTTACATACGATAACATTAAAATAGGATAATAGACTTTGAGTAAACTTTAGCCGAGGAAATGTTGGGGCAGTGGAGCCATAGGAGAAAATACTGGTTACCCGCATTTTTATCACAAGCATTTTTTTTTGTTGTTGTTGTTGGGGACATCAAAACCAGGTATGCCTACAAGTCTCATATGGCCTACATAGCAGAATAGTTTCTTTCTTTTTTTCACAAACAGTGAAATTTCTAGACTTTTCCAATCAAATTTTTAGACTTGTCCACTGAATTTTCAGGTCATTTGATATGCCTACGTCTTTGGCTGTCCAGGTATCTAAATTGATAAAAGATGAACATGAAAATTAATTATAGGAAAACGGGTTCTACATTTGTATCAGAGTACTGGCGATTTTGTACCCTATCCGCGGGTACTCGAGTACTAGTTTTAGCAAAAATGCCGATGTATAGGCCCACCCAATGCCTGAAGAAATTATGTTTTTTTCTTCTTCCTTGAACACAATTTAGCCCTTTCCCAAACGACAGACAATTAGGATGGTCCAATTTGAAAGTTGCTGCAGACGACAAAATGGACATTGAAAAAGAAAGGATTTTTGTACAATATAGCTAAGACAATATTGAGACAAAAGGAGAAACTGTTGGTTATCAGCAGTTTCGTCTTTTGTTTCAATGTTTTGTCAAGTCTTTCCTATTACGGACGTCCAAACCAGGTCTTGTTTGGGAAAGGGTTAAGGATGGCTGTCAAAAACATTGTCATATGTGAAAAAGTTAGCTGCATTTGGCTTACCAACACTAGTTAAATATTATATTCATCCGCCTTTATCCTCTTCTTCTCACCGTATTTGTGATATTTGTATCATAGTCGAAAGAAAAAGCGGAAATTTCAAAATGTGCCAATCTAAAAATAGCCGATTGTAGCTGAAATCTATAAATAACTTACTTTTATTTAAAAAGGTGTGTGACGTACAAATATAGGTCTATACCTATGAAATACTACCGGATAGTAGAAAAGGTAAGCTTTTTTCCCGAAATCCAATCCTCAGTTTCCTATGTATGTCGGAAAACTAACATTCAAAGGCAAAATTCGGTTTTCTGAGTTTAATTGAAAGACACTATTTTTTCTCACTAAACGATCCCTAAATTTTGCCACTTTTCCTTATATAAAAAAAAAAAAAACACCACGATATTGACGCCCGTCTAAGGGATTACGTTGTGGAAAAGATGGAAGATGGGAAATGCAAAATGATCAAAATTAATTTATCCCAGATAACAAAAAAAGTAGAGAAAGCTTCTACGAGATCAGACAGTGTCAAGTTAGGTCTTGCCACGCTTTTCCGATTTCGTTTTTTTTTTATTTATCTATTTTTTTTTTTTTTTTTTTTTAGAAAAAATACCAAAATATATATAGATCTAGGTTATATTCATTCATTTAACAGTTATGCGAATTCTGACTGGCGTCTGCTGAGTCTGATCTGTTGTTGTTGTTGTTGTTGTTGTTGTTGTTGTTGTTTTGTTGTTGTTTGTTTTGTTGGTTTTTTTTTTTTTTTAAATCAAGTTTACAGGGCCTCCCGTATGGTCCATTTTAGCGTGATTGATCAATAGGTATGCAATATTCAGCCACTGATTCCATTTTGTTCTGCAACTTTGCATACTGCATAGCCTGTATGTATGGATGTGAGCTAGCTGCGTCTTTTGACGTTTTAACCCATTATCAAGCAGCTAAATCTTAGGCAGATCCTAATTCAAAGATTTTGCAGACAGCTATTTCAAATGAATGTGTTGTTGTTGCTGTTATTGTTGTTGTTGTTGTTTTTCTGTGTTGAAAACGCTGTGGGAAATGAAGAAATTGCTTGCCACAAGCAATTTCTTCATCTTCCACTACGTTTTCCAAAGCCACTATGGCCTGTGGGAAGTCAAAAAGAGTCAATGTGTGGGAATGGGTTAAAGAATGTCAATTTAAGCCTATGCTATTCTAAACAAGACGTGGTTTTGACGTCCCTAAAAGAAAGTCTCGGGAAAAAAATAAGGCAAAATAAGAAATAGCATCCGATCAACAATTTCTCTTTTTGCCTTAAGATTTTCTAAGCTACATTATTACACAAATTAAAAGTTATCAAACTATGTTTTGTCGTCTGCAGCAGCTTTTTCATTTGGCCATCCTAAAACGTTGATGCAAACTTGGGAACTGGTAGGTTTGGCATATTAGGCATATGCCTGTGTTGGCTTTTTCAAAAGGGGAAGACATAATTCTAAGAATAGGCCTAGCCTGATCGAGGAATAAAAATGAATATGCAGACTGCTCATTCTAGGCCTATCATCTTTTATTATTTTTACTAGGCTAGACATCTGTAGATCGGTATACAGTCATTTAATACCATAACCATTTCGTACCATAATATAATTGGTCATTTCGTACCATAGCTTGGTCATTTCGTACCATAATTTCGTACCATAATTTTATAATTTGGTACCACATTTTATTGTAAAAGCTGTTGACAAAAGTAGAAAAAATGGATAAAGATATCAAAAATACTTATGAATATCTAGTTAATTAACGTGTTACTTTTTTATATATAGATATAGATCTAGACCCTTTCTAATTGTTTCACAACTAGATCTTTCTGGATTTATCAATCGGCTTCCAAAAAAGTGCAACCCGACTCCTCTGTCCAGAGTATGATCAACGCACCAGATTTAGATCTAGATCTAGTAGGCCTAGGCTTAAGTTTAAGGAAATATCCTTCTAAATGTTTTTTTTTTTTTTTTTTTTTTTTTTTTTTTTTTTTTTTTTTTTTTTTTTTTTTGTGGAAAACAGAGCTTCACAATTATTCTTATTCTCGTAGGCCTACTCATTCTTCTTATTTTCATTGTTCTGTGTTTAGGTCTAGCCTAGTCTAGGCCTACAATATTTTTTCTCAGATAGATCTAGGTCGGCAGGTCTATTAAAATCCTTCCCAAACAAAACCTGGTCTTGTCGTCCTTAATAGAAGAGGCTTGGGAAAACACTGATGCAAAAGAAGAAAGTGCTGATATTCAGCACTTTCTCCTTAAAATTGCCTCAATATTTTCTGTGTTATATTTTACACTAAACCAATCTTTATTTATCTAAATTTTGTCGTCTGCAGCAGCATTTGAATTGGACCATCCAAAAATTTGTCGTTTTGGGAAAGGGTTAAAATCCTTTGATATCAGAATTTGTGCGGTAAATAAGAGGAAAGCACGTTTTACAATGCCGCGGCTAAATTCCTTGGACATGCGCAGTTCTGTTTCCGGTATCCATGTTAATGATTTTGACAGCCGTGAACACCGCCCTGTGTTTTTGACGGAGGATTTTGAAACAGTTCCTATAGGTGACCATGATCTGACAATATATTCACAAACTACAGGATTTCAATAATACATTTAAGCTATTCGCCATTTTCAGTCGTTCATTTTATCCAAAGAAATCCACCAAAGAAAATCCCCGATCCTTCAGGAAACGAATAAAATGGCGGACCGACAATCTCTTCCGGTTCAGAATCATTCCCAAATTTTATGGCTTTAGTTACTCATAGTTGTTATTTTTGTGTCTTTTTTCACCAGAATCTTGTTGTGGTCCTTCTAATCTCATTATCTAAACCTTAAAGCCTTTCGGCATGGTCCAAATATTGGGTCAAATTGATTCATTTTTGTTTGTCCAGTGTTTGATTCTGACGAACCAAAGCTTCTGAAAAGTGATTCATTCTAGAATAAAACAATCAAAGCTTGTTACTGGTATTTGTACGCCTCAACTTCGTTGTATAAACCCATTCCCAAACAACAAAATTTGAGGGTGACCCACTTAAAAAACTGCCACAAACAACAAAATGGAAATTATTTAAGATAGGATTTGTGTAAAATATGGAACAGAAATAGCATGAACCAATGATTTTTCAAATGTTATAGAATATATCCAATTTTTTGTATGGTGATTATATAATGTTTAAGAAGACAAATGCAGCAAATTTCAGAGAAATTCATCAAAAATTCAATTTTTGGTGATTTTTTTAAGATTCCTGGTGAGGGGTATCTTGATTTTCGGATTTTTTTTTCTGACCAATAATTGGTACCATGAAAATATCCCATATAATATGCCAAATCTGCACCCCAGGGATAAACATTTAGATTTATTTGGAATATCTATTCTGTCTGCTTACCAAAATGATAAAGTAAACTGAAAAATTGAATAAAGAAATATTTATTTTCAATTTTCACAGTTGACATGTATAACCTAAACTTGAACGATTTCAGTACAAATCATGTCATCATGTTTCTAATGCTGTTTCTGTCTCTTTCTCTTCAGGCTCATCAATCTGCTCTGATGTCTGATTATCTTTTGGACTGATCTACAAGCCCTGCAATAAACAGAAAATGACATATTAAGCTCAAAACATAATATAAACCCTTACCCAAACAACAAAAGTTTAGGATAGTGGTTAAAATTCAAAAGAGTCCCAGATGACAAAACTGGTGTTACAAAAATAAAGTCTAGAAAGATTTAAGGAAAAGAAACAAGAAAATGCTGGTCATCACCATCTATTTCTTTTCTTTCAATGCTTTCCAAAGTCTTCTCTGGAGATTGGGAGAGGTTTAACCCTTTCCCAAACAAAACCTGGTTTTCACGTCCCTAATAGTAATGGCTTGGGAAAACATTGAGACAAAAGAAGAAACTGCTGATAACCAGCAGTTTTTCCTTTTGTCTAAATATTTTCAATGCTGTATTATACACAAAGTCTAGCTTTAACAACATCTCTTTTGTCGTCAGCAGCAGTTTTCAAATTGGATCACCCTGAAATTTTGTCGTTTAACCCTTTCCCATATGATGATTTTTCAGGATGGCCCGCTTCAAAAACTTCAAAGACAACCAACATTTGCTCCTCTACTCTCAATATTTTCTGTAACAGTAAATTAAAGAAATTTTGTTTCTGATTATACACACTCTGTTAACTGCAGTACCTTTAACTGATCTAAATTATTGTTGTTTGGGAAAGTGTTAAATATGTAATGTACCCAATTTCAGAATGCTTGAAATTGAATGGAGTTGCAGAAGGCAAAATTGAATGCACAGAAAAGACTTGGGATTTTTTCTATTATGTTAACCAGGTCTTCTTTAAAAGAAAACTTCAGATGTAGAAATATAAACTAAGCATATAAGGTTGCAGACAGGGAGCTAATTTATCCCAATGATTTAACCCTTTCCAAACAACAAAATTAAAGGTGGTGCTATTTGAAAGCTAGTGCAGACTTTGCCAGACAACACAATGAATGTTGATAATGATTTGATCTGTCTACAAATATCATTTAGCAAACTGAAAGGAAATATTGTGACAGAGAAGAAAATGCTTATAGTCAGTATTTTTATCTTTTGTCTCAATGTTTCTCAAATCATTTGTATAGGGGAAATCAATATCAGGTCGTGTTTGGGAATGGGTTATTATAAGATATGGACATAATGGAAGGAATGTAGTAAAACCTTACCAAGTGAAAATCTGGGTGTCTAGCTTGTTTAGTGTTGAATGTGAATGTGTCAGCCCTTTGGCCTTATTCTTCTTCTAGCAATGACCAAATGACAACAATAGATCATCTGTCAGATGGAGGTGTTCACATTTCCGCATCAGATTCAGAGAAAGAGATCTGAGACATCATTTACATACACTTAAAGGCCTATGGGGCACAGGAATCTAGTATCGTAAAAATCATAATATAATTTATTTCTTAGTTGTTGTGTACATAAATATACAATAAACCACATTAAATGTTTGTAATCTTAGATCTTTGTTCCATTTTTTTAATTGAAAACAGGAATACACACAAAAGAAGTCAAAAAGAACAATTAGCAATGTACCTACAACTAAGAACAATCTTTTTCTGATCAAATTCCCCATCAGGACAACAAGAAAACATTGTGAAAAAAGAGGGGATAACTAAAATTCCATTTTGAGTTTGCATTAATCATTTTGAGCTAAATATCCAACACAACAATGTTCAGGACGAATAAACAGATATTATATATGGTGAAAACATGTTTTAATGTTTTTTCCAGCCAAAATATTATGCAAATGTGATGAACAGAGACATTACAAAAACAAACTATGAAAACGAAAGTAGGTCAAATGTAAATATTGATGGGTGCTGCCAATTAGTCAATTTCATGAAAAAGGGATAAGATTGTATGACGAAAACATGCTTCTTATACATTTTATACATTTTCCAGAGCAATATATGCATTTGTAACGCACAGGGACATTAAAAGTACAAAATATGAAACCGAAAGTGCATCAAAAATTGTTCGGAATTTTCCGTAAATCTTCGGGAATTTCCGGAAATTCGAGGGGGTGCTAAAGTTTTTAACCATTATGGCACTTTTTACGCGATCAATCGGTATTATTTTTTATATAGGCATGAAGATAAATTATTGTTCTGTACTAATACCTTTGTATTTGGCCGGAACACGTCTTCAAAAAGATTTTTTTCTTCAAGTGAAAATTTCCGATTTCGATTACGGAAATAAAAAGATCGCGAATTTAGCCAGGGAATTTATGTTCTGGTAGTTAAATGTATCAGCTTTCATCATTGGATGACATTTCCCTCCAGAAACCAATCAGAAGGACGCTTTCGAGCGTAATTTACACCCATGCAAAGAGAAATAATTCAGGACCATTTTTTGTCAACATTTTTCTGTGACGTCAGAGTTACTTCCCTTTGCTTGGTCCATGCTAACAGAAAATATTGAGACAAAAAGAGAAACTGCTGGTTATCAGCAGTTTCTTTTGTTTCAATATTTTCCCAAACCTTTCCTGATAGGGACGTCAAAACAAGGTCTTGTTTGGGAAAGGGTTAAATCATAGCCCAGATCATTCATCAGTCTCAAACTCTCAATGTCTGTTGCCCTGGCAATTTCTTTTTTGTTAAACTACCAATGTTTCAATCAGAATTTGATCAAACTAACAAACTTGCAGCAATGAATCTCGTTAGACATGATGCCGCCCCCGCTTACAGAATTTCAGATGACCCCCATTTTTCTGGAATTATCTCCCCTTGAATGGAAACTGTCGACTATTGGATGCCACTGAAAATTATCTTAAATATTGACTCATACGATGCAGGCCTCATTCGATGTCGGCACAACGACTTTCAACTGTATTTCCAGCATGCCCATTCACGTACTACAGTACGTAATTCACGTAGAAATAAATTAATTCACGTACAGATTTATAGGCCAGCCGTGCAAGCACGTAAAGAATAATGGATGAACGTATAAAGATTATGACCATTACGTGAATGTTTTGAATGAAAGAGTTTCTGGTTTGCATGCCTGATTATCAGTAGTGAATCCCATAATTAAGTGGTCACAGTAATTTATTTTATCCATTGAAGAAGCTTTGTGGCTTATAAATCAACAGGTAATTCTGGGGTTGTAAACATTGACAGCCATGAAACTCTAATTAATTATGTCTGTGTGTTATCAAAAGATTTCTAAGGTCAACTGGCTCCTGATGTTATGATATTTAATGTTTTAACTGGTTTCAGCTCTTAAAGGCTGTGAAAGCTACTTGGTTTTAAATGTAAAGAAACTAATTTCTTCACTTTTATAATAACTTTCAAGAATTGGAGGGGGTAACAATTGCAACCAGAGTAGTTGTTAATAGCAAGTAATGTAGCAGGTGCATTTACTTCTATAGATTGAACCCAGATAAGATGCTTTTTACAGCAAAACAGTTGTAAATCTTTAGGCACTTAAACTAGTTTTGCTCTAATTATTAGTAGTAAAGATTTATTAAGATTTATATATGGTGTACCCTTAACTTTGAAAGTAAAGGGTTCACTGTACCCCCAGATTTTTCTTTGTACCCCCAATTTTAAAGTTGGAGGGTGCATGTACCCCCAAAATGAAAACCCAGTGGGCATGCTGATTTCGTCGTCTGTAACTCCTTTCAAATTGGACTGGGCCAAACTTTTTTGTATGAGAATGAGTTGAAGTGGTGTTACACCATATTCAATCAATAAATTGATCTATATTTCAGGTGTAGAATTTCACAATGTAGATTAAGTGTGTAGTGGCGGGGGATGGTGCTATGGGAACAACATGTCTTATCTTACTTTACACCACAAATAAATTTTGTTATTTGGGAATCAATGAGTTAACTAGGAGTGTAACGATACATCGGACTATCGATATATCGCGATGGCGAGCAAGCCGATAGTACTATATCGATGGTCATGTCAAAAATCGATAACTATCGGCGATAGTGACTTCAAATATCGATAGTTTCGATAGTTGAACAACAGGGTCACAAGATGAAAATATTTTGAATTAAAAATACAAACTAACTTTAAAAAATCGTAACATGAGCCCGCAAATCATCACAGAACAGGCTATTTAAATTTGCTAAACACTGAATCTATTCTATTACATTTCATTTCATCGTAAGTATGACTTGTTCAGATAAGTCTCATACTTTTACAATTCCCATTTTGTCCCGATTAATCCAGTCGTGCATTGTAATTGCGGTCCCTTACGATTGTATACATATGCTTAGCGTCGATTCAATAAATAACATAAATACATGACTCGGAACAAAAGAAATTTTAACCGGATATTCGATGGTATTTGTGTACAAAAATGAAACTCTGATATGAGTACCTTCTTTCTTGGCAAAAGAAATAATAAATTCCGAACTCATTTTAATATTCCAACAACAAGCTTCCATTAATTTTCGGTCTTATCGATGTTGTAACTGTAGTGATAATAAGCTGTTGTTACGAGGACCCGTTATTACGTCGCTTTCATTAAGTTATGGGTGATGCAAAGCAGTTTTCCTAATTGATTGACAGGTAATTGAACCACATCAAACCCAATAATGTCTAATGAAACCGTTAGCCCCGCCCCCGAACTATACCCGAAATATTGATTGATATGTAAATGATTAAACACACACGTGACTTTACACGTGACGTTTGTGTCGGCCGACTTCTAAGTACACGAGTGATGGTCGCCGCGCGGTTCTCAAACGCATCAAAAGCGCCGCTTTTTTGGCTATATTAGGAAACACACTTTTCTCGTCATTTCTTCAAGCAATAACCGCTTAACTACCCAATATTTGTAGCCTAGTTAAACCATATCGATTTTCAACTCGACGTAAATCATTTGGGCTGTTGATTTTGACAGTTAAATCTTTCCGAAACATTGCAAACAATTGATGGGATAAGTAATGTTACACATGGATTTATTATGACATGGTAGGCCTATTTTTATCAATACCCGTTAAAATTAAATCTAGTCAAAAGCACTCGTTTTTTTTTTTCAATCTACGGAAAATATATCAAATAGAATTTTCAGTAAGCTTTGATCTCGGGAAACTTCAAAACAAATATTTGATAGTTGTTTTGGTTTTGTTCGCTTGTCTGTTAAGATTTTTGGTAGGCTACGAATCCCTTTCATTTTAGCGGCGCCCAAAGTGATTCCCAAGATGAATTTGTAGCAAAAGTTAAAAACACGAACTCGTCTGTCAAATGTTTTTGTTGTTTGTTTTTTTTTTTCATTGTAAACAAGATCGCATAATGTGATCTATGCAATATTGAACAATTGAATGTAGCAATTTATTAGACCTTGGAACCATTTTACGATCATATCAGATCTCTTTCTTCTTTGAAGTTTTCCGACATGCTGAAAATAAACTCGAATTTTCGGACACTATTCAAAATACTTTCCTTAATAGGACAGCAACAAAAAATAACTAATTTTGTCTGATCATTTCCGCATTTTTCCGTATTTGTTTTTTTTTTTTTTTTTTTTTGTTTTAGAATTTTGAGACCCATTTATGGATCCAAATAATTTCGGATGAAACAAAGTCGTCCCTGGCAACATGGCGACTCCAGCGTCTGCATATAATTCTTACTTTTTCCACATTGTTTTCAAAACCCACAATATGTATGTACACTAAATTTAAGTGGTTTATATCTCGGGAATACCAAGGATTCACCAGTGTAGTTTACAGCTTCAGATTTCGGCACAGAAGTCAGTAAACGGGAAACAATACCGTCTTTTGTTCTTTAGGCAATAGTATCGCAATAGTATCGCAATAGTAACTGGCGATATCAATACTATCACGATAGTGGTTTCTGCGATACCAATACTATCGCGATAGTGGATTTTGGCCTCGATAGTCACCCCTAGAGTTAACCCTTTTCCAAACAAGACTGGGTTTTGACGTCCCTAGTAGAAAAGGCTGGGGAAAACATAATCCGAGTCTTCTCTGATGTAAATACGCTCTTTGATATTTTGATTTTTCGCTATTTACATCAGAGAGCGTTGCTCTTTGAAAACAGCGGAAAGTTCGGTAACGTTACAAGTAACTTGAAGCTTTGTTTTTGTGTATCATATCGAATCACTCGGTAAAACACTGTAGGGTATAGATCAATAAATAATTTTTTGTCATACCTGACCAAAAATTTCATTTCAAATCGGCCTGCTGGATGAGTATAACCTTTGGTTTTGAATGGAAGGTCAAGGTAAACAAAGGTTGCTCAGGTGAGGGTTGTTGCAAAACATTGCCTATTAACCTTTTAGAAATACTTTTTGGTCGTAATTTTTTTCAGCAGCCATAACAATAAATGGTTCATTTATCGATATCATCAGGGGTTTTAACGATAGCGTTTAAGATCGGACGGTGAACGATGCGCAACAATTTGTTGCGAACTTCTTGATTTTTTCAAAGAGCAACGCTCTCTGATGTAAATAGCGAAAAATCAAAATATCAAAGAGCATATTTACATCAGAGAAGACTCGGATTAGGGAAAACATTGGGACAAAAGAAGAAACTGCTGATAAGCAGTTTCTTCTTTTGTCGCAATATTTTCAGTGGTAAAAGTTTTCAGGCATATGCCTGAAGTTCAGGTTTTTGAGTATTCCAAAATGCCCCATTTTCTCGATTTTTATGCCCCCTTTCGAAGAAAATGGGGGTATATTGTTTTGCAAGTGTCGGTCGGTCGGTCGGTCGGTCGGTCGGTCGGAAGGTCGGTCGGTCGGTCGGTCGGTCGGTCGGTCGGTCGGTCGGTCTGTCCGTAGACCAAATCTTGTCCGGAGCATATCTCAAAAAGTATTAAAGGTAGAATCATGAAACTTCATAGGTGGATAGATCTCATTATGGAGAGGTGCAGTGCATAAGAACCGTAACTCTGCTGATCAAATTTTTTGAGTTATTGCCCTTTGTTGATTTTATAACTTGATTCTTGTCCGGAGGATAACTCAAAAAGTATGCAAGGTACAATTATGAAACTTTGCAGGTGGATAGATCTCATTATGGAGAGGTGCAGTGCACAAGAACCGTAACTCTGCTGATCAAATTTTTTGAGTTATTGCCCTTTGTTGATTTTCAAACTTGATTCTTGTCCGGAGCATAACTCATAAACTATGTTGGGTAGAATCATGAAACTTTAC
The DNA here is from genome assembly GCA_963680895.1 of Fragum sueziense. Classification (NCBI taxonomy): domain Eukaryota; kingdom Metazoa; phylum Mollusca; class Bivalvia; order Cardiida; family Cardiidae; genus Fragum; species Fragum sueziense. The sequence goes on along the minus strand of OY804604.1, from coordinate 22,730,581 downwards.
AGGTGAATAGATCTCATTATGGAGAGGTGCAGTGCACAAGAACCGTAACTCTGCCGATCATATTTTTGGAGTTATTGCCCTTTGTTGATTTTCAAACTTGATTTTTGTCCGGAGCATAACTCAAAAAGTATGTAAGTTTGAATCATGAAACTTTACAGGTGGATAGATCTCATTATGGAGAGGTGCAGTGCACAAGAACCATAACTCTGCCGATCAAATTTTTGAGTTATTGCCCTTTGTTGATTTTTATGCTCCCCGAAAAAATTTCGGGGGAGCATATAGTCGCCACGCTGTCCGTCCGTACGTCCGTCCGTCCGTCCGTGTGTCCGTCCGTCCGTCCGTCCGTCCACAGCCATATCTCAGTAACCCTTGGACCAAATTCAATGAAACTTCACATGTGAACTCCCTGGGTCAATACCTAGGGACCTTTTTTTCCGTTTGTAAATTTAAGGCTGCGTCATGGAAAAAGGGGCCTTAGTGTAAAAATTAGTTTTTCTCTTATTTCTCTTCATCTAGTGGGCAGAATTTAATGAAATTTTGTGCTCATGTAATAAATAGGATGTTCTAGACCATATTCTATAAATAATGTGTGTACAAAAAAGCTGTCATGGGAAAAGGGGGCTTAATGTATGATAGTTTTTATTTTGTGACAAACACTTATTCGGGGAGCATAATCCGTCTGTGACGGCTCTTGTATAACTTGATTCTTGTCCAGAGCACAACTCAAAAAATATGTAAGGTAGAATCATGAAACTTAACAGGTGAATAGATTTTATTATGGAGAGGTGCAGTGCACAAGAACCGTAACTCTGTCGATCAAATTATTGGAGTTATTGCCCTTTGTTGATTTTACACTTAATTCTTAATCTTGCCTATATCTCATGTCCTTTTACACATACAGCCTTGATATCTCACACATAGATACCTCCTATCAACATCGTTCACATTTAACCATGACCTTGTGACCTTGACCTTGGAGTTTGACCTACTTAAAAAAAATTAAACCCGGCATATATCTCATGACCTTTTACAAATACAGCCTTGATATTTCACACATGGACACATCTTACCAAGACCTTTCACAATTGACCATGACCTTGGACTTTGTGACCTTGACCTTGGAGTTTGACCTACTTTTAAAAAACTTTAACCTGGCCTATATATCATGTCCTTTTACACATACAGCCTTGATATTTGACACATGGAAACCTCTGACCAAGACCTATCACATGTGACTATGACCTTGAACCATGTGGCCTTGACCTTGAAGTTTGACCTACTTTTGAAAAACTTAAACTGGGCCTATATCTCATGTGCTATTACTTATACAGCCTTGATATTTCACACATGGACACATCCTACCAAGACCTTTCACATTTGACCATGATCTTGGACCTTGTGACTTTGACCTTGGACTTTGACCTACTTTTAACAAAAGTTAAACCTAGCCGATATATCATGTCCTTTTACACATACAGCCTTGATATTTGACACATGGACACATACGACTAAGACCTTTCACATTTGACCATGACCTTGGACCTTGTGACCTTGACCTTGGTGTTTGACCTACTTTAATAATATATTAAACTGGCCTATATTTCATGTCATTTTACATATACAGCCTTGATATTTCACACATGGTCACTTCCAACCAAGATATTTCACTTTTGACCATGACCTTATACCTTGACCTTGGAGTTTGACCTACTTTTAAAAAACTTAAACTAGGCCTATATCTCATGTCCTGTTACCTATACAGTCTCAATATTTTACACATGGACACCTCCTGCCAAGACCTTGCACATTTGACCATGACCTTGGCCTGTGTGACCTTGACCTTTGATTTTTACATACTTTTAGAAATCTTTAACCTAGCCTTTATCTTATGTCCTATTACACCTTCCAACCAATACCTTTCACATTTGACCATGACCTTAACCTTGGCATTTGGCCTACTTTTAAAACTTTAACCTGGCCTATGTTTCATTTTACTTTTACATATACAGATTTGATATTTCACACATAGACACCTCCTACCAAGACCTTTCATATTTGACCATGACCTTGGACCTTGTTAACTTGACCTTGGACTTTGACCTACATCAAATGTAGGCTCCTGAGGGGGCATATATGTTTTACAAACATCTCTTGTTACTATATAAATACAGACTTTTCCAGGTTTTCAGGTTTTTCAAAATTTTCAACTTTTACCCCTGTATTTTCCATGCAATATTAAACACTAATTCTATCTTTAATAACTTTCATTTTGTCATTTGTGGCAGTTTGTGGTGTCAGTAGTCGAGGGGTAGAGTGTCGGCCTTGCGACTAAGAGGTTCCGAGTTCGATCCCCGATAGCAGGGGTTATTCAAGGCTTCTCATTGGCCCACACATCGGCCCACACATTCGGCGCGAGTACTGATGGATTTTCAGGAAGCTCAATCGAGAGGGCTTAAAATAAGTTGAAGAAACTTGCTTCCCAATCGATGTAAAATAAATGCGTTCAAAGGAACGTCTGAAGAAGTGTTTGAAAAGGATTACCCTGAAATTTTGCCGTTTGGGAAAGGGTTAAAGTGCTGTTACACCTCATTCAATCAATTAGGAACGATTTTATCTAGTCAGCTGTGACATAAATTCGGACAAACAATAGTATTTCGTAGGTGTTGTTATAAAATCTCATAACTACGGCTTGATTCAAGCCATAGTTACGAGATTTTATAACAACACCGACAATTTATCAATACATAGCGGTAAACCTAGTCTGTTTTTAGCGCAAAATTCATTGCTATTAATCAATATTTCAGGTGTAGAAACCTTTCACAATGCAGACAATCAAGTGTGTCGTGGTGGGGGATGGTGCTGTAGGAAAGACATGTCTACTTATATCATACACCACAAATAAATTTCCCTCAGAATATGTACCAACGGTAAGTATGTTTTTTCATTCAAACAACTGTTTTCAAATGATTTCTAGGCTAAATTAATATGAACAATTCTTGGAGAAAGACATATCAAGCAGAGCTACAGATAAGATAGGCGATGACTTTTCAAAATGCAATATTTCACTTATTGTTCACCAAACCCTATGTTGTGGGTACTCATGGACTCTCTCTGTCGAGAATATTAAAATGAGTACCGGTAACCCACAACTGTGAACATAAGGCTTGAATTTGAAATAACAAATTTAGAATGCCTTCACCAACTCTTATTTGTTGCTCTGATAACAAGAATCACTGTCAGTCTACATACCCCCTAATTATTTGATGAAAATATATATATCAGGGATGTATATGACATTGTGATTAAGAAATTTGAGCCAGGATCTGGAAAAAAGGTCCCTTTTGGCATTCTAGATCCTGATCAGCCTGTGCATATGCACAGTGTGCTCAAGATTCACACTGTCCAATGAGAAATTGGAAGCTGGAAAATGATACTTATCAGTTCAATAGAAATAACATGTCGTAATTCCTTCCTTTAGCATGACAATTGATGATTGGTTTGCTTGTTTCCTGCAAGTGTTTAAACCTTTACCAAAAGACACAATTTTAGACTGGTCCAAATTGAAAGATGTTGTAGACAACAATTTTAAGCAATTGAAATATGACACATTTTGGTCTTTTGGGGTAGAAAATATTGTGGGAAATGAAGAAATTGCTTGTTACAAGCAATTTCTTCATTTTCCTCAATATTTTCCGAAGCCTTTTTCTTTAGGGAAGTCAAATGGAGTTAATGTTCGGGAATGTGTTAATAAATATAATGAATCAGGCTTTATTTCCTGCAGGTATTCGACAATTATGCAGTCACTGTGATGATAGGAGGTGAGCCGTATACACTGGGTCTATTTGACACCGCGGGTCAGGAAGATTACGACAGATTACGTCCCTTAAGTTACCCACAGACAGACGTCTTTCTCGTGTGCTTCTCCGTCGTTTCTCCGTCTTCATTTGAAAATGTAAAAGAAAAGGTTAGTTGATCATTAATTTTATAAGCTCGACTTTTCGAAGAAAATGAGATCTTATACTGTCACCCGGGCGTCGGCGCCGGCGTTGGCGTTGCAACAAAGGTTAAAGTTTTTTCAAACGTCAATAACTTCCATACTATCAAAGGGATTCAACCCAAACTTGGAATACTTATTCACCATCACACCCTCTACCTTACTACCAGGGCCCATGACCCTGGCTCCACTATATTTGGAGTTATGCCTCCTTTATACTAAGCAACGTAGAAAGTCGAGCACACTGTCTTCGGACAGCTCTTGTTAGAAGGATAGTATTGGAAAAGATGTAAACAACAAAGATTATTTCATAAGTTAAAAGGCCAATTTGAATCACAAACGAAGGAACATTGTAAAGGACATATGTTCTTGCTTTGTCACATATCTTGTTTCATTATGGCAATTTTGATTTAGATTTGAAATGAGGCTGACCTATTGTACCTGCATTAACCCATTACCACACAGTGACTCTTTTTGACTCTCCAAGAGATAAAGGCTTTGGAAAACATTGTGGAAGATGAAGAATTGCTTGTGACAAGCAATTTCTTCATTTCCCGCAATGTTTTCCATCCAAAAGACCTAAGGATTAAAAATTCCATTCACTTGAAATTGTCGTCTGCAGGCTCTTTCAATTTGGACCGCCCTAAAATTTTGAAGATATTGTTGTCTTTTAGGGTAAAAAACATTGTGGGAAATGAAGAATTTGCTTGTCACAAGCAATTTCTTCATTTTCCACAATGTTTTCCAAAGCCTTTTTCATGAGGGAGTCAAAAGGCATCATCGTGCAGTAATGTGTTAAACAAACAATTTACAGTCTAACCTTCGTTACTTTCAGTGGGTACCAGAAATCACGCATCATTGTCAAAAAACTCCGTTCTTACTAGTCGGGACCCAGATCGATCTGCGCGATGACGCGTCCACCATCGAAAAGTTAGCCAAGAATCGTCAGAGACCAGTCACAGTAGAAAACGGTGAAAAACTCGCCAAGGAATTAAGAGCAGTAAAATATGTAGAGTGCTCGGCGTTAACTCAGGTAAACTTGTGTGATAGTTTAACCCTTTCCCACCAAACAGCGAAATATTTATCTATCCCAATTTAAAAGACATAACGGACGACAAAATGGAAGTAAATAAAGATATGTGTACGATATAACCTGGAAAACAGATAGACAAAATGAGAAAATACTGATTATCAGCATTTTTAGCTCGACTTTCGAAGAAAATGAGAGCTTATACTGTCACCCGGGTGTTGGCGTTGGCGTCGGCATTGCAACAAAGGTTAAAGTTTTTTCAAACATCAATGACTTCCATACAAAGGGATTCAACCCAAACTTGGAATACTTATTCACCATCACACCCTCTACCTTACTACCAGGGCCCATGACCCTGGCTCCACTATATTTGGAGTTATGCCCCCTTTATACTAAGCAACTTAGAAAGTCGAGCGCGCTGTCTTCGGACAGCTCTTGTCTTCTTTTGTTTCAATGTTTTCCCAGGCTTATTTTATTAGGGATGTCAAAACAAGTTCTTGTTTAGGAAAGCTTAAATATAGAACTAGACTTTCAGTATTTTCAGTAGTATAACTTGAAACCTGAGGTTCATTATGTTCCCAATCCTATTTTCCATGACAAAAATTCTTACCTTTCCATGTATTCCCAGCTTAACCTAATACCAAACAAAAAAGAACTTACTTAGCCCTTTTAAATCCTTTCCCGAAAAAGACCTGGAGCCTGTATTATCAACAATCTTAAGACCAAGCTTTTGTGTAAGCTGTGTAAAAAGACACCTGATTGCACGAGAAATAAGATTGGACCAATCAGATTTATTGATTAAGTGATTAAGCAAAAAATAATTGTACAACCGTTGATAATACTGGCCCCATATTAACAACTGTCTTACGACCAATTAGGGCAAGAACTCAAAAGAGTGAATTTGATGTATGTTGTATGATCAATGATTATATTTAGTTTATGAGAGATATTCAACTTAACTTATGCAATAATTTACAGAAAGGCTTGAAGAACGTTTTTGATGAGGCCATATTGGCAGCTTTGGACCCCCCAGAACCGCCAAAGAAAAAAATATGTAGACTTCTGTAACCATGGCAACAAAAGTAAATAAAATAAGAAATATTTGCATGGTTTCACGCTATAATCTTTTCTACTTTATAATGGAACAGTTTAGTTAATGTTTTGGTGCATGGTGCTTACTTCATTTTCTTTTCATAACAAAATCAATTTTAGAAATAAGATTTATGAATAATACTTTGCCGAGCCTAGATAGCGGAGTCGGTAATGTCGGAGTCTGTCAATTCAGAGGTTATGAGTGGAACCCCACCTCAGCCAATATCCATTCTGACATTTGACGAGTCATTTGTCTCTCACCAATGGGTGTGACAGAGCAGCTGGAGGCTCGGATTGAATAATGTGGTAGTACTGGTGACAGAAATACCAGGAATCTACTGTAAGGTGCTCCAGAAGTTGTGATATGACCATGGCAGTTAAATGAGGCATAAAACCCCAATCATTCAATTATGAATGATATTTTATTGATTGAATAGTTTTATGAGATTATGATTTGTGAAAGGAATATTATGCAGTCTTCATGAACAAATAAAGCCAAGTTCTGGAAAATGGCCCTCATGGTAATGAAAACAACATTGATCCAGATCAGCCTGCATACACACACAGTCTGATCAAGTTCAATGTTGTTCTTAAACCCTTTCCCAAGCGGCCAAATTTCAGGATGATCCACTTCAAAAACTGCCACAAAGGACAAAATGGAAGTTATTACAGATATAATTTGTGTAAAATATGGTAAAGAAAATATTGAGACAAAAGGAGAAACTGCTGGTTATCAGCAGTTTCTTCTTTTGTTTCCATGTTTTCCTAAACCTTTTCTAAGCCTTTTCTATTAGGGAGGTCAAAACCAGGTCTTGTTTGGGAAAGGGTTAATAGCTTCTTGGAGACGTCTATTTGGGAAAGTTAAAGGTTCTCCTTAAAAGATTGGACCGTCTAATGATATTTTGTGCAACTTCTTATGCATGATTGAATGAAATATGGTATAATCAGATTTGAGCTAGAAATTTAGTTATTGAATTAGTGGAAAAACAAAATGAGGACATTTCATTGCCTTTTGAATTGGTAAACAATATGTGGGAAAGGGTTTGGTTCATAGGATATTGACTCACTTTACTAAGATTAGATTACAAAGTTTATTATTCTTACAACTTAGCCCTTTCCCAAACAACAAAAAAATAGACTGTTCCAATTTGAAAGCTGTTGCAGACAACAAAATAAATGTTGATAAAGATAAATTATGTGCACAATAGAGCAATGAAAATAATGAGGCTAAAGGAGAAAATGCTGGTTAATGGCATTTTCTTCTTTTGCCTCAATATTTTCAAAACCCTTTTCTAGTACAGATGTCAAAACCAGGTCTTGTTTTGGAAAGGGTTAATAACTACACTTGTTCACTTTTCACTATTACTAAATAATAACTTTAAGAAAAATAAACATTTGGAAAAGGGTATGAGGAAATATTGTTCACTAAAACAAATATGGGATTATTGTTTTATGTCCAATCATATTTTAAATGGACAAAGTTACACAAATTGACAGCATGTTGACATCAATAAGCTTCCTTTGATACTATCAAAAATAATATGTATGGGATCCCTAATAGGTTTCGGTGTCAGAGAAATTCCTGTGGAAAAAATCGCAGGGATACCAAATACTCATTTCGTAATAACGACCCCCCCCCCCCCCCAAAAAAAAAAAAATATAAAAAATGACCTATCGCCAAATTTTACCAAATTGTTCAAATGTTTATTTCAGCCAAGGTATTTACTGGAGAATGTAGAAAAAAATAATACTGCGGTGAAAAAAAGCCTTTTTAGCTCACCTGAGCACGAAGTGCTCGAGGTGAGCTATTGTGATCGCTTTTTGTCCGTCGTCCGTCCGTCTGTCCGTCTGTCCGTCTGTCCACAATTTGGTGTTTACACTCTAGCATCCACAAATATTAGTCAATCTTGACCAAACTTTGTCAAAACAAGTATGGTCATAAGTTCTCGGATGAGTTCGATTATGGGCCAGATCGGACCAGAAAGTGTGGAGTTATCTGCCCCTGAATGACGAAAAATGCTGTTTTTAACTTTGTTTACACTCTAGCATCTACAATTATTGCCCAATCAATACAAAACTTGGATATAATATTGGAGACTATAGAATCTTGGATGAGTTCGATTTTCAGTCAGATCAGGCGAAAAAGTCCAAAGTTATGTGCCCTTGAATTTGTCAAAATTGCCATTTTCGACCGTTTTCGACCTTGTTTACACTCTAGAATCTACAATTATTGACCAATCAAGACAAATCTTGAATACAATGTTGGAGACCATAAGATCTCGGGTGAGTTTAATTTTCAGTCTGATTAGACGAGAAAGTCGAGAGTTATGTGCCCTTGAATTTGACAAAATTGTCGTTTTTGACTGTTTTCGACCTTGTTTACACTCTAGAATCTACAATTATTGACCAATCAAGACAAATCTTGGACACAATGTTTTAGACCATAAGATCTTGGATGAGTTTGAATTTCAGTGTGATCTGACAAAAAAGACTAGAGTTATGTGCCCTTGAATTTGATAAAATTGTCATTTTCGGCTGTTTTCGACATTGTTTATACTCTAGAATCTACATTTATTAATCTATCAAGACAAAACTTGGACACAATGTTGGAGATCATAAGATCTCGGATGAGTTGAATTTTCAATCTGATAAGACAAGAAAGTCGAGACTTATGTGCCCTTGAATTTGACAAAATTGTCGTTTTTGACTGTTTTCGACCTTGTTTACACTCTAGAATTTTAAATTATTGACCAATCAAGACAAATCTTGGACAAAATGTTTGAGACCATAAGATCTTGGATGAGTTTGATTTTCAGTGTGATCTGACTAGAAAGAAGAGAGTTACGTGCCCTTGAATTTGACAAAATTGTCGTTTTTGACTGTTTTTGACCTTTTTTACACTCTAGAATCTACAATTATTGACCAATCAAGACAAATCTTGGACACAATGTTTGAGACCATAAGATTTCGGATGAGTTCGATTTACAGTGTGATCTGACTATAAAGACAAGAGTTACTTGCCCTTGAATTTGATAAAATTGTCATTTTCGGCTGTTTTCGACATTGTTTACACTCTAGAATCTACATTTATCAATCAATCAAGACAAAATTTGGACACAATGTTAGAGATCATAAGATCTCAGATGACTAGAATTTTCAATCTGATAAGACAAGAAAGTCGAGACTTATGTGCCCTTGAATTTGACAAAATTGTCGTTTTTGACTGTTTTCGACCTTGTTTACACTCTAGAATTTTCAATAATTGTCCAATCAAGACAAATCTTGGACACAATGTTTGAGAGGATAAGATTCCGGATGAGTTTGATTTTTAGTGTGATCTGACCAGAAAGACGAGAGTTATGTGCCCTTGAATTTGATAAAATTATCATTTTCGGCTGTTTTCGACCTTGTTTACACTCTAGAATCTACAATTATCAATTAATCAAGACAAAACTTGGACACAATGTTTGGGACCATAATATGTCGGATGAGTTTGATTTTCAGTCTGATCCGATCAGAAAGTTGAGAGTTATGTGCCCTTGAATTTAACAAAATAGCCGTTTCTGGCTGTTTTTCGATCTTGAATCTTCAATTATTGACCAATCAAGACAAATCTTGGACACTATGTTGGAGACCATAATATCTTGGATGAGGTAGATTTTCAGTCTGATGTGATCAGAAAGTCGAGAATTGTGTGCCCTTGAATTTGAAAAAATTACCGTCTTTGGCTGTTTTCGACCTTGTTTATACTCTAGAATCTGTGATTATTTATCAATCAAGAAAAACCTGGACACAATGTTTGGCATCATAAGATCTCAGATGAGTTTGATTTTCACAAAGTTATTGACTATAAGTTAGTTTTCAGTCTTATAGTCATAAATGTTTATTGAATTGAACAAAAGTGTTGCTCATATCATTTTGGTTCAGGTGAGCGATATAGGACCATCATGGTCCTCTTGTTATGCCCTCATATTCAGTGTTTTTTCTCCTCCTTTGCATGGGTCTGTAAAACAGACCCGTTCCCAATGCCGAAAAGGGTCATTTTTTCCCAAAATATGGAAAGGAAATTCCCAATTCAAAAGTTCAACATTGTCTTTGAAGGAAAATTTGCTCAAATCCTTTCATTTGTCAAGCTAAACTATACAGGAATGACTGGAATTCCCTTAAGTTAATTTAAATGTATTAATTTTACAGTGTATTTTTCAATTTACAATTTTTAGCTCCACTGGCCTTCAGGCCAGCGGGCTATTGTCATGGCGCTGTGTCCGTCGTGCGTGCGTCCGTGCATGCGTGCGTCCGTCCGTCCGTCCGGTCGTCAACTTTTTCTTTAAAAATCTTCTCCTCAGAAACTACTGGATGGATTTCAATCAAACTTCACAGGAATGATCCTTATGTGGTCCTCTTTCAGATTCCTTCAATTAATTCTGATTGAACCAGAAAGTCTTGAGTTATCTGCCCTTGAATTAATAAATGGCTGGTTTGACTTTGTTTTCACTCTAGCACTTACAAATATTGGCCAATCAAGACAAAACTTGGACAAAATGTTGGTGACTATCAGATCTTGCCTTAGTGCAATTTTCAGCTTGATCTGAATTTTATATGAGGAGTTATGTGCCCTTGAAATTGACAAAATTGTCATTTTGGGCTTAATTTTGACTTTGTTTTCACTCCAGCAACTACAAATATTTACCAATCAAGACAAAACTTGGACAAAATGTTGTTGATTATAAGATCTTGTCTTAGTGTAACTTTCAGCTTTATTGGTACATTGCATCATGAGTTATGTGCTCTTGAATTTGAAAAAAATGCTATTTTCGACTTAGTTTTCACTTTTACAACCAGAAATATCAGAAAATCTAGACAAAACTTGGACAGAATCATATTGACTATGAATTCTTGCATATGTGTAATTTTTGGCCTGATCAGAATCCAATATCCTGAGTTATGTGCCACTGAACTTGACTAATTATCAAATTTTGACTCTGTTTGCATTCTGTTTTCACTTTTGCATTCGCAAATATGGACCAATCATGACAAAATTTGGTCAGAATGTTGGACACCCTAAGATCTTGTCTGAGTGTTATTTTCAGCTTAATCAGAATTTCACATCCTGAATATGTGCTCATTTAAATGGGATAAAATTAACAAGCTAAATTGAGTTAAGTGTAAAATAGATGGAAGGGTTATTGGTTGAAGGGTTTATCTCTTAGTTGTTAGGTAAAGGTGTACAGCAGCAGTGTGCCTGCAAATGGTGTTAACCCATTACCAGAGGGCAAAATTTTAGGCAGGTCTAAATTCACAGAGCTTGCAGACAATAATTTCAGGATGGAATTTAACATTTTCGGGTCTTTAATGTAGAAAACATTATAAAATAAAGAAATTGCTTGTCACAAGCATTTTCTTTATTTTCTACATTGGTTTAAAACTCAAAGCCTTTATCTTATTAGTTAATCAAGAAGGTAGATGTTCATTGCTAGTATCTTCCAAAGCTGGAATTTTCTCCCCTCTCTCAAAATGTCATCTAGTTTGGTCTTTTGGGGTAGAAAACATTTTGGAAAATGAGGAAATTGATTGTCACAAGCTATTTCTGCATTTTCCACAATGTTTTCAAAGCCTTTATCTCGAGGGGCGTCAAAAAGTGTCTGTGTGGGAATGGGTTAAAATAGCTATACATGTAGTTGAAAAAAATGTTTATAAATACCGTTATGAAATTAAAGTTTTGATTGTACATTGAGCAATTTTATGGACTATGTAGCTGTTTACATTGCCAGTATTATCCTAAGCTAGAATTTCCCCCCCCTTTCCTTTACTTTCTTCTTGCTCTTAGAACCACATGTATTGAACTATCTAATCAAAACTTTGATCAAGCATTAAAAGAATCTCAGGCCTGTGGAGCGACTCAAGACCTTCAGGTCTTCTAGTTCCATTTCATTATGTGATGATAATTTTTTCCCAATTCTTGAGAAAACTTCGCATTTTTCCCAATTTGTCTGGTACCGGACCCGTTCCCAAAATCATGAGAAAAAACACTGATATTGAAAGATCGAGGGCATATTGTTTTACGCTTGTCCATCTGTCTGTCCGAAAACTTAATCTTGGCTATATCCGGGGCATTCATGTTTCATAAATACATCTTGTCTTATCTTTGCACTACTGAAGAAATATATTCATAATTACTTTGCTCTCTTTTTATTTCTGCATACATACTGTATATTCAGATCTACAGATAAGAGGGGGGTAAAGGCTGTTAAAAATGCAAAACTTCTTTAATGTTCATCTTGCTCTATGTTGTGGCTACATATTGGAAACATCTCCTTCATGTGTCATTTGAGCACCTACAACATGGGGTTTAGCTTCAAAATAATAAATTGCTGCTTTTCAACAAAAAACTCGTAATTGCAGCTTCAAGCAAGCTGCAGTTACGAGATTTTTGTTGAAAAGCAGCGAAATATAGAGTGCCTTTACCTCTTCTTTTCTCTGTTGCTGCGTATTTCGATTTACTTTGATTTTCTGCTGTAGCTAGCTAAGCTTGCTGCAATGTTTTATAATACATGTACTCCATGGATTGTTAGCAATTTCTTTCATTTACATGTCTTGAATTGATCATTGATTGTATGAAAAGTTGTCACAGTTGCTTTTTTCTGGATAAAAGTTTTAGAAAACTCTGGTAAATGAAAAAAAATGCTTATGACAATCAATTTCTTCATTTCCCACAATGTTTTGTACGTAAAAAGACCAAAAAAAGTAAATGCATCCAACATCTGTATCATCTTTGAATTTGGACAAGTTGAAAATTTTGCCATTTGGTAATGGGTTAAGACATCAATATATTAGCCTAATCCAAACTAAAAGGAAATGAAGACAAAAAAAAAATAAAATTAATTTCCTTATCCAGGTGGATTGAAAATGATACTTTATGGAATTAAATTCTGTTATCTTTTACATTTATGAAATGGGTTTCTTATGTTCAAACTTTTGCAAAAATGTTTGTTAGACTTCAAATCTTATATGGGCAAGGGTCAATAAGGACTGGTTCTTTTAACCCTTTCCCGAACAACAAAATGTTAGGGTGGTCCAATTTCACAGTTACTGCAGATGACAAAATGGACATTGAAAAAGGAAGGATTTGTGTAAAATATAACTCAGAAAATATTGAGGCAAAAGGAGAAACTGCTGGTTATCAGCAGTTTCTTCTTTTGCCTTAATGTTTTCCCAGGCCTTGTCTATTAGGGACATCAAAAACCAGGTCTTGTTTGGGAAAGGGTTAAAGTTTGTTAATCCTAATACATGGATTAATAAAGATTCATGACGAATGTCCTCTGTTTTCTCATTGCAGAAAGGCTTGAAGAATGTATTTGATGAAGCAATATTGGCGGCCCTCGAACCTCCCGAGCCACAGAAAAAGAGAAAATGTGTTATTTTGTAAATAAATGCCTTATTTAGCGAAATTAATTAATTTTTCAGAAGTTGCACTATATCTTGATAGCACTAATTCCTTCTTGGTTTTAACCCCTCTCCAAACACAGCCTGATTTTTACGTCTCTAAAAGAAATAGCTTTTGAAAAAAGATGATGCAAAAGAAGAAAATGCTGCTAGTCAGCATTAGTCCTTTTGCTTCATTACTTTGTTATATTTCACACAAATCCAACTTTAATCAGCATAATTATGTTTTTAGTCTGCTGCAGGTGAATTTGACCACCCAAAAATTTTCTGTTCGGGAAGGGTTAAGCCTTTTCTGACCAATTTATTGAATTGGTAACCTGATTTATCAGTCACTCCTTTTCCCCCAATACTTCCTTTACTATAACTTACAAATTTTCTATGTACAGCACGACTGATTTTGTTGCAAAAGTATTTCATCAGTTTGAAAAGGAATCGTTTCTCCCTTTCTTGTGTAATCAAGATTTTGAAAAGATGGTTTTTGTATTTAGATGTTTTATAAAAAGTACTTTCTTTAATAACAGTTTAGTGAAGTCTAAATAGGTGTTTCAATAATGAAATAATAAAGAACTTGTACAAATAATTTCACTTTCTATCTCTTACAATTTTCTACTAACAAAGTACTAATCATCTATGGAAGTATATGTTCCAATAATGGACTGTATAGATCAAGATCAGCAGGCACAGATGTGCTGTCTGATCTGTATTTGTACATCCATCTTTTGTTATTACAGAATTTATTAACAGATTTTGTTCAAGCATCGTTCAATAATTAAAATCACCATATTTCATTATTCTCCACTTAAAACCCAGCATAAATCTCATGGATGTTGCACTATAAGCCATTTCATCATAAAGCATTGAGGCAAAAGAAAAGAAGAGAATGCTGGTAACTGATTTCATCCCTTTTCCTCTATAGAATCTTTGATATACAGGTAACAGAACAGATTTCCTGATTAGTATTCTCTTGTTCACACCAAGTTTTCTTGATTTTCTGCATCTGTTTTGATGGTAGGTGTAATGATTTGCTTGTTACTCATACTGTCTGTCTAATGTTCGAAACTTGCATAGAAAATCAGAGATAATTGATCTACCTTATGATTTTAACCCATTCCGAAACAGACAAAATTTGGATCATTCCAAAGTTGAAAGCTACTGCGGACGACAAAATAAGTAGTGATAAAGGAAATTTTAAGACAAAAAAAAAGAAAATACTGATTGTTCTCTTCTTTTGCCTCCGTGTTTTTCCAAGCCATTTGTTATAGGGAAGTCAAAAGCCAGTCTTGTTTGGTAAAGGTTTTAATTATGTTGGTAGGGAAAAAGCCAAAGCAAATTACTCCAAATGGGCATTAGTGTTCTTAAAACTTGAATAACCAGTGCAAAACTGTTGTAAGTTCTTCCATGATATAGTTATGACTGTTTTGCCCTGACCAGACAACAATTCTGTGTTTCTGTATAAATGTTACCAGTGCATTTCCTTTAGAATATCGCTGCTTTTCTGCGAAAACCAGATATCTGCAGCTTAAGACAAGCTGCACATACGAGGTTTTGGTTGAAAAGCAATGTTATGTATTTGTATTCATAGTTCATTTATAATGCTTGAATTTCATTTATTCACAAATGTTGGTATTAAAAGTTTGTTTTTTACATGTTTATAATATTCTTATGATATGCCTTGTTCTAGTTTCTAAAAAAGGGAGATAAATCATGCTGTGGTTGTTTTCACAGCTAATTACCTCCCTTGAAATAGACTGGAATCTAGGAAATCATAAAAGGCGGCCGAAATTGAAATATTTGTACATAAAAAAAGTGTGTCAGTCTATAAATGTTTGTATGAAAGTAGAATTTGAAAGCATCGTCGCTTTTCAACAAAAAGCTTGTAACTGCAGCTTGTTTAAAGCTGCAGTTGCAAGGTTTTTGCTGAAAAGCAGGTGTACGTTTAATTGTATATAAGAATGGATGTGTGAGCGACATAGTATTGTTGGCTACATTTGAAAATATTGTAAGTAAAGCTTGAAGAGGCTATAGTTACAGCATTTTGAAAGTGAATGACCATATAGATAGACTAGTCCTAATTGAAAATCTTTGCAGACAAAACATTTGGTTGAGCATTTTCATTTTCTCTGTAAAAGACATTACATAGATGTAATAAATAGTGCTTAAACCGTTAAATTAAACTAATAAGGATAAAGTTAAGACTTTGAAATATCCAAAACACATCATTCAAAGTTTTCTGAAGCGTAAATGATGTGTAAAAGTGGATAAATGTTGATGTTAGATTTGGTTTTATATTTATGAATGCCAGTTTCCCTATAGTTTATAAGCTGTATATATAATTGTATGCATTTGTATTTTTGTATCATTATTTTAGTTTGGCTGGTTTGAGTTCTTTGAAAGCCGACTGTAAGAGCTGAACAATGTTCCTTTACCCATTTTGCAGTTGTCGCAGATAAGAAAAGTAAAAAGTAAGATTGAATGCAAAGATTGACAGTTACAGAAAAATACACTGGTTACTGTTATTAGCAGTTGTCCTCATTTTCCTTACATGTTTTCACCTTTTGGACATAAAAAAAACAGGGATTGTTTTAGAGTGCCTAGATGTGCAAGGAACATTGTTTAGTCTGCAGTCTTAGCTTTAGAAAAGAATTCTGTTTTAGAAGAGATTGTCACTTTTCATCAAAAACGTCGTAAGTACAGCTTATTAAAAGCTGTATTTATGAGGTTTTTGAAAGAAAAAAAACAGCAACAAATGAATATTACTGTATAAAAGTATAGTGTTTTGGTAATGCTATGTTACAGAAGTTTTTCGTACCTATATTTAGTAACATATTTAGCTGAAAAAAGGGTTTAAATGCGGAGTAAATGTATCTTTAAAAAGGAGTTGAAATATCAAGAATATTGTATCTTTTCTTTTTTCTTTCAAATATTTGTCTTCATTTAAGTGGAGGATTTCATTTTACTCATCTCTATAGAAAAGTTTCATTGAACAGCATTTTGTCAATTCTATGTGCTTAGATTGGATAAAGTCTAATTTCACAGAATGGGATTTGGACATGTCCTGAAAATTAAGTATTTGTCATTTCATAACTTACAGATACTGTAAAAGATAAATCAACGAAAGAAAAAATTTCAAGCGTCAATAAACGTACACATTATAATGTACATTTTAGTTTGCTAACTTTAGAAACTTACAAGTTTTATAAGCAGTCTACCTAGAAGAAGACCCAACTAGAAATACAAAATTGTGCTCTTTCTGACTTACATGAACATTTTTTTTCGTTCAATTTCGTTAAATTTGTAAGACAGGAAGATTTAAATTTTGTTATACCCCCCACAACAAAGTTATGGGGGGGTATACTGGATTCAGGTTGTCCGTCCGTCCGTCCGTCTGTCCGTCCGTCTGTCCGTCCGTCCGTCTGTCCGTCCGTCCGTCCGTCCGTGGACATAATTTTGTGTCCTCTTCTCCTCCCACAGTTTTTGACCGATTTTGCTGAAATTTTAGCAGGTTGTTTCCTATCATATGAAGTTGTGCACCTGCAATTTTCATCTTGGTCCAGGCAGTAGTTTCAGAGTTATGCCACTTTGAACTTTAGCATTTTCAGTGACAACGCGCTAGTGGGGGGTATTTGTCCGCTTTGCGACAGTTCTAGTTTATCATGAACCTATGTGGGGTAGCAGCTCGAGGCTCAGTTAGGGTGTTGTGGTAGTACTGGTATGAGAAACGACAGGAATCCATGATTAGGTGCTCCAGCCGCCGCGATATGACCATAGTGGTTGAAAACGGCGTAAAGCCCCAATGAACCAAACTAAATTTTGTTAATTCATTTCTAGAAATAGGATTAAGAATGTGTTATAATTGAGCACAAAACCGTGTTATGTCGTTGAAGATATTATGAAGTAAGCTCACCTAAATGCAATTTATATGTAAGTTTTCTCCGGCTACATTCGAAAATGCTGTATCTACATCTTATTCAAGCTATAGATACACCATTGTCGAATGTACCCGAAATTTGGTTGCATCAGGTGAGCGACCCCTGGTCATTTTGATCCTCTTTTGTTTTCGTGTAAATAATGATTCTTTCTCCTGCTACCATTTTGTTTGTATATTACTATATTATCATGTACATTGTACTCTTTCTCTACCCTTTCTCTAATCTGTGAAAAACTCGAAATAAAAACAGTAAAATGAGACAATTTTGTTCATTTTATATTGCGCCAAAGGTGCATGTATCGTCTACAATCGACGTCTTTACTTAACAGAAACATGTAAATGCAGCATGTTTTTAGCTTCAATTACGAGGTATTTGTAGGAAAAGCAGTGATATATTGGAATTATCTTTCTTATCACGACATACGTCCGTACCGTATGAAGCAACTCCTACGTTTGTGGAAAGATTTTATTCAAAAGCTCGCAGAATGATCCAAGTCCGATTACGTTTGTACATTTTGTCTGGATTTTGCCACATAAACTGATGAGAGATGAAAAAATAATATTAACCCATTCCTTACTAAGACCTTATTTGACGACCCTTTTTAGTGAAGGATTGCCTTTGGAAAACATTGAGGCAAACGAAGTTAATGCTTATAAACAGCATTTTCTCCGTTTGCCTCAATATTTAATGTAACTCTATCTTCAATCAAAATTTATTTTTTCAACTGCAGCAGCTGTCTGTGTCAGACTTAACTGAATAAATTTTTGTCACTTTGGTAAGGGTTAAAGACTCGTTCATGGTAGAAACTTTTAGATTGGACTAGTCTAAGTGTTTGTTGTTTAGGAAAGGGTTAAAGATTCGTACTTGATCTTACCTGTAAAATTGGACATGAAATCCTCAAAGGTCGCCTTAAAGCAAACTATGGCAATATAGACTGATTCATTTTGAAGGCTGCAGAAGATAACAAAATGTATGTACATGAAGGTAGGATTTGTATACAATACTCACTCCCGGGTTTCATAACTAACGTGCATGGGTAAAAGCATGGTCCACATCAGGGTGCTCCCTTCCAGGTAACTGGCTTGCTGCAGAAAGCATGTCGAAATGTTATTGACAATAAGGTTGTTTTCAGTCTTTAAGTCACAAATAATAATGGATTTGAACAAAACTGAACTTAGTTCAGGTGAGCGATATAGGACAATCATGGTCCTCTTGTCTTCTTTTGCATCCATGTTTTTCCGAAGCGTTTCTAATTGGGACGCCAAAATCAGGTCCTGTTTGGGAAGGGTGAAGAATAGATTTGGACCTATTTGTTTATCACTTTTCGAACAGCGGGAATTAGGAAAAATATGCTAAACAACTGCTTTATATTATTTGCAAAATATTTTTAATTAGAAAATTCTATAAAGACATTGCAAATTCAAAATACATACAAAATATTAACAATAATCAAAACGGATCACAGTAACATTTGGGTTGATTAAGTAGCATGTAACACAACGGGGAAGCTCGTGACAACATTTTCAACAATTTTCAATTGTTCTGTTAACCCATTACCACACAGTGACTCTTTGACTCCTCTCCTCACAATAAAATTACTTGGAAAACATTGTGGAAAATGAAGAAATTGCTTGTGACAAGCAATTTCTTCATTTCCCACAATTTTTTCTACCTGGAACGATCAGGAAATTTGAAATTTCATTCACTTGAAATTGTTGTCTGCATCATCTTTGAATTTGGAACAGTCCATAATTTTGCCATCTGGTAATGGGTTGATATATGACCGATTTGAAAAATAAGGTTTGAAGCAAGGGAAGGCGATAAAACGCCAGGGATTTGCTGTATATACCAAGACTCGTTAAAACAGCACCTTCTAAAAAGCTATTAAGTCAAAAACCCTTTTTGTCGGTAGTTGTTCAAAAGACCCATCACAATCGGAGAAACTTTTGCTTATTCCTTCTTCTCTGCTTCAAACCATTTTCAAATTGGTCATGCA
Organism: Fragum sueziense; assembly: GCA_963680895.1. NCBI lineage: Eukaryota > Metazoa > Mollusca > Bivalvia > Cardiida > Cardiidae > Fragum > Fragum sueziense. Next base: position 22,711,097 of record OY804604.1, on the reverse strand, counting down.
TTAACAGAATTATTGAAGATTTTCTGCAATTCACCGGTGTTATTGCAAAACCTCGTAACTCCAGCTTAATTAAAGCTGGAGTTACTTGGTTTTGCAAATCACACCGACGAATTATTGTTGTTGTTGTGTCACACGATTCCCTGTCCTGCATAAGCCCGACTATGAGGTATTTCAAACACAAATGGTGTACAAGGTTGATACAGACCAACTGATATGACGGTAGAAGGCATCCTAAATTTGTTCAAATCTTATCACTAAGATGTAGGCACTTTTTATCCATTTTGTGGTATAGGCTTCAAGCAACAGTTTTCAAATTCTCGTCGTTCTCGACAAGTAACTTTCGACAACAAAGTAAAAAGTGACATACGATTTTTCGGTTCAAGGCTTCCAACTTTTTCGATTTCCGTCCAAAATATTGGAAAGAAATGAGAAAGTCGTTCGATTCCACTCAAATCTCACAACAGCGTTTTACAATTTCCACAAATCTAGTTGAATCATCGCCAAACTGTTTGATCAAGTTGTTGCGTATTTTGCTTATTTGCTAAGTGGAAATCGTGTAATGCTTTATGAAAAAAGTTGGGTGCATAGTTCATCCGTTTTTGCTATCTTAATCCATAAAATCGAATAGTGCATTTGAGACAGTCACTGAGACCACTATAGACCGCTACCATACAGTTCTTTTCAATGTCCATGATGCTGTTCTGCAGTGCTGTTGCTGCCAGTGTTCTCCCCAGCCCAACAAGCTGCATCTGCCCCACTACAGCTTCGTGTAAATCAAAGTAATGCCCCTACAGCTTCAAAAGTGCCCCACAACTTAATTTCATCATTTAATTCATGGCAAAAACTAATAAATAATGCACTTTAATAGTTATAAATGTAATAATTATGAATAAAAACAAAATGGGAAAAGAAGAAATTGCTCAAAAAGAGCAATTTCTTCTTTTTCCCATTATGTTTTTATTCACAATTATTTTATAAACACTATGCATTTTAATGTTTACTTATTTGCCACTACAGCTTCAAATTATTCTGCAGAGAACTCCGTTGGAACTCTCTCGACTATACCATACAGGCCTAAACATGCACGCTGACAGAAGTTTAATTAGAACTGATCTTGAAATTGTAAACTGTTTCTGTAGATGTCCTCGTTCGGTTGACCTTTTCCCAAACAAGACTAGGCTTTGACGTCTTTCATAGGGAACAGCTAGGAAAAACATTGAGACAAAAGAAGAAAATACTGATAATCAGCATTTTCTCCGTTTGCCTCCATATTTTCTGTGCAGTACCATACACAAATTCTATCAACGTTATTTAATTTTGTTGATTGGTTGAGCTTTTAAATTGGAACATTGTTAGATTTTGCTGTTTGGGAATGGGCTAACCCTTTCCTAAACAAGACACGGTAGGCCTATTGACGTCCCTAAAACAAAAGGTTTAGGAAAACATTGAGGCAAAAGAAGAAAATGCTGATGATCAGCATTTTCTCTCTTTTCTTCAATGTTTTACCAGCTAAATTGTACCACATCATATTGATTTCACATCCATTTTGATATCTACAGTCACTGTCAGCTTTGGAATTTGACCATCCTAAAAGATTGCCATTTTGGTAAAGGGTAACTTATTCTACGGTATTTGTAACAAGTTATGGTGAGAATAGATATTTTCGGTTATTGCATACACTTTTTGGCCAGCTTCTACGACTTGATGAAGTAGTTCTAACACGGTGGAGTAATCCTGTTTACACATAACACAAATTAGATCCTTCCGCGAGGGTAAAAAGTACATTGCCAATGCCGCCATTTTTCTCGTAATCCAAGGATGATGGTTCGATAATGTTCGTTCGTAGACACCGGACGCTATGGCTGAAGTTTTATCGTGGTCCGAGCTTTTGCTCACTTCAGACATAAAGTCTAGTATAAATTCCAGCGCCCAATGTAACCGTAGAAACGTCCTTGAACCTGAAGGGTCATGACCTTTCTTCAAGGCCATTGAATTGTTCACCTCGTACTGGAGCATTTGTTTCACTGTTTTGTAATGTTGGGACTTATGACTTTTTAGCTTGGATTCTATTACAGACACTTTCCATTCAATATCTTTGGCGACGAACGAAAACAAGGTACCGGTTAGCTTGAAAAATCTGAAACGAAAAGAAAGAAGTTATTACACTGCTTATATCCTCATTTACATGTAATGTTGTCCAGTGTTAATTTTGGCGGGCAATAACTTATTATCGGTATTTCCCCCTTATTGTTCATCTGTTTATTAAGAACGACAAAAAAGGGAGAAGTAAGAAAATCTGAAAATTGCTAATTTACTTAATTCAAAAACTTCATCTTTCTTCTACAATCGATCCATCGATCGTACAGATAAAGATACATGACCTTGCAGATCATGTAAAAGCTAGAGATGCTCTGCCAGGTGAATTATCGGGGCCTATACAACAGTATAATTTAGCAAATGGCGTTGTAAATGGAAGATAATCGAAATTTTCGCTAGATACGCTCCAAAAACCCATTTACTACATCTTATTCAAGCTGTAGTTGTATACTTTCGAATGTAGCCGACGGATTCTAACTACCATTCTGCCATCATATTCGTGATTTGCGTCTTTCGTGCGGGGATTTAATGCCACAAACAAATAGCTGTCTAAGAGCACAAAGCAAACTACATGTACTTGTATATCAAATCGGATCTTCTCAATTATGTCACATTTCGAAAAAGAGTTGGAAACGTAACACAAATCTAAACTGATTTTATCAAGTGACAACTAATTTTACAACCCATTCTTTTGTTCACTATAATAAAATAACATTCTTTTGTTATTTTGATATCTTCCAAATTCAACATACAATTAATATATGGAACTCTTTAAGCTTAAATTATTCCACTTCGTCGAAGTTATTGCAAAACCTCGTAACTCCAGCTTAATCAAAGCTGGAGTTACGAGGTTTTGTAATAACACCGACGACTTACCGACACAGCTCTCTAAATGCCAACAAGTACTGCACTATATCAACGTCCTCGTCAATTCTGGCGTCTTTCAAACGTCGTAAAACCAGCTCCAGATCAAAATCGTGCTTTTTATCGCGATTAAATTCCATGTCTGGCGCTGTGAAATACAAAACAATTGTCGCTGTCTTAATTGTAAAAACTTCCTTTTTGCACCAAAAACCCAATGGAATGTGCTTGTTTTCTTTTTATTTTAACAAAATTCCTCCAGCAATGCTTGGTTTTGACTCTTATATTAACATTAGTGTAACTCTTTCCCAAACAAGACATGGCTTTGACGTTGCTAATGGAGAGGCGTAGGAAAATATTGGGACAAAAGACGAAAACGCTGATGATCAGCGTTTTCTAATTTTGTCTCAATGTTTTCTGTGGTACCTTGTGCCTAAATCGAATTTTCATCACATCCTGTTTTGTCACCAATTCCTTTCGCATTTCACATTCGATTTAAAAATAATTTATAAATAAAAATATAAAATATATTTCATACTATGTGTACTTTCCAAACTTATGACCATATTATTGTATTTATTTGTAAAACAGCATAAGTAAATAAAAAATATCCGTATGCGTTTGAACCGGTCACTAACTAAATATTACAGCATAAATAATAAATCCATGAATGGAAAATTATCTTAAGTATGACTAGAGATCTACTTTATGATTTCAACAAATCGGCATCCCATCAACAATATGAATATCCGGTTCGACGCACAATGTACTTTAACTATATCCCTAACAAGCACGATTTTGGGTTATGACGTGCCTAAACGAGAAAACAATGAGACAAAAGAAGAAAATGTTGATTACCATTCAGTATTTTCTACGGTATATTGCACGTACATCCAAATTCTACCTACTGCAACATGCACTTGGACTTGGAATTCTAGTATGTTTTTTCGTTATAAATCTTTTTTATAACTTATTATTTTTCCCAAATTTGTACAATGGCTAAAAGTTAAGTTTTAGCGTCACAATAAAGTTCTTTAATTCTTTTTTTTTTAATTCTGTTTGCAAACTATTGCATAAAAAGGATTATAACTGCCATACGTACATTGTTCTTTTTACAAGGATTTCCTAATCTTAAATCACCTTTGGTTTAATGAGATAGGCAGGCCTACGTGTGTAAGCATTAAATATTTTACAGAATCGTGTCATAATGTCTAACCATGTCCTAAATATCGCCCCTGAATATGACGGCACAAAAGGATTTTCAACTAGAAACCATTCAGGAAAGAGAAGATAATTTCGAATGACCAGTTTCGTCGCTTTTCAACAAAAACCTTGTAACTGCAGCTTGTTTTAAGCTTCAGTTACGAGGTTTTCAAATAAAGCGATGGTTTGCTTCTTTTCACATATTCCATAGCATAGATTTTGCCACAGGTGGCAGTGGGGACCGGTGGCAGTGTCCAAAATGATGAAGAAACAAACTTATGACCATTTGCAAAATATTTCGATTCTTTTACCTGTGTTTTTAGCTCACCTGAGCACGAAGTGCTCGAGGTGAGTTATTGTGGTCACTTTTTGTCCGTCGTCCGTCCGTCCGTCCGTCCGTCCGTCCGTCCGTCCGTCCGTCCGTCAACATTTGGGGTGTTTACACTCTAGCATCCACAAAAGTTAGGCGATCTTGATCAAACTTGGCCAAAACAAGTACGATCATAAGTTCTCGGACAAGTTCGATTATGGGTCTGATCGGACCAGAAAGTGCGGAGTTATCTGCCCTTGAATGTCAAAAAATGCTGTTTTTAAGTTTGTTTACACTCTAGCATCTACAATTATTGATCAATCAAGACAAAACTTGGACATAATGTTGGAGACCATAAGATCTTGGATGAGGTCAATTTTCAGTCTGATCTGACCCGAAAGATGAGAGTTATGTGCCCTTGAATTGGGCAAAATTGCCACTTTTTTGCTGTATTCATAAAAGAGTTAATCTAAGGGAAGGAACTCTGACACTACTTTCCTTTAGTATAAGTAGAGTTATCTTGTTTCAGAGCCCCAGATAAACGGGAGTGATGAATTTTTAAACTGCAATAATTCTGTTATTGTTCATCAAACCCTTTATTGTGGGTACTCATGTGTATCGTCTCGTCAAGACGATACAAATGAGTACCCACAACATAGGGTTTAGAATTGAAATAAAAAGTTCGAATGTCTTCACCCCCACTTATCTGTAGCCCTGTTGTTTAATAGAGGATATAAATAGATTTACACCCTACAGTCTACAATTATTAACCCATTACCAAACAACACAATTTTAGTCTAGTCCAAAGTCATAGGTGTTGCAGACGACAAGTTCTGTTGAACAAAATTTAACATTTTTTGGTCTTTCTTGGTAGGAAACATTGTGGGTAATGAAGAAATTGCTTGCTACTTCATTTTCCACAATGTTTTCCAAAGCCTTTATCTTGTGGGGTCTCCAAAAGCGTCAATGTGTGGGAAAGGGTCAATCAATCAAGACAAAACTTGGACACAATGTTGGGGACTATAAGATCTTGGATGAGTTTAATTTTCAGTCTGATCTGATGAGAAAGTCAAGAGTTACGTGCCCTTGAATTTGACAAAATTGCCATTTTCGGTTGTTTTCAACCTTGTTTACACTCTTGAATCTACAATTATTAATCAATCAAGACAAAACTTGGACACAATGTTTTGGACCATAAGATCTGGGATTAGATTTATTTTCAGTCTGATCTGATCAGAAAGTCAAGAGTTATGTGCCCTTGAATTTGACGAAATTGCCGTTTTTTTACTGTTTTCGATTTTGTTTACACACTAGACTCTACAATTATTGACCAATCAAGACAAATCTTGGACACAATGTTGGAGACTATAAGATCTCAAATGAGTTTGATTTTCAGGTTGATCTGATCAGAAAGTCAAGAGTTATGTTCCCTTGAATTTGATAAAATTGCTGTTTATGGCTGTTTTCGACCTTGCTTATACTCTAGAATCTACAATTATTTATCAATCAAGACAAAACTTGACCACAATATTGGGGACCATAAGATCTTGGATGAGTTCGATTTTCAGTCTGATCTGATGAGAATGTCGAGAGTTATGTGCCCTTGAATTTGACAAAATTGCCATTTTCCGCTGGTTTAGACCTTGTTTACATTCTAGAATCTACAATGATTATTGATCAATCTATACAAAACTTGGACACAATGTTGGGGACGATAAGATCTCATATGAGTTTGATTTTCAGTCTGATCTGATCAGAAAGTCGAGCGTTATGTGCCCTTGAATTTGACAAAATTTCTGTTTTCTGCTGTTTTCGACCTTGTTTACACTCTGGAATCTACAATTATGGATCAATCAAGACAAAACTTGGACACACTATTAGGGACCATAAGATCTGGGATTAGTTTGATTTTCAGTCTTATCTGGTCAGAAAATCGAGAGTTATGTGCCCTTGAATTTGATAAGATTGCTGTTTTCGGCTGTTTTCGACCTTGTTGATACTCTAGAATCTACAATTATTTATCAATCAAGACAAAACTTGGATACAATGTTTGGCACTATAATTAAGATCTCGGATGAGTTAGATTTTCACAACGTTATTGACCATTAGTTCTTTTTCAGTCTTAAAGTAATAAATATTAATTGAATTGAACAAAAGTGTTGCTCATATCATTTTGGTTCAGGTGAGCGATATAGGACCATCATGGTCCTCTTGTTGCTATATTTATGAATATTCACAAAAATACAAAATCAAAAAGCTGTTTATTATTCATGTAAGTCAAAGTGCAATTTATCAGCTTTTTAGCTCACCTGAGCACGAAGTGCTCAAGGTGAGGTATTGTGATCTATCAATGTCCGGCGTCCGTCTGTCCGTCTGTCCGTCACGGCGTCAACAATTTCTTTAAACGACATCTCCTCCTAAACTACTGGGTCAAAATCAACCAAACTTGGCAGAAATGTTCCTTGGGTGGTCCCTTATAAAAATTGCTAAAAGAATTGAAATCCATGAAAAACTCTGGTTGCCGTGGCATCGGAAAATGGGAAATTTCACAAAAGCTCAACAATTTCTTTAAACGACATCTCCTCCTAAACTACTGGGTCAAAATCAACCAAACTTGGCAGAAATGTTCCTTGGGTGGTCCCTTATAAAAATTGCTAAAATAATTGAAATCCATGAAAAACTCTGGTTGCCGTGGCATCAGAAAATGGGAAATTTCACAAAAGCTCAACAATTTCTTTAAACGATATCTCCTCCTAAACTACTGGGTCAAAATCAACCAAACTTGGCAGAAATGTTCCTTGGGTGGTCCCTTATAAAAATTGCTAAAAGAATTGAAATCCAGGAAAAACTCTGGTTGCCGTGGCATCGGAAAATGGGAAATTTCACAAAAGCTCAACTATTTCTTTAAATGACATCTCCTCCTAGACTACTGGATCAAAATCAACCAAACTTGGCAGAAATGTTCCTTGGATGGTCCCTTATAAAATTTGCTAAAAGAATTGAAATCCATGAAAAACTCTGGTTGCCGTGGCATCGGAAAATGGGAAATTTCACAAAAGCTCAACAATTTCTTTAAACGACATCTCCTCCTAAACTACTGAGTCAAAATCAACCAAACTTGACAGAAATGTTCCTTGGGTGGTCCCTTATAAAAGTTGCTAAAATAATTGAAATCCATGAAAAACTCTGGTTGCCGTGGCATCGGAAAATGGGAAATTTCACAAAAGCTCAACTATTTCTTTAAACGACATCTCCTCCTAAACTACTGGGTCAAAATCAACCAAACTTGGCAGAAATGTCCCTTGGATGGTCCCTTATAAAAATTGCTAAAAGAATTGAAATGCATGAAAAACTCTGGTTGCCGTGGCATCGGAAAATGGGAAATTTCACAAAAGCTCAACAATTTCTTTAAACGACATCTCCTCCTAAACTACTGGGTCAAAATCAACCAAACTTGGCAGAAATGTTCCTTGGGTGGTCCCTTATAAAAATTGCTAAAAGAATTGAAATCCATGAAAAACTCTGGTTGCCGTGGCATCGGGAAATGGGAAATTTCACAAAAGCTCAACAATTTCTTTAAACGACATCTCCTCCTAAACTACTGGGTCAAAATCAACCAAACTTGGCAGAAATGTTCCTTGGGTGGTCCCTTATAAAAATTGCTAAAAGAATTGAAATCCATGAAAAACTCTGGTTGCCGTGGCATCGGAAAATGGGAAATTTCACAAAAGCTCAACAATTTCTTTAAACGACATCTCCTCCTAAACTACTGGGTCAAAATCAACCAAACTTGGCAGAAATGTTCCTTGGGTGGTCCCTTATGAAATTGCTAAAAGAATTGGAAACCATGAAAAACTCTGGTTGCCGTGGCATCAGAAAATGGGAAATTTCACAAAAATTCAACAATTTCTTTAAACGACATCTTCTCCTTAACTTCTGGGTTAAAATCAACCAAACTTGGCAGAAATGTTCCTTGGGTGGTCCCTTATAAAAATTGCTAAAAGAATTGAAATCCATGAAATCCATGGGAAATTTCACAAAAATTCAACAATTTCTTTAAACGACATCTTCTCCTTAACTTCTGGGTTAAAATCAACCAAACTTGGCAGAAATGTTCCTTAGGTGGTCCCTTATAGAAATTGCTAAAATAATTGAAATCCACGAAAAACTCTTGTTGCCGTGGCATCGGAAAATGGTAAATTTAACAAAGCTCAAAAACTTCTTTAAATGACATCTCCTCCTTAAATTCTGGGTTAAAATCAACCAAACATGGCAGAGATGTTCCTTGGGTGGTCCCTTATAAAAATTGCTAACAAAATTGAAATCCATGGAAAACTATGGTTGCCGTGGCATCGGAAAATGAGAATTTTCACAAAAGCTCAACAACTTCTTTTAACGACATCTCCTCCTTAACTTCTCGGTCAAAATCAACAAACTTGGCAGTAATGTACATTGGGTGGTTCCTTATAAAAATTGCTAAAAGAATTGAAATCTATGAAAAACTCTGGTTGCTGTGGCATCAGAAAATGGGAAATGTCATAAAAGCTGATCAATTTTTGTAAACAACATGTCCTCTGAAACTACATGGCCAAATTCTTCCCTGGGACAACAATGTGTAACATATGCAAAGTTATTTGGCATTATTAAAACATAACTCAGGTGAGCGATTTAGGGCCCTCAGGGTCCTCTTGTTTGTCTACTGTTTAAATTGATGATTAACATTTATTTCGTCTATGACTCAATATGTACAAGATATCTTTTAAATTATGACAAGTCAAAACCTTTCACGTTAGGGAAAGGGTTGGATGACATTTTAATGAGTCAAAACTATGTCCTCGAATAGTTACACATTAATTAGTGAAATGATTAATCATAAAATGTAAATAAAGATATAAATTCGAGGACCGTATTTACCATAGGAAAACATATTTTTGTAAGTTATAAAATTCATGAATCCAAGTATAGCCTACCTAGGACTAATCAGTCCACTTGAGGAACATAATTATTTGGCTAATTAGCACTAAAAATGTAGACTATGTAGCCTAGAGCAAATTAATAAGTAGGCCTACCTTACTCCAACGACTTCAAAACAGCAACGTCCACTTTAAATCATCTCCGTTTCTCTTTCTATCCTGACTGTCACCATTTAAATATATTATTCAAATTAATCGTCGTTCGATATTTCGATTTACCTATAGATTCGGACGGCATATCCGGGTACTTGCCTCGTTGTCAATAGCAACCAATCAGCGAGGTGAAAACAAACGCCATTACGCCATATTGGATAGAGGAAAAATGTAGATTGGAGTGTTTTTTTTTTCTCGATTATTTGACTTAATAAGCCCAATATGCCGAAACTTTGTAGTGTCGGAGGTTGTTCTAACCACCATTATCAGCATGAGAAGAAGCTCTCGTTTCACGTTTTTTCCCGATCGCGAGAAAGAGCCGGAGAGAAGGCAGCGTTGGATTTGGGCCTGCGGGAGAAAAAATCCTGATGGAAGTCGATGGAAACCCACTGCAAAGTACATTACCTGTGCAGTGAACACTTTATTTCTGACGAAAAAAAAAAAATTCATAATATGAAATAGATCTAGATTTTGTGCAAATTTTGTATCTGATTACATTTACAATTAGATCTATGTAAGGCAGGGTCCAAACACTCATCCCGGTCTTGTCTTTACTCGTCCTACCAACATCGTAGGTTCAATTCAACCTTTTTTGGACTGATTTTAGAAAATCAACAAATTATCTACATTTATAACGTTTTCCCAAAGAAGACCTGGTTTTGACGACCCTTATAAAAACCATTTATTTTGCTGTCTAAGTCTGTCTGCAGCAGCTTTCAAATTGGAGCACCCAACTGTTTGTCGTTTGGGAAAGGGTTAATTTCCCACTTGCCTTGCAGGATGACCATGACTGATTTGAGCTCCCTTATTTCACAATGTTTAAAGTTTTAAAAATTTCAATGTGCAATATTGGTAATTTTAAAATGAAAAGGCTACCGTTCAACATCATTAACCATATGAAATAAGACCAGATTTTGATGTCCCTGAAGAGGGAAATTAAAAGAAAAGAAGAAACTGATAAATTTTGTCATGTTCTCCTTTTCCTTCAATATTTTCTTTGCTATATTGTTCACAAATTCTATATTTAAACCAAATCTGTTGTAGCAGCATTCATAGTAGATTGGTTTGAAATTTTGCTGTTTGAAAAGAGTAAATTTTATTTTTATAGAAAATGAGATACATGTATTTTTTAAAAAGATAGGGTCTGTTCTAAAACCTTTCAATATTGTCATGACAATTTAATGATGTGTTATTTATAATTTAAAAAGAGTTTGTTATATCTATGACTTTTTTTTCAATAAAAGTTTAATTATTTACTGAAATTATTAGTTTCTTCTACTTTAACCCCCCTTTTATGTATTTTTCTTATCAAGCCTTTTGTAATAGGGATGTCAAAACCCGGTCTCGTTTGGGAAAGGGTTAATCAGACCATAAAAAACAATACCCCAAAACCAATAAATTTTATCAATACCTTATATGGAGATTGGTATAGATAAGAAATGGATTGTCTATTGCATACTGATAAGGGTGTTGACTAGAAGTATTGATTATTGGTTTTTTCTCTGTGGAGCATGATAGGGTTAACCCTTTCCCAAACAAGACAGGGGTTTGATGTCCTTAGAAAAGGTTTGGTTTGTTGGGGTTTTATGCCTCGATAACTGCTAAAGACATATTTCAGCGGCTGGAGCACCTAACCGTGGATTCCTGTATTCTCACTTGTACTACCACAATATTCAAACCAAGCCTCCAGCTGCTAACTCACATATGTTAATGATTATCTAACCCATTGGAGAGACATATATCTTGGGTTTTGTGCGCCTTGCTATTTTAAGTGGTGGGATTTTGTCCGAGAGGGTTTTGTCCTGGTGGGGTTTTGTCTGTACCCGAACCCTGGACCCCATGATTCGAGGTCAAACGCTCTACCGATTGAGCTATGGCTTCGACTAGAAAAGGTTTGTGAAAACAATTGGGCAAAAGAAGAAAATGCTGATAATCAGCATTTTCTCCTTTTGCCTCAATATTTCATATGCTTTGATATAGACATATTCCATATCAATTAATCCATTCCCACACAATTACAACTCTGGAGATAATAATGGCTTTGGAAAACATTTTGGTAAATGAAGAAATTGCTTGTGACAAGCAATTTCTTCATTTCCCACAATATTTGCTACCAGAAAGACCAAAAATATAAAATTACATTCACTTAACCCATTACTGCACAGTGACGCTTTTTGACTACCTCACAAGAAAAGACTGGAGAAAACATTATGGAAAATTGGTAAAGGGTTAAATTGTCAAGAATCTTTGGCATTTCAAAATTTATCAGTTGAATAATTTTCAAACTGCATACCCCAGTTTTGCTATATAAAAGTGGGGTTTGAGAGGTATAGTCATGACACAGAAATGTTTTGCTGGTGACTTTTAAAACTCATTTCCACACAATGACTTGACTACCCTAGAGATAATAGCTATAGAAAACATTGTGGAAAATAAAGAAATTGCTTGTGACAAGCAATTTTTTTCATTTCCCACAAAGTTTCCTACCCAGAAAGACCAAAAAATTGTATAATTACAGTCACTTAGAATTGTCGTATGCAACAATTTTAAAGTTGGAAGAGTCCAAAGGTTTTTCGTCTGATAACGTGTTAATGGATTTACAACCTGGTAGATTCTGAATTCAGCTCCAAAACATAGATTGTGGGTACTTCGTGTAGTATGGATCACATTATTGAGATGGTACTAACTTGATCTACCCACAATCTAGATCTAGCCTATAGATATGTTTTGAGCAGAAATTAGAAAAACATTGATTTTTTTCCGATAAAGAACGTTTTTTTTTTCTCTCCCTCTCTTTTTTTTATGCTTGGCTTCTTTCCATATGCATACTTTACAATAATGTCAAAGTGTCATTTATAAACTTCATGCTCAATTGTGTTGATGAAAGAGGCTTAGGCGGTCCTTGACAGGTGACACCTTGTATATTGAATACTCGGTTATCACATAAAATTCCAATAATTTTGTTCTCCATTTCCTATTAACCAATACTAGTCTAGTCATCCTCTCTGACTAGCAGCGCTATTTCAACCAAAATGAGACATTTGACCAGACAATAATGCAGTTATTATCTTGAAAATTACACACACTGTATAGCGGCCGCCATATTGTTTATACCTCGCTGATTTTCCATAGTTACTGTAACTAGGAAATGACGTCATACCGACCGGGTCAATTCGATAAAGTTAATGTAAGCAGGTGGAGTAAACGTGATTTGGTTCAGCTTACATAAGTAAATAGACACAATCGCAACCTTTCGGGTTTGAAAGGTAGAAGGATAACTGTCGAGTAATCCGAATGATTGTTTACAAAACGATCTATTTATAGAACTGGGGTTAACCGGGTCGATGCGCTGAATACACAAACCCTTTACCCAACTTTTTTTTTATAAACGACAACATTTTAAAAATTACTTTAGCCCCTTTCCAAAACAACCATTCCTTTGGATAATCTATTTTGAAAGCTGCTGCAGAAGACAGAATGGATGTAAATAAAGATAACACATAGGCCTACATTGTAATTTGTGCAATTCAGCATGGAAAATATTGAGACAAAAGGAGAAAATGCTGATTATCAGCATTTTCTTCATTTGCCTCAACATCTTCCCAAACCTTTTCTATTTGTGGCGTCAAAACCAGGTCTTGTTTGTGAAAGGATAAAATGAACAATTTCCTTTAACGACAACGTCCAATGCTGCTTCAATTTTAGAACTGCTGGGACGACTATTAGACGTTGATATCAAATTGACAGGGTGTTTGTAGGCTACAAGATAAAGCACATAAAATATCGAGAAAAATGGAGAAAACGCTGCTTATCAGCATCTTCTTCTTTAGTCTAAATATTTTTCAAGTCTATTTGAAAAAAAGGGCCACCAAATCCCGGTCTTTTTTTTTTTTTTTTTTTTTTTTTTTTTTTTTTTTTGGGGGGGGGGGGGGGGAGCTACTAATGTTATCGTGAGCTATTTAAAAGACGCAGAACTTGACGTAGATAGAAATACATTGGGAAAACAATTCTTTTTTAAAAAAAAAGCAATTTGACATAAATTTTGTCGCCACCATAAATGTTTTGAACATGAAATAAAGAATTTCGCCGTTTGAGAAAGGTTACCGTTGAACTTGGCCTTAGGGCATATAGACTGAAACTTACAAAAGAAGTACAATGAGTACAAAGACGAAATTATATCCGTTTTAAATCTAACGAAACAAATTTTTGTTACAAGGCGTACATAGCAGAAATAGATTCTAGGTTGGGAAAACACTTTTTTCGTTTTCTCTAAATATTTTTGTTCTGTGACATGTACATAGACCTATTTTCGATATTTGATATAAATTATTGAGTCACATGAACAAGTTTTTAATTTGAAATCACGAATTTCGCCGTTCGAGAAAGGTTTCCGTTTAACTAGGCCTAAGCCCTTCGAATATGTAGATTTAAACATTACGAAAGAAGTGCAATGCGTACAAAGATGAAATTCTATCCGTTCTAAAATTTATGAAACAAGTTTCTAAGACCCCAAGAAAGTTAAACAAATTACGTCATTCTTTGAGACCGGCGATCGAACCTGGAACCTGAATGGGTGAATGCCAAATGCTCTTCCCAGAAGACACCGGCAGGGGATTGAACCGGGGATCTAATATGTGAATGTCCGATGCGCTTCCAACTACGCTAATCTATTCCCACACGAGGACGCTTTTTGACGCACAAAAAGATAAAGGCATGAGAAAACACTGTGGAAAACGAAGAAATTGCTTGCGACAAGCAATGTATTCGTTTCCCACGATGTTACCTATCCAGAAAGACCAATAAATGTAAAATTCCATTTACTTGAAAATGTCTTCTTCAGTATCTTTGAATTTGGGTCCGTCTAAACTTTTGTCGTTCGGTAATGGACCATGCCCGCGGCAATTCTTTTGAACAAATATTGGCAAATAGTAAACATAATGTCTGAAGGGTATTGATATAATCGGATCATTTAATCATATTAATTTCGAACTGGAGGTAACAGAGTGCAATGGCAACGAATTTTGTGCTAAAAATAGACTGGGTTTATCGTTATGTTTTGATAAACCGTCGGTGCTGTTATGAAATCTCGTAACTACGGCTTGATTCAAGCCGTAGTTACGAGATTTTATAACAACACATACGAAATACTTGTTTGTCAGAAATTACGTCACTGGATAGAATCGTTCCCTATTCAAAACTGAGGGTAAAACAGTGCAATTTAACCTTTTTTCCCAAACAACTGTATTTCAGTGTCTTTCGATTTGAAACTTGTTGCAGACGACACAATTAACCCTTTCCCAAACGTCAAAATTCCAGACCCAGTCCAATTCAAAAGCTGCTGTCAAAGACTACTGTACAAACTGCATGTTCAAAAAGGCTGGATTTGTGTATATTGTAGCATAGAAAATGTTGAGAACAAAGGGAGATAAAGGGAGAATATGCTAATTATCAACCTTTTCTTTAGTCTCAATGCTTTTCTAAGCCTTTTCTATAAGTGTTGTCAATACCAGATATTTTGGTGAAACGATTAAATCAATCACATCAAAATGGCTGATATGTATTTCTTCCTTTGTCCTGTTACAAGATAATCTTTTTTCTCTCGGCAATTTCCATTACTTGATGTGTAATTACCCAGCATTTTCAATTTTCTAATGCTGAATTTGCAGTTTCATAAATTTCGTCGTTTGGCAAAGGGTTGTATGAAGTTATTGTTCTCTTTCTAACAGACTGACGCACGCACACACACCAATGCTTCTATCGACCATGTGCTGTATTGATAGAACATGATTATTGACAAGAGGACCAGAATGGCCATGAACCGATCATCTGACTTAACCCTTTCCCAAAAGGGTTGATGTCCCTAATTAAAAAGGCTTAGGAAAACATTGAGACAAAAGAAGAAACTGCTGATAACCAGCAGTTTCTTCTTTTGTCTAAATATTTTCTTGGCTATATCGTACACAATTTCATTTTTAATTGACAACCATTTCACCATCTGCAGAAGCTTTTGAAGTGGATCACCCTTAATTATTGCCATTTGGGAAAGGGTTAATATTTCTTCACATCTGAAAAGTCTGATAATTCCAACCTTGCCACGCCCCAACTTTTTGACCAATCAAAATTTCGAAAACAGTCAGCCAAGGATAATTCCTGTCAAGTTTGGTGTAAATTGGCTCAATGGTTATCAGAAGAAGATTTTTAAAGAATCATTTCAAGATGGGCGATAAGCCCAACCCTGCAACACTCAATTTTTTGCAAATCAAAAATTAAAAAGATCTCTTATAACTTAGTTAAAAGAACATTCCTGCAAAGTTTGGTCCAGATTAGCTGACTGATGGACAGACGGACAGTGAGTGACCACAGTAGCTCACCTTGAGCACTTTGTGCTGAGGTAAGCTAATAAAACTTGAATAAACATATATCTTCTTTTTGCTACAGCGCACCATTTTAATAGCAAAACAATATTTTTTATATAAAAATTTAAAGATTTACAATCAAAATGTGTGGAAGAACATAATGCAGTAAAATTGTATCAAATCTTAACAATCGAATATAAAACAATACATAATATGCCTCTTTTATAATTGTTTCATCAAAAAGCTTGAAAATAAAACAATCTTATATACAAAATATGCCCATGTTGTTCTCTTATAAATTTGACCTTTTGACCCAAATCTTGTAAGGCATTTGAAAGCGTCTTTATTTGGGAATGGAATAATGAATTAAGAAAGAGATTGGTGCCATGGTCATTGATTAAGATCTAACTGCATGGCGTGCCAAATAACCTATGCTGGTTCTCACCAATTTCTCACTTTTCCTCAACATGAAAATTGAAATAACAAAACAGAATCCAAAACATAATGATGGCCCTTTTGACAGGTTTGTGTAACATCCAACAAAATAGATTTTTTTAACCCATTACCAGGCAGCAAAATTTTAGACTGGTCCGATTCAAAGACATTGCAGACAACAATTCCAAATAAATAAAATTTTAACCTTTTTTATTTTAAACGTTCTGGGTAGAAAACATTGTGGAAAATGAAGAAATTGCTGGTCACAAGCAATTTCTTCATTTTCCACAATGTTTAGAACAAAGCTTTTATCTTTCTTTGGGGAATAAAAAATGTCCAAAAGTTGTAATGGGTTAACTCAAATTACCAATGCTAGTTATCAGCAATTTTTCACTTTTCATCAACATCAAAATTGGAAAAAAATGGAATAACAAAACTGAATCTAATCTAATCTACAATCAAGGCTTATTTGACAAGTTTGTGTAACAATCAACAAAATAGATTTTTTGAGAAATGCAAACAAAAGACTCACTTTCAACAATAAAAACTTTATAAATTAACACTTTAACCTTTAACCAATACACTCTTCAAAATTCCCCTATACCCATTGCAATAACAGACAAAATGTAAAACATTTTAACCATAATCAGGAAAATTACCCTTATGGAAGCCATTAACCCATTACCAAACATTAAAATTTTGGACTGTATCAAATTCAGAGGTGCTGCAGACGACAATTTCATGTAAAGAAATTTTACATTTCTTCTTCTGATGGGGTAGAAAATATTGTGGTAAATGAAGAAATTGCTTGTCACAAGCAATTTCTTCATTTTCGACAATGTTTTCCAAAGCCATCATCTTGTAGGGAGTCAAAGAGTCATTGAGTGGGAAAGGATTAAAGAACAATTTGGATCTTGATCAGACTGTGTGTATGATAATGTACAAGCTGATCTGGATCCATGATGTTCTCAAAATTACTGCTCTTAGAGTCATTTTTCCAGATCCCAGCTCTTGATTAACTCTGTCGTTTTTTGTACAATCTGTGGTGCAGTATGTAGCTTTTTCAAAAATGTTGCCCATGTGATAATACTCTTTCCCAAACAACACAATCTTGACTTTTCCAATTTGAAAGCAGCTGCTGGTTGTTGATATAATAATATTAATTTGAATATCATACAGCCATTAAAATATTGAGACAAATGGAGAAACTGCTGGTTATCATCGCTTACAAGCAACAATTTCTTCATTTTCTACAATGTTTTATTTTTATACCAAGAGAGGCTAAATAATGTGAAATCATTTGAATTGTCGTCTACAATATCTTTGAATTTGGACCAGTCTTTCACTTTGCTGTCTGGTAATGAGTTAAATTGCAAAGCCACAGACAAAAGCATGAAAAAACATTCTTAAATTGTTCATTCAAATTCGAACCCTATGGGTACATACAGGTTCTTGTTAGAATCATCTCATTGGAGAATTTGCATTTTGAAAAGACATTACCCCCCTCATATCCGTAGTTATGCCATTGTAAGTTAAACTGAGATAAAAGTCTGAGATTTTGCAATTTCTGCAAATATCAAAATACAGATCATTAATGGAAGACAAATGATGAAGTATAAAAGATAAAATATAACATTGTCAAAAAGGCAAGTAATGAAACAAAATCTATTAATTGATTATAAATTGCAAATGATTGAAAAAACTTGGACAGTTTGTTCAAGAATTGTAATATGGCAAGCAGCCCTTTCTCAAATAACAAGATGTGTTTGTGAAACACAAATACCCCAAAAATGCCAATGCTAAGTTTTCTGACAGACAGACGGAGGAACAGAGAGACAAACATACAGAATGATGGACGGACAGAGACAGACAGACACAAGTAAAACAATATACCCCCGATCTTTCAATACGCGGTAGAGAAATTTTGAAAGCCTTAAGAATGTGTGGATTTCTAAGCCTTAACCAATTTTAAGACATTTCATGATGGGATTGCCATATCTACTTTGTATCTTATACTAAGCACACTAGAATAGTACAGCAGGAACACCTGACTAGGGTTGGATACCGATAACCGGTACCAGAACCGGACCGAAAATCGTTTTAAAAAGTACCGGTATATACCGTTTCGAGGAATACCGGTACCGTTATCGGTACCTATGTCAACAAGAAAAGAAAGAAAGAGAGAGATAGAAAACGTTAATCTTATTTCCAGATATTGATTTTTAAATGTGCAGAGACCATATTTCACTAAGAATCAAATGGTTCTATCATAAGAAAAGTTTTGGAGCTGTCAAACTTCTCCGTTTCTAGTGTTCGTCGGCACCATTTTCAAAGCATGATTATGGAGAAAAACAATTATTTACTGACGGGAAAATACTAAAATTAAGCCATTCTATTTCTTAATTGACCATACATTTCATTAAATACCATAAAAACAAACCTTTGTGTCCAAATAAAGTATTTTTCGAAACCCTCTAATTCCAATCTAGTGTACCAGTAACCGACCATATACCTATTTCCGGATACGAAAAAATATGTTTTTTGCCACCAATACACTTAGTTTATGGTAGTAGATATGAATTTGGGAAAGTAAAATGGATTCTTTGATATTTACATCAATTGTTGCCAAGTTTTGACCATTAGAAATAAGTAAATTACACATAATTGTCTGACTGTTCTTTGAGGAGGACTAGGAGTGGGCTAAAACGCCGAAATCACCCCCCCCCCAAAAAAAAAAATACTTTGTTTTCTGGATAAAGATCTGATTCATTATATACTAAGATTAAAATATTTTCCCCAAATTGTCTTGCAGACAACAAAATAAATAATGAAATTATGTATTTCACTCTAACACTCAGAGTGCAAACAATAAGATTATTTTTAAATACAAGAGGACCATGATGGTCCTATATCGCTCACCTGAACCAAAATGATATGAGCAACACTTTTGTTCAATTCAATAAACATTTATGACTATAAGACTGAAAACTAACTTATAGTCAATAACTTTGTGAAAATCAAACTCATCTGAGATCTTATGGTGCCAAACATTGTGTCCAGGTTTTTCTTGATTGATAAATAATCACAGATTCTAGAGTATAAACAAGGTCGAAAACAGCCAAAGACGGTATTTTTTTCAAATTCAAGGGCACACAATTCTCGACTTTCTGATCACATCAGACTGAAAATCTACCTCATCCAAGATATTATGGTCTCCAACATAGTGTCCAAGATTTGTCTTGATTGGTCAATAATTGAAGATTCAAGATCGAAAAACAGCCAGAAACGGCTATTTTGTTAAATTCAAGGGCACATAACTCTCAACTTTTTGATCGGATCAGACTGAAAATCAAACTCATCCGACATATTATGGTCCCAAACATTGTGTCCAAGTTTTGTCTTGATTAATTGATAATTGTAGATTCTAGAGTGTAAACAAGGTCGAAAACAGCCGAAAATGATAATTTTATCAAATTCAAGGGCACATAACTCTCGTCTTTCTGGTCAGATCACACTAAAAATCAAACTCATTCGAAATCTTATCCTCTCAAACATTGTGTCCAAGATTTGTCTTGATTGGACAATAATTGAAAATTCTAGAGTGTAAACAAGGTCGAAAACAGTCAAAAACGACAATTTTGTCAAATTCAAGGGCACATAAGTCTCGACTTTCTTGTCTTATCAGATTGGAAATTCTAGTCATCTGAGATCTTATGATCTCTAACATTGTGTCCAAGTTTTGTCTTGATTGATTGATAAATGTAGATTCTAGAGTGTAAACAATGTCAAAAACAGCCGAAAATGACAATTTTATCAAATTCAAGGGCACGTAACTCTTGTCTTTATTGTCAGATCACACTGAAAATCGAACTCATCCGAAATCTTATGGTCTCAAACATTGTGTCCAAGATTTGTTTTGATTGGTCAATAATTGTAGATTCTAGAGTGTAAAAAAGGTCGAAAACAGTCAAAAACGACAATTTTGTCAAATTCAAGGGCACGTAACTCTCTTCTTTCTGGTCAGATCACACTGAAAATCAAACTCATGCAAGATCTTATGGTCTCAAAGATTTTGTCCAAGATTTGTCTTGATTGGTCAATAATTGAAAATTCTAGAGTGTAAACAAGGTCGAAAACGGTCAAAAACGACAATTTTGTCAAATTCAAGGGCACATAAGTCTCGACTTTCTTGTCTTATCAGATTGAAAATTCAACTCATCCGAGATCTTATGATCTCCAACATTGTGTTCAAGTTTTGTCTTGATTGATTAATAAATGTAGATTCTAGAGTATAAACAATGTCGAAAACAGCCGAAAATGACAATTTTATCAAATTCAAGGGCACATAACTCTAGTCTTTTTTGTCAGATCACACTGAAAATCAAACTCATCCAAGATCTTATGGTCTAAAACATTGTGTCCAAGATTTGTTTTGATTGGTCAATAATTGTAGATTCTAGAGTGTAAACAAGGTCGAAAACAGTCAAAAACGACAATTTTGTCAAATTCAAGGGCACATAACTCTCGACTTTCTCGTCTAATCAGACTGAAAATTAAACTCACCCGAGATCTTATGGTCTCCAACATTGTGTTCAAGATTTGTCTTGATTGGTCAATAATTGTAGATTCTAGAGTGTAAACAAGGTCGAAAACGGCAATTTTGACAAATTCAAGGGCACATATCTTTTGACTTTTTCGCCTGATCTGACTGAAAATCGAACTCATCCAAGATCCTATAGTCTCCAATATTATATCCAAGTTTTGTATTGATTGGGCAATAATTGTAGATGCTAGAGTGTAAACAAAGTTAAAAACAGCATTTTTCGTCATTCAGGGTTTGATAACTCCACACTTTCTGGTCCGATCTGGCCCATAATCGAACTCATCCGAGAACTTACGACCATACTTGTTTTGACAAAGTTTGGTCAAGATTGATTGATATTTGTGGATGCTAGAGTGTAAACACCAAATTGTGGACAGACGGACAGACGGACGGACGACGGACAAAAAGCGATCACAATAGCTCACCTCGAGCACTTCGTGCTCAGGTGAGCTAACAACACAAATATTCAGTTGTATGGTCATATATTAGATCTAATCAGATTTTCGAATGTATATTAAATGAAAATAGTTTATCATTAAGGAAACAATTTAAGTAGTATTACTGATTTTAAAAGCAATAAAACATATGGCATGCATTATCAATGGTTGTTTGATTTGCACCCCCCTTTATATTCAAAGGTTGGAATTGTCATTGCGGTTTTGGTATCGGTATCGGTATCAATAAAGTACCGTATCGTTTCGTTAGTATCAGTATCATATCGTGCCGTTTCGTTCTTAACGGTATCCAACCCTACACCTGACCATGGATTCCTGTCGTTTCTCTCACCGAGCAGTGGTATCACAATATCCTTCCCTAGCCTTCAGCTGCTTATCATGTATAAAATTATGATAATCCACCCATTAGCTAGAGAGACAAATGTCAAAAGGACGTTCACTGTAGCCAGGGATTGAACCAAGCAACCATTGACTAATAGACACACTACCAACTACCCCCTCTTATCTGTTACTCTGATTAAGGGTCAATATTTCGGGTACTCAGGCATCGTCAATGAACCAATCCCAGGAAAGAAGAAAAGATGTGGCATTCGTAGCATACTCTTGCTCAATATTTCGGGTACTCAGGCATCGTCAATGAACCAATCCCAGGAAAGAAGAAAAGATGTGGCATTCGTAGCATACTCTTGCTCAATATTTCGGGTACTCAGGCATCGTCAATGAACCAATCCCAGGAAAGAAGAAAAGATGTGGCATTCGTAGCATACTCTTGCTCAATATTTCGGGTACTCAGGCATCGTCAATGAACCAATCCCAGGAAAGAAGAAAAGATGTGGCATTCGTAATGTACTCTTGCTCAATATTTCGGGTACTCTGGCATCGTCAATGAACCAATCCCAGGAAAGAAGAAAAGATGTGGCATTCGTAGTGTACTCTTGTTCAATATTTTGGCTACTCTGGCATCGTCAATGACCCAATTACTCTGATTAAGGGTCAATATTTCGGGTACTCTGGTATAGTCAATGAACCAATCCCAGGAAAGAAGAAAAGATGTGGCATTCGTAGCGTACTCTTGTATTCCGACATCTGACTCATCTGATCCATCTCAATCTGTGGACAGTTGGACACTTTCTTGGACACGAGAAGATTTACCTGTAAGGATCAAAGATAGATAATATTTCAAATAGAAAACAAGATGTGTTTATGAAACACAAATGCCCCCCAAAAGGCAAATGTTAAGTTTTCACATTAAGTTTCAGAATAACAGACAGATGGATGGACAAACAGACAGACGGATAGGGGTAAAACAATACGCCCCAGTTCTTCTGATAGAAGCGCATAAAAAATTTGAATATTTCCCTTAGTCACCTAATTCTATTAAGATTTGAAGCATTTTGACATACTGTGACAGTTTGTACAAAATTTCTGGACTTTTTATAAAGCTTTGCATGACAAACTAACAAGTTTCCAAGGTAACTTACCCTATTCAACATGGGACAAATACCCTCACATTTAGCATATTTCATAAACAATTGTACCAGGGCCTCAACATGAAAAATATGTAATTGAGCCGTAATCTGGAAAAATGTCCCTTTAAGCATTTGAGACAGCCATGCCGAAGTCATTGGAGAACAACATGATTCCTGATCAAACTTCGTGCATACACAGGCTGATCTGGCACCATGTTGGGCCCAAAAACCTTAAGGGAACTTTTTCCAGACCCTGGCTCAATTATTTACAAACTGTTTCCATGGTTACTTACCCTATTCAACATGGTACATATATCCTCACATTTCGCATATTTCATAAACACTTGAACTAGGGCCTCAACATACCAGCTTCCCCTGTCTCTATTTCTCCATGCATAGTAACCTGTTTAGAAAATAACAATGTAGATAATAATAATTATTAGTTGTTACATATCTTTTGCAATATTCAACATCGTAATGCTATGAAGTTTCACGATTCTACCTTAACCCATTACCAAATGACAAATTTTGGGCTGGTCCAAATTCAAAGATGTTTCAGACGACAATTTCAAGTTAAGGAAATTTAAAATCTTTTAGTCTTTTTAGGTGGAAAACATTGTGGAAAATGAAGAAATTGCTTGTCACAAGTAATTTCTTCATTTTCAACATTGTTTTCCCAGGCCTTTCCTTGTGAAGGAGTCAAAAGGCATCACTGTGCAGTAATGGGTTAAATACTTTTTGAGTATGCCTCGGACAAGGTTTGGTCTACAGACCGCCCATCCGACTCACTGACATACAGACTTGACTGAAACTTGCAAAACAATAAACCTGCATTTTCTTTGAAAGGGGGTATAATAATAATTAAGCAGGGATCTGAGCATTTGAGATAGCCACCTTTCAAGATAAGCCTGCACCTATGAATGTGGATTCTGAAAGGGATCCATGCTATTTTTTTTACTGTTGCCACAGGTCATGAAGAAGCTACTGGAGAACAACATGATTCTTGATCAGAATGAGGCTGGTCTAGAGTCATGTTGAGCTCAAAAAGCATCAAGGTACCTATTTCCAGATCCTGGCTCCATTTCTATTAGTTGTTACATCTTAATGGCAATATTCAACATTGTAAAGTTGAACACAAATTGATTGATTGTGGTTTAATGCCTCTTTCAACTGCTAGTCATAATGCAGTGGCAAAAGCACCTAATTGTGGATTCCTTGAATTTCTCTCAACAGCCCCACCACATTATCCAATCAGGGCCTCCAGCTGCTCTCCCAAAAAGATGATTCACATCCATTGGTGAGAGACAAATGCACGGTGTATAATCACTTGACTCAAAATTTCCAATAATCTTCAATATCTTTTTTAATAATTGACCAATTGGAATTTGCTTTGAAGCAGAGAATGTGGGAAAATGCCAGGAATAAGCTGGACGTGTTGGATTCTTGAAAAATCAACTGATAAAAAAGTTATTGAAGATAAACCAAAATTTTGGTTTATCTTCAATAACTTTTTTATAAGTTGATTTTTAAAAATTCTACCACGCCTATCTAATACGTGACCACATTCTCTGCTTCAAACCGAATTCAGATCGGTTCAATATTAACAAAGTTATTGAAGATTTTCTGAAAATATTGTATCACGTGATTATCCACCGTGAAAGGACTTTTGTCAAATGTCAGAATGGATATTGCTCCAGCCATGGTTTTGAACGCACAACCCCTGGATTGACAGAATCTGACGTGTCCAACTTATCCAAACCCTATGTTTTGGGTACTCATTTGAATCTTCTAGTTGAGACAATTCTGATCAGACTTACCATTCTGTGTTGGATAACAAATCAACATGTCTGACATAGACGGACACTGTCTGAGTCTTGCATCAGAGCCATCATGTTCATCCGTATAGTACTGCACACCACGATCTAATGCACCTAAAATGAAACAGCGTAGAGCTACCGTTAAGAGGGGTTAGAGACATTCTATAGAGTAATTTGTTATTTCAAGTCAAAAACCTATGTTGTGAGTACTCATTTGAATCATCTCTTGTTTGCAAAGGATTAAATGTTGCACGTGAAATTAACCCTTTCCAAACAAGACCTGGTTTTGACGTCCCAAATAGCAAAGGCTTGGGAAAACATTGAAACAAAAGAAGAAACTGCTGATAACCAGCAGTTTCTCCTTTTGTCTCAATATTTTCTATGTCATATTTTACACAAATTCTATCTTTAATAACTTCCATTTTGTAATTTGTGACACTTTTTGAAGTGGATCACCCTAAAATTTTGCTGTTTGGGAAAGGGTTAAAACTGTAGAATCTATAGAACAGTAATCACTCACCTCCTCTACAAGCCTGTACTATAAATATCTTGGGTTTTCCCCTCAACATCGGACAGCATGTATTGTCAAACAGCGAGAACACCCCGTCCAGTTCAAACTTTTTACCATCGGATCCAAAAATATAGCCTTCCTCTCCATGACTCAGAATACAAATAATGGCAGCTTCACCGGACCTGTGACCTTCGTCTTGAGAGAAATCTTGAAGTTTCAACGCCATTTCCTGAAATAATTTATATAAGTACATTACAACACAGAATGTGTTGAAGAAAGAACAAGAGCCGTCAGAGACAGATTTTATGTTCCCGGAATAAGTGTTTGTTGAAAATAAATATAAATATATTATATATTAAGCCCACTTTTCCCATGACACATTATTTTAACAAAGGTTATAAATAGTGTAGTGCATTTGATCTATTTGTTAGGTACAAAATTTCAATAAATTCTGACCATTAGATTTTACTTGGTCATTAATGACTTTTTTTTTATCTCATTCTGCTGATTTTCTTCTCCGCTTCATACCATTTTTACAAATCAGCCAGTTTTAACAGAATTATTAAATACTTTCCTGCAATTGTTCTGTCACATGATTCACAAATGTGTTCATCACTGATGGTTCTTGTTCATTTACTTGCATTTCCAAGACATAGGTTTGCATTTTCTCTCAACTTTTTTACTACAAGCAATAAATATTACCTTAGCAGTGAGACCATCTTTATCATTAAATACTGTCACATCAAAATGTAGCTGACATAACAGATTGTGCAGGTTTTCTCTGTCAATGTCCGTGCCTCGTCGAGGGGGTTTGCCAGTCACTTCATTCACATTCAGGATTAGAGCTTTACCCCGAGGTATTCTTCTCATGGAATAAGACTGAAATAAAAGATAGCACTTACTTCAAAATAACCCCAAAAGAGGAATTAACCCCTTCTCACACGGCAAAATTTTAGGTTGGTCCAAGTTCAATAATGAAAGACAACTATTTCAAATAAATGAAATTTAATGCTTTTTTATCTTTCTAGGTAGAAAACATTGCAGGAAATAAAGAAATTGCTTGTTACAAGCAATTTCTTCATTTCCCATGATGTTTTCGGATATCTTAACTCTTTATGTTGTGGGCATCAAAAGGCGTCATCATGTGGTAATGGGTTAAAACACCTCTAAAATTTACGACAATTGGATTTGACAGGGTAAAATAAACAGTTGTGCTGTGTTTCTCTTCAGAAAGTCACATTCAAGGGTTGCAATAGATTTCATTTTACTGACTCTACAGACCAACAATAATTTGATTGCAAGCAATTAAACTTTTCAAGAAGTATTGGATATTGGAGTATTGGATGATAAACATTTCAATTCATTCTACATTCAACGCTCAATTGTTTGCTTTCTTGAAGATTTATTTGGTTATATAAAAAAGTTTTTCATTGTGACATTGTCTCATTTCGATAGCGAAGAAGGATCTGAGTTTTATGTCAGATTAGGTCATATAAATATGGGGGCCTCAATTTAATTACCTTTTTATAGTTGGCCATATAAAAATGGCGTTCACAATGTTCCACTTTCACATCAATCGGGCCGTCCGTCAGGTCAATTTCTGGGTCATCCATTACACCTTGTAACACAACTTTCTGAAATCTGTCTTGGTTATTATCAGTTTCTATGACAACTGACGGTTGTGAGGGTCGTCTCTGTGGTTCTTTAACAACCTTAACAATGACATCTTTCTCGTCTATGATGGACATTCTTGTGGTGTCTGTATGTTTATCTGTCTGTATGCAGTCTGGATCTTCCCTTGCTCTTTTAGCTGTAAAAGATCATCTTCAGGGTTAAACATTTTTAACATATGCCAAAATGGAGAATTTAAGAACAGTCTGATTGTTTTTCAGGGTTAAAAAGGATTGACCTACATAACAGTTGAATATTATCCAAAACATGAAACGAGTTACGATACCTAGAGAAAAAGCAGCCTAATCTTCTTTAACCCTTTCCCAAACGACAAAAGTTTAGAGTGATCCAATTTGAAAGCTGCCATTCACTGCAAGAGGTGTTGTGAAAGATAGAACTTGTGCATAATACAACACAGAAAATATTGAGACAAAAGAAGAAGCTGCTGGTTATAAGCAGGTTCTTCTTTCGTTTCAATATTTTCCCAAGCCATATGTATTATGGACGTCAAATCCAGTTCTTGGTTGGGAAAGGATAAATTCATAATAGGGCTTTAGGGTGCCAACTTAAGACAACTTAAGTCAGCAAAGCCAATATATATGAATTTTGGAAATTAGATTGCAATTTTTTCTTGTGCAGTATAAACAAAGCTTAGTTTTCATAATAATTGTATTATTTGTTACATTTTTTCAACCCATGCAGGGACAAACAAATTCATACATACCTAAATTTTCTTGATCATCAGAGTTTGGTCTTTTATTCATTGTATCTGAAAAAATGTGGCATACCAAAAGATTAACTTTTAATAAATTCCGGTATATAAAATATAAAGCATATCAATTGAAAGTCTTCTATTAACAGTAAACTATAGTTCCTAAGCAAATAGGATAAGTGTATGTGCAACAACCATTTCTCAACAGCAAAAATTCCTTCAGAGATTCTTTTAATTTTATCAAGAGTTATCTTATTAATCATAATTTCATCCTTTTTTTATTTACACATGACATTAGCACATATTGACGCAATTCCTATGCCCCTCAAGAGAAGGTTGTAGAAAACATTGTGGAAAACAAGTGCATGTCGGATTGCGATGCAATACAGGAGTCCACCACCGGATAACAAAAAATCCTTTCTTATAATATATCTCCTACTTACTAGATCTATAACTGTATACAAAATTTGAAGTTGCTAGCACATTAGGTTTTGGACAAAATGTCCCAAACAAAAATATATGGGCAAAAATAACCAAGGGCAATAACTCCAAAAAAGGGCGGAGAAGAATGATTCTTGTACATGCCAATTGTCCTCAATGAGATCTATAAGTGTACCAAGTTTGAAGTTGCTAGCACTGATGGCTCAGGAGATATGGTCAGGACAAAAATGTAAGGATAAAAAAACAACAACGGACAATAGCTAAAAAGTGGATGTGGTAGAGTAACAGTTCTTGTGCATTACACTTCTTCTCAATGAGATCTACCAGTGTACAAAGTTTGAAGTTGCTAGGGCTTATGGTTTAGGAGATAAGTTCGGGACAAAAATGTAAGGATAGAAACAACAAAGGGCAATAACTCAAAAAACGGACATGGCAGAGTGACAGTTCTTGTACATGACACTTGTCCTCAATGATATCTATAAGTGTAGCAAGTTTGAAGTTGCTAGCACTTATGGTTTAGAAGAAATGTTCCGAACAAAAATGTAAAGGTAAAAACAACAAAGGGCAATAACTCAACTAGAAAGACCTGAAGGTCTTGAGTCGCTCCACAGGCCTGAATTTCTTGTGGTTTACTATAAAAAAATTGACAAATTTATCTAAATGCTTGAACTGATATATTTTTAAATTCTTGTGATTCTTAGAGCAGAAACAAAGTAAAGAGAAGCAATTATGTAGTCAAAGCGAAAAAAAGGTAAATGATTGACTAATATTTTGGAGATTTTTAGAGTGATGATAAAGTTGAAAACTGTCATTATGCCAAATTCAAGGGCACATAATTCAATATGTGAGTTAATAATTGTGGTAGACTAAGGGCAGTAACTTTTGATATGAGCAATTTAAAATTCAGTAAGAGTTGTTTTTCTTTATGATAATTAGTTCAAGAAATTGCGTTTGTGCATGTAACATAGTGGTCATGAAAATAAAGACATTCTGATCTAAAAATACGATTTTGACTTGATAATTTATGTCTTGAACACCACAATAATCAAGCTGAATATTAAACTCAAGCAAGATCTTATGGTCTGTCCAAATTTTGTCAGTACTAATCTATATATGTGGCCACAAGAGTGAACAAGATGTGTTTGTGAAACACTAATGCCCCCGAAATGGCCATTTTTCTTAAATGTTAAGTTTTCGTAAAGTAAAGGGTTGATAAGGGTTAACAGATGACCTTGAGGAAGGTCAAACTGCTTGGAACAGATAGATATCATTGAAAGGAAGTTGCATACCAAATTTGAGCTTTGTATGTCAAATACTTTTGGAGAAAAGGCCAATGTTAAGTTTTCGGACAGACAGACGGACGGACGGACGGACGGACGGACAGACAGACAGACGGACACGAGTAAAACAATATGCCCCCGATCTCTCGATACGGGGGCATAAAAAAGTGTTGAAAACTGAAATTTTGTCAATTTCTAGGGCACATAACTCAGATTGTAGCAATGCAATCATCCTGAAAATTACACAAAAGCAAGATCTTGTTGTCAACAAGATTCTGTTCAAATATCATCCTGATTGGTTAACAATTATGGTTGTTAGAGTGAAAACAAGGTCGAAAATGGAAATTTTGACAAATTTAAGGGCACATAACTCATGATGTAAAATTCTGATCAAGCTGAAAATTACACCCAGGCAGGATATCATGCTTATATATATTCTGTCCAAGTTTTGTCTTGATTGGTTAATATTTGTAGATTTTAGAGTAAAAATGAAGTCAAAACCAGCTTTTTTGACGTTCAAGGGCAGATTACTCAAGTTATTCTGCTTCAATCCAAACTCTTTGTAGGAATCTGAGAGAGGGTCACCCAAGGATCATTCCTGTGAAGTTTGATTGAAATCCATCCAGTAGTTTCTGAGGAGAAGATTTTTAAAGAAAAAGTTTACGGACGCACGGACGGACGGACGGACGCACGCAAGCACGACGGACACACCGCTATCAGGGCTCGAATTTCCACTAGCATACTGGCATTTTGCTAGTTAAATTTGAAAATTGCTAGTGATTCTATTTGACACTAGATTTTTTTGGAGAGTGGAAAAATATTCCCCACCTACAAGATTTATCTATGCAGCTTGAAAAAGCTTACAAAAGAACATTCAAATATTGACTATTTTGGACATGCCCTTTTAATTATGCAACATATTATGCTTTTATTTTTCAAAATGAAAACTCTCATTATATACAAAACCAGATTGCGAGTGAATTTGTCTTTTTGCTAGTGGTTTCAAAAGCCACTAGCAAAATATTGCGAGTCATTTTTTCAGGGAAATTCTAGCCCTGGCTATGACAATAGCCCGCTGGCCTGAAAGGCCAGTGGAGCTAAAAAGTGGGTGTGGCAGAGTAACAGTTCTTGTACATGACACTTGTCCTCAATGAGATCTATAAGTGTACAAAGTTTGAAGTTGCTAGCACTTTTAGTTTAGGAGATATGATCCGGACAAGAATGTAAGACTAAAAACAACAAAGGGCAATAACTCAAAAAGTGGACATGGCAGAGTAACAGTTCTTGTACATGGCACTTGTCCTCGATAAGATCTATCAGTGTACAAAGTTTGAAGTTGCTAGCACTTATGATTTAGGAGATATATTGCGGACAAAAATGCAAGGGTAAAAACAACAAAGGGCAATAACTCAAAAAGTGGGCGTGGCAGAGTAACAATTCTTGAACATGACACTTGTCCTCAATAAGATCTATAAGTGTACCAAGTTTGAAGTTGCTAGCACTTATAGTTTAGGAGATATGATCCGGACAAGAATGTAAGGCTAAAAACAACAAAGGGCAATAACTCAAAAAGTGAGCGTGGCAGAGTTATGGTTCTTAAACATGACACTTTTCCTAAATGAGATCTATAAGTGTACGAAGTTTGAAGTTGCTAGCACACATAGTTTAGGAGATATGTTCCGGACAAGAATGTAAGGGTAAAAACAACAAAGTGCAATAACTCAAAAAGTGGGCGTGGGGCAATAACTCAAAAAGTGGGCGTGGCAGAGTTATGGTTCTTAAACATGACACTTTTCCTAAATGAGATCTATAAGTGTACAAAGTTTGAAGTTGCTAGCACACATAGTTTAGGAGATATGTTCCGGACAAGAATGTAAGGGTAAAAACAACAAAGTGCAATAACTCAAAAAGTGGGCGTGGCAGAGTTATGGTTCTTAAACATGACACTTCTCCTCAATGAGATCTATAAGTGTACAAAATTTGAAGTTGCTAGCACACATAGTTTAGGAGATATGTTCCGGACAAGAATGTGAGGGTAAAAACAACAAAGGGCAATAACTCAAAAAGTGGGCGTGGCAGAGTTATGGTTCTTGAACATGACACTTCTCCTCAATGAGATCTATAAGTGTACAAAGTTTGAAGTTGCTAGCACACATAGTTTAGGAGATACGTTCTGGACAAGAATGCAAGGGCAAAAACAACAAAGGGCAATAACTCAAAAAGTGGGCGTGGCAGAGTAACGGTTCTTGAACATGACACTTCTCCTCAATGAGATCTATAAGTGTACCAAGTTTGAAGTTGTTAGCACATATGGTTAAGAAGATATAGCCCGGACAAAAGTGTGACGGACAGACGGACAGATGGACGGACAGACGGACAGACAGACAGACGGAATCGAGCAAACCTATAGTCCCCCAACCGGTAACCGGTGGGGGACTAATAAAGACATTGCTTGTGACAAGCAATGTCTGTATTTCCCACATTGTGTTCTCGAACAGTTTTCTTGAACTTCAAAGGCTTCAAAACGTATCAATATCTGGAAAATAATAGAAGCAAGAGTATAAGTATCAAATGTTCTTACCAACGCTATCATTCTTCACTAATCTTGGTACATTTCTGTTTGTGACCAACTCATGACTAGTCTGTCTGTTTGTTTGTCCTGGGCCCTCCTGTGCTGTTTGTATATAGTGAGGCAGGGTCAACATTTCTCTCTCTGCAGACTGCGAATTATTCACTTCTATATGGCGCGGAATTTCTATGTAACTCCTCTCTACAACATACTGCTTATTGGGACCTGATGATTGGACGGTAGACATCAATTTTACAGCACTTGTCATTTGACTCCCAACCAATTCACTGTTATAATTACACGGTTCTGTCTTTACAAATTGATTTCCATGGATATCTTTATTTCCTTGATAACCAATATAGTTGTTGTTAATTTGATTAGTGGGTAAAGTATTTTCGGTTTGACCTATACAATTATATTGTGAGATTTCTACATTCTGTGGGACGGAAGACGGATTTATGATGCGAGATGTTTGGAATGAGAACGGATTAGATCCTGTCAGTGGAGATTGTAATGAGGCTGGGGCCGTCATGGACGATGATGATGATGATGATGATGATTTATTGAACACATCTGGTGGAAGAGCAGTTAGTCTATCACTGGGAGGCAAGGTCCCATTTATGGAAGACGAGTCTCTATCTAATACACTACTTATATTTCCTATCATTTGATGGGGTATTTGCCCATTTATACCCTTTTGCTGTGACGTCATTTGGTTACCAGAATAATTGTTCATACTCTGTGGTAATAAAATATGCTCCTTTTCACCAAAAGTAATTCCATTATTTTTATATGGCGACTGCATATTCAGTTGGGCTGGTATAGAATCTGGTCTTGACATGGAGTTCTGGTAGAAGTAGTATGCATCATGTTCTAAATTGGAAGCCATTGGTAGATTAGGTTTAGCTAGAGCAAGATGGGATGGTTCTATACTTCTCCTATAGGTCTGTTGTTCGAATTCTTCTCTTACAGCAATGTTTGGATGAAGACATGACCCAGATTCATTCATGACTTTTGGACCTGGAGAATTGGCAACTTGTGTCTCGGGCTGTGACACACTACATGTGGGCACTGGTTTTACCTCCTTGATTGCGCAATCATTGTTTACATCTTCACTCTGTTGATTTTCTTTAGGTTTAAGGAACAGGTCCACAATGTCTTGTTGGTGGTCGGCTATTAGAGCTTCACAGAACAGATCAAAAGCTTTACTTCCAGATAACTCTAGTTCCTCTAGTAATTCTTCAGTCTGTTCTGCAAAGGTGGCTTTTGCCTGAAAGAAATTGTACATTTTCAGTCATTCTATTCATTCCTTTCCAAAACAAGAAAACTAAAGAAGACTTCATTAGTTCAAACTTGAATAGCTTTTGCATAAAATACAGTTTGAGTTTGAGTTTATTGGGATTTTACGCCGTTTTCAACTACCAGGGTCATATCGCGGCGGCTAGAGCACCTAACCATGGATTCCTGTTATTTCTCAAACCAGTACTACCACAACACCCTTACCGAGCCTCCAGCTGCTCGCCCACTTAGGTTAACGATTTCAAACCCATTGGTGGGTGACAATTTTGTCAGAAAGGGTATTTGCCGCATAAAATACAGAGGATGTTGGTAAAGATATAATTTGTATACAATAAAGCACAGAAAATATTGAGGCAAAATGAGAAAATGCTGTCTATCAGCACTCATATAGCATTTTCGTCTTTTGCGGCCTCAATTTTTTAGCTATAATGTACACAAATCACTGAAATCAGTTCCTTACTGGCATTAAAGGGGCTCATTCTATGTTTTTATGCTTCCGAACTGTTCGGGAACTCATATTTGTGCATGGAAAAACAATTAGCAATGCATAAAAACCTCAATCTCGGCGAAAAACATCTTTCCTTTGCTATAGATCAATCCTTTACAAGCGTGTTTACACATTCTATATTTACTTCAAAACAAGACAAGGTCAAGGTCAACGAGACACACCTCCGCGCTATTAACACACCGTACAACCGGCTGTGTCGATGACTGTGACCTTATTTGCGAGGAATACGTGAAAAGGTTTATTTTGTACAAGCACTGAACATTTACAGGGCTTTTCTTCCAAAAATTGGGAAGGGGCCCTGGTCAGTCATTTTGGGAAATTTTAGCACGATTTTGGTCAAATTGGGAAAAAAAATAATAAATGGAAATAAATATAGAAATGAGAATATATTTTCTTAAACAACACTTTACAAACAGAATAACTGAATTATAGAAGACACACTGCTTCTTTGTGACTTGAATTGTCAGTTGATAAATGAACATTATCTATTTTCTAAATTTTAGGAATTTTGGTTTTGAAAATTGGGAAATTCTTACTCTGAAATTGGGGAAAAAGGAGCCCTTTTCCAATTGCAGGGGTCTTGCTACCAATTTTTGTTTGGGGCCAGGGGCCAGTGAAATTGGGAAAAATAGCGACGTTTTAACCTAAATTGGGAAAAACTAAGACAAGTTTGTATTCATACTATCTCTCAGTTTCAGCTGCAAATTAGACTGTAGTGGTGTAAAATGCATTTGTACATACTCTTATTTAAGAATCTACTCTAAAACTGTCTTCAAAATATTTGTAAATGAAGATGAGGTCTTAACATGGGGCATTCAGGGTCTTCATTGGGAATTTTCACCAGAGAATTGGGAAAAAAAGATACTTTTTGCCATTGGGAATGGGGCCGAATAACGGCCCCAAATTTTGGCAAACGAGACCCCTGAATTGGGAACCCACCGAATTTCGGCCCCTATTATAGAAGGAAGAAAAGCCCTGATTTACACACGTATTTATCAACTATAGAATACCAAAGATCCTTTCGTTTATTTATAAAAGTAAATTCATTTGACCTACCATGCACATGACATCAGATGCCGAATCTGTCTTCGCTGACTTACTACGCAGCTGGTTGTACGGTGTGTTAAATCTCGCTGAGCACAGATGACGTATCTCTGACGTAATTGATTTTTGAAGGGTGGGCATATGTAGCCGTTACAAAACAAAAACAAGGACGACCAGCATGTTATTAATTGACTTGGATTTTAATACTTGATAAAGCTTGTGGATTGCTAACAATGGACATAAATGATCTACCCCTTCAGGTTGGTAATTTCATACGTTATTTCTGGTTTGTAATTATTATGTCATTTGCATTTTCGACAGCCTAGCTCGTCCCCCTTTAATTTTGTAGTCTGCAGCAGCTTAAAATTTGGGACATCCTACAGTGTCAGTGTTTCCACTCGGATTTTTATTTAGGGGTTTTGCACGCACTGTCATTGAAAAATGGGGGTATGGGACAGAAAATAGGGGTAAAAACCAATAAAACAACGAAATATATGTAATTTGCAATGCACGCTTATTAAAAGTGTTGTCGCTGTATTCCGATATCCTTCGCCGAAGATACATATCGTGGTACTACGATTTGGAAATATCGTTTTTTCAGGAATCTTCGGTAGTTTCCGGAAATTATATCAAAATACACAAGAATTTGCATTTTTGTTTTGTTTCTTCGGTATAAATGACAGAGACAGGCTTGCAATGGCGATCGCCGCTTCAAAAGCCATAGGCGAGTAAGGCGACAATTTTTAAAAAAGTGGGTCAAAAAATCGAATGTGGCTCAGACTTGACTCCATCTTTTACCGTAAATGATAAATCAATCGCCAATTAACATTACTGTCATCAATTACTTTTTATTTAATTCGAAAGATAGATTTCCTGTCTAAATGGTCGAGCAAGCACATCAGTTTAATATGTACAAATAACTGACAGAATTCCTTTGTGTAATCAAGAGTCGATTCGTGTAATCGCGAGGCGGCATGAAAGAAAGAGACAACGCGTCGGTGCTAAAACCATCTAACGTCAGTGTATTTACTTCGTAGATAGCGTGTTGTTTTCATTGTTTCATCCCATTTCCCGCGCTTTTTGGCACGCGCGACCTTTGTAAACAAATCATAGTAAAACGTAACCTTATTTGGATGCGTAAACATCACATGATTATATTGAAACTGGAATGACTACGTCATCAATTGACTGTGTTTGCGGCGTTTTTGATCTCACTCAAATCATCGCATATGAGTAACACAGATTTACTCTAGTTTCCTTATTTTTTTTCACTTTCGGGATAGTTGGAAGATGCTGGTCCAAATTTTTGTGCGTGAAATCGCGTACGGGACCGTAATTTTGTACGTGATTTCTTTCAAATATGCGTGTTTCACGCACAATTTGGCGTGAATGGAAACTCTGAGTGTTGTGCCTAGGCCGCAGCATCGAGGGATTCCCGCAAATTAATTCTTAATGTCCGTTAAAATCTAAGGCATCACGGGATTTCGGGCGCGCTCAGAATTCCGCGATCTTTTATTTGCCGTATTTACTTACGAAGAAAACTGCTTTATCGGCTTTCACATTTCTTATGATAGTAAAATTCACACATTGTTTATCATTACGTGTACATTGCCATATGCAAAAGCTTAACTGTGATTGAAGATTTACTATTCAATTCAGCCGATTTTTATGTAAAATATTGTAAACCAATCCTGCACCTGCAGAAACTTGACTGTGACCCAAAATTTACATAGTGATTCAACCGATTCTAAGATAAAACATTGAGAACCGATCTTAAATTTGTTAGACAAAT
This sequence comes from Fragum sueziense, assembly GCA_963680895.1. Classification (NCBI taxonomy): domain Eukaryota; kingdom Metazoa; phylum Mollusca; class Bivalvia; order Cardiida; family Cardiidae; genus Fragum; species Fragum sueziense. The sequence continues at coordinate 22,674,538 of OY804604.1, read as the reverse complement.
AAATTGACAGATGATAATGTCTGAAAAGAAAGATAGCAGACGATGTGAAATCATCGAACGGGCAATAAAACACCCGAAACTGTGCCGTCTGCCGATGCAGACAGCCAAATGCATCAATCATCTTTCTCAGAGACGAATAAAAACGCGAGGAACAGAAGTTCAATAAGAATTAGTAGGTAAAATGTCCGCGGTTGAGCGAGACTGATGTCAACATGAAATGCAAGACTTGTTTAGAATCATAACTAAAATAGTTGTTATTTTAGCTTGTCCCCCAAAATTTCTCAATGTCCCCTTGAAATTAAGGTAGGAGGATACCTGTGTCCCCAAAATATTCTGACCTAGGCACAACCCTGATCCTAAAATTCTGTTGTTTGGTAATGGGTTAATCTCATACCTTAATATTTTGTATCTGTCTGCGAGTCATCACTTTCCTAGCCAGAAGTTGTGTGTACAGGCCTCCCCGTACATTGATGTTGTCAACCAGATTGACTCGCTGAGTCAGTAAAATATCCTTGTGTTTATCATCCATCACTGTAAAATAACAAAATGTGTTTGTGAAACACGAATATCCCCGAAATGGCTTTTTTTCTGAAAATGTTAAGTTTTCGTGCTAAGGGTTGATAAGGGTTACCAGATGACCTTAAGGAAGGTGATATTGCATGGAACAGATAGATATCATTGAAAGGAAGTTTCATACCAAATTTCAATTTTGTATGTCAAATACTTTTGGAGAAAAGGCAAAATGTCAAGTTTTCAGACAGACAGACATGAGTAAAACAACATGCCCCTGATCTCTCGATACTGGGGGCCGGGCATAAAAAAAGACAGTAAAATCTTAGACTGGTCCAAATTCAAAGATGTTGCAGACTATAATAACTTTATCAAGTGCATGAAATTTTAACTTTTTTGCCTTCTCTGATAGAAAACATTGAGGGAAATGAAGAAATTGCTTGTCACAAGCAATGTACTCATTTTCGACAACGTTTAACTTTTTCTTATGCCTTTATATTGTGAGGTGTCAAAAGGTGTCCAGGGGTCTTGCTACCAATTTTTGTTTGGGGCCAGGGGCCGGTGAAATAGGGAAAAATAGCGACGTTTTTACCTTAATTGGGAAAAACTAAAACAAGTTTGTATTCATACTGTCACTCAGTTTCAGCTGCAAATTAGACTGTGGTGATGTAAAATGCATTTGTTCATACTCTTAACCCTTTCCCAAACGACAAAATTTTAGGGTGATCCGAATTGAAAGCTGCTGCAGACGACAATATTTAAGTTAATTAAGGTTGAATATGTGTACAATTTCGCTCAGAAAATATTGAGACAAAAGGAGAAAGTGCTGATTATCAGCACTTTCTTCTTTTGTTTCAATGTTTTCCAAAGCCTATTCTCTTAAGGACGTCAAAACCAGGTCTTGTTTGGGAAAGGGTTAATTAAGAATATACTCTAAACCTGTCTTCAAAATGTTTGTAAATGAAGATGAGGTCTTAACATGGGGCATTCTGGGTCCTCATTGGGAATTTTCACTAGAGAATTGGGAAAAAGAGATACATTTTGTCATTGGGAATGGGGCCCAAAAACGCAGTCATGGCGAAGACCGTCGGTCCGGCAGACATGTCTGATGAAAATTCCCTCGGTCTGATGATTTTTTGGCTACTGTCAGTCCAGCTGTCTGACACAAATTTTGATCAATTAGATAGGGAATTATAGTTCGGTCTTACTAAATTTTAGTCGGTCTGACAGATTATTCAGTATTGTCAGACCGAATGTCTGACAAAGATTTATGCTTCTTCGCCATGTCTGAAAATGGCCCCAAATTTTGGCAAACGAGACCCCTGGTGTCACTGTGTGGAAATGGGTTAATGTTATCCAACAGATTATACAAAGCAATGATTTTTTTTTCAATCAAAAATGTCATACATTACAATGCAGATAAATATGTAAGGTGCTAGATATTAAAGGGAGATCTCGTGTAATTATCTGTAAAATTGGCAAGGTAAATATTGTTTTTGTGATGAAAAGACAGATTCCTTTGAAATCAAAAGTTATAACCCTGTATTCATTATGAAAGTCAGAAACATTTATAAATCACTAAAAAAATCCCTGTGGGTGCAATGACATCTGACACCACGTCACAAGCGCTGGATCAATTGCTTTCCGGGCTGAGAAATAGGAAAGAACATAAACAAAGAAAATGGGGAATGGGTTATACCTTTGTGCTAGGAACTTGTCCAAAGAGACCAGACTGTCAAAATAAGGTTAGTTTACAGCTCCACTGTGTACAGAACATCCTGCAGATCTTCCACTGAAAATGTGTAAATTATGCAATGAAAATAATCTATATACATATACTTTTGTAGAAACAATGGCAACAATGCAGTTCTCAAGTTCCCTAACATGCATGCTTTCTTACATGATCGGGTAACGTCTATTTTTAGAAACTAGGTCAACCGTTGTCATGTGTAAACAAATAAAATTTTGAATCGGATCTTCTTTGAAATCGTTACAATCTCAATTATTAATTTATCATATGATAATTATTTAATTGAACACAACATTTTGGAAGTAAAAGTGAAGGCAAATGCAGTTGACTAAGACTAAGTTTTGAAACAAAAAGTTTGACAAGTTTTTTTAGTTCCAAGAATGGCGAGGTGAAAAAGTTCTTTCATCGAGTGTCTAACCTTATCAAATTCACGATTTTTTACCCACATATCAACATTAGATAAAGGGAAAACAAAAGAAGCTTAAAAACTTACCATCACATGTGAAACTGCGCAGAAATCAAAGAAATTTTCCAAGTTTCACTCTTCAGCGGAAATCGTGTTTTGGCTTGTGAAGGTTTGGTATAAAGCGCTGAACTGTGGAGGACGACTTCGATGGGGGGGGGGGGGGGGGTAGTATTTTTTCCCAGACGACAAAAGTTTGGGGGCCCGGGTTCTCATATTTGAAACCTGTACAAAGGGTAGTTGATAGTAAAGAAACTAAAATAAATTTGTAAATGTATTTGTACCAAAAACAACAACATTGAGACAAAAGGAGAAAATGCTGATTTTGTCTTGATTAGGGTTGTCAAAAGTAGGTTTTGTTTGAGAAAGTGTAATTTTGTTTTGTACGCATTTTATGATAATGCATTCCATTTAGATCTAGAATCTACTCGTTTCATGAAAATAATATTTGGAATTTTTACAGGTCGCTAGTCACTTTATTGATAATGTTTCCACCATAATACGCCTTGTAAGACTTTTTCGGGAAAATGGGCGATTGGCCGATTGACCTAGGTCAGGACGTCATCGCGTAATGTCACGACGTCAGGATGGCTATAGGCCTATCGTCGTCTCTCATGTGCGTAATCAGTACCTAACTGCCGTTGAGAGTGCATTAAATGTTCGTTGGAATCATTGGCGTCCCATGAGTCAAAAACCGTCAGGAATCGATTACGAGAAGTTGACGTAAGAGCACGTCGCCCCTACCATGGTTCATGCCTTACCCCTTCTCACGTCAGCGTCGTATAGACTGGATCGCTACTCATACAACACGACGGGTTCAAGTGAGTCAGTGGAAACATATTTTCTTCACGGACGAGATTCGATTCTGCCTTTATCGACATGACAGCCGTCAACGTGTTTACCGACGTTGTGGTAAGCGTTTTTTTCGGACGCTTACGTTGTAGAGAGGATAAGCAACGTTTGGAGAGGTTCAGTAATTGAATGGGGAGAACTATCATACGGATTTAAATCACAATTAATTGTTATTGATGACAATTTAACTAAAGCAAAGTAAAAAGATTCAATTTCAAAATCCGATGGGTCCATTTAATTTAATCGTCAGTATCTCTAAACCAATTGTCAGATGCAAAATACAGACTTAGGAATTTTTTAGGCATTGATTTATCTGAAAGTATACAAAATTTCGTTTAAAATAAAGTCCGATATCATACTTATCTCCCGGTCTAAAGTTCACCATGCGTTTATTTATCCTTTTAGTATATATAGATCTAGGGTCCAAAGGCCATATCAGCGGTCGTAGTGACTCGTCAGCATACAACGAATTCACAATTATATGATTTCCCATCCAATTGAAACTCTGAAACCCAACATTCTCTTCTTTTTCATCAATATTTAGACTAGTCAAAAGTTCTAACCGGCCACTTAAAAAAGAAATCTATATGGTGATCGGGGTTTTATGGAATCTGCTATGAATTTTTTTAAGTAACTTTCTTGATGATTTTGGCTATTTTAAAACGTATGCATACGGTTGCTTTATTAAAATAGGCTATATAGCGCAAGATGAACAAAGCCAGAAAAGCTCTAATGTTACGTAGAACTCGAGATAGGCCTATTGTCAACGTAGTGATTTATTTTTCACAGATCGTTAGCTGTAACATAGAATAAGAAGAAAATTGCAAACGTTTGCCACTAATAGTGTGCGGCACATGGCACTAGAAGACAATGAAATAGCTTATGAATCTAAAAACGGATCCGAAATGCAATGTCTAGGACATGTTTTGTTAGAGAATGCTTTAAATATAGATGCCAATTAGTGATTCAAGGCGACCTCAAAAATGCAGGATATGATTGAGTAAAAATGTTTGTGTAATTTCACTACGCCAAGCCATATTTTCAGCATAGGCATATTCGTAAGAAAAAAAAGTTTTGTCGGTTGAATTCAAAATTTTCTCTATATTCTGCAGTCAGAAGTCGCACAAAATTGACAATGTTTTACAATTATTCTTTCTTGGTCTAAACTGCAGCTAAAGATTTGTGGATCGACTTGAATTTCTGCAAAAGTAGCCTAATAGACTGGTGGTGAACTCGGCCAAAGCGTTGGACGTTTTTTCGCGATCATTGTATTCCGTCGGTGTTGTTATAAAATATTGTAACTACGGCTTCGATAAAGCCGTAGTTACGTGATTTTATAACAACACCGACGGTTTGTCATAACATATCGGTAAACCCGGTCTATTTTTAGAACAAATTCATTGTTATTAGAAAAGCTGTCCAAACAGATCTTTAAACTCACATTTAAGCGCAAAATATCTGTACCTTGTTGTAGTGGAAAATGTCCATCGCTTTGGCCGAGTTCTCCACCAGTGAATATATCGAGCTCTATTTGGACTGAGAGGTTTTTGAGCATTTCCATAACCAAACAGCAAAATATTAGATAGTCCAAATTTAAGATATTGCACACGACAATTTCTATGGAGTGAAATTTTTAACATATTTGGTCTTTTTGTGTAGAAAACATGGTGTAAAACGAATAGGCCTACATTGGTTGTCACAAGTAATGTCTTCATTTTCCATAATGTTTTCCAAAGGAATTATCTTTTGAGGATTCAAAAAGAGCCAACGTGTGGGCATTGGTTAAAGTACACCCAAATTAAATACCTTCTAATAAGTCATCATTGCAATCCATGTGAAATATGCTAAAGAGTTCAGATAGCCAATTTTACTAAAATTCAATAACTTTAAGAATGTTATCGCCTTTTTGTCAAGTGAGCGGTTAGGACTTTTGGCTAGTATACTGATCCAAGGTTCTGACCCGCCACACTGGTAAATACATTTTTGAAAAGTTTGCAACCGTTCGAGAATGGATGATAATCCAAGAAAATTAATGTTTAAGTTAAAGGGACATTTCATTCCAATTTCAATTTTTTAAAGTATGTCTTGGTGCCAAGATTGGTTATTCTAATGAGTATAAATAATATTAGTTTTTTGAAGTTGTTGCGAATAAGCGAAAAACACGCATTTAAAGTTAAGACATAATCGATAAATTGCATATAAATCCGAACTGTTGTCCACAAAAATTTGTTCAATTTTAACACAAAAATATAGATTTCTCGTAAACGGCGCAATATTTTCATAAGGAAATATACTCTTTCAGATAAAAATAAAAGTAAAATTTATGACAAAAAATTCTGAAATGTCACTTTAAAGTGACATTTTACATTTATGTCATTTTTTAAAATTATGTATTGATGCAAAGATTGTTTATTTTATTAAAGCGTAGAAATGTTATCAGTTTACTGCAGTTGTTATTTATAAGCGAAAAATACCCCTTTAAAGTTGAGACAGAAATGACCAATTCTATATATAAATCTGAACTGTTGTCCACAACAGTTTGTTTAATTTCAGCACAAAATATATATTTCTCATAAACGGTTCAATATTTTTACTTGAAATGTTCAGAATTTTCATAAGAAAAGATGCTCTTTCAGACGGAATAAAAGTAAAAGTTGTGTAAAAATAATTGTGAAATGTCACTTTAAGCGATCCCGAATAAATGGAACTCTTGAAGAATGCATGAAATACAAGCACCCCAATTTTCGAAATTCACACAAACAGCACATTCCGACCGAAATGATAATTGCCGGCATAATTCAAAGATAAAAAAAAATTTGTTTATCTAAGAAACACCATTTTCAAAAGAACAACTAATTCTAATCGACATTATTAATGTAAGAAGCGATTTTCTGCAAAATACCCCACCCACTTAATCAATGTGGACTCTTTTTTTCAACCGCATCCCACCCCATTCTCATGAAATAATTTTCATATCACATTTCTTCAGTTAGTTTTAAAACCTCTCGGCTATATATCTAGGCTATGTACAAAGTTCATAAATTTAGTTACACTGGTGGTGAACTCGGCCAAAGCGTGGGGCGTTTTTTCGCGATCATTGTATTCCGTCGGTGTTGTTATAAAATATCGTAACTACGGCTTCGAAAAAGCCGTAGTTACGAGATTCTATAACAACACCGACAGTTTGTCAATACAAAACGTTAAACCCGGTCTATTTTTAGAACAAGTTCATTGTCATTAGAAAAAATTTATAAACTCACATTTAAACGCAAAATATCTATACCTTGTTGTAGCGAAAATTGTTTTTAGTTCACCAGCAGTGAACTTGGAACAGTCTAAATATTCTATTTAATTCTTTTGAGAGGAGTAAATAAACGTCGCATTTTTTTCGATTTTGGAAATTTTTGCCTACACTTTCGCAACCATTGACATACAATCAGAATAAGGGTTTTGAATTATTGACCACCCTTAATATTGAACATGATAAATCAATAAAACGTTTGCTTTTCTATTGAAATTCTAAACGTGTTCGATTGTTAAACCATCAAAGGCGTAACCTACTAGACCATGGAGATCAGAATGAAAGGTTTTTTGCTTTTTATATAGAACATAATAGAACAGAGGTAAATTGAAGATTTTGGAAAAGTTGGGACATGAACGGATTATACGGATTATTAAAACATAGTGAAATGTGTAAGAAATGTTTGGTATAAACATGACTTTGTGGATTAAAGTCGAACTAACTTGAGAAAGAATTTTCCAATTTTTGACAATATGATCTAGAAGATTGTTTTTGATTTACCTTTTTGTAATGCTTACTATATAATCATACATTTACTTGCTCGTGATAGTGAAACAACGTAGCTATAGAAAGGAATGACACACACTGAATCAAAGACTAATAAAACGTAAGTCAATTTATTTATGGCAGTAAAACTCTTCCAAATTTGTCGAGTTAGCCAAGCTTAAGTCTCCATTTTCACGACAGGGATTCACGTGGCGAAATAACAACAACCATTGCACAGAATCTTCAATACACGTGTTAAAATTCCGTGACCGATCTGAATTTGGTTTGAAACAGAGAAAGTGTAGAAATGCCAGGGATTTGTTGGGCGCAATATAATCTTTTAAACAAAAACGGATGAAAAAGTTATTGTTTAATGGGCAAATAATTTTTGATCTTTAATTTCTTTTTGTCAGGTTAATTTGCTGGCGAATAGGCTATAAATGTATAGTTCACATAGTTCACATAGTTCATCGAGGCCGGTTACACTAGGTGTATAAGCTTAAATAGCTTCTGTAGGCCCTTTCTGGAATGTTTTCCCTCGTTGTTGTAAATCCGGTTATGAATTTCTTCTTTATTATACTCGCGTGTTACACTCGCGTTTTATTTTGTTATAGTCGCTTTTCAACGAAAACCTCGTAACTGCAGCTTAAAACAAGTTGCAGTTTCGATTTTTTTTGTTGAAAAGCAGCGATATGTGACACGTCAAGCTACAAGAGACCATCCAGTTGTCTGTAAGATTTAAATACAATATCGCTGCTTTTCAACAAAAATCTCGTAACTGCAGCTGCATACACGCTTCAATTACGAGGTTTTTGCTGAAAAGTGACGAATATGATTGGTCGGTTTTTTTAAAACTGAACCAAACTTACTTTTTATTTTGGTACCAGCAACAATTTTATCTTCTTTAGCATCTTAAATTTGGAATAATCTAACATTTTGCAGTTTGGAAAAAGCGCTTATCAATAGAGAACGATTTTATCCAGTTTACCGTGACGTAATTTCGGACAAACAGTAGTATTTACCATGATGTTGTCATAAAATCTTGTAACTACAGCTTGATTCAAGCCGTAGTTAGGCCTACGAGATATAATAACAACACCGACGGTTTTTCAAAACATAACAGTAAATGCAGTCTATTTTTAGCACAAAATTCTTTGCCATTTCCAAACATATACATATTAAATTGATCCAATTCGAGAGCTGCTGCTGCAAGTGACAAAATGAACGATACGTAAATTAACCCCTTCCCAAACAAGACCTGGTTTTGACGCCCCTATTAGAAAAGGCTTGGGAAAACATTGAGACAAAAGAAGAAACTGCTGATAACCAGCAGTTTCTCCTTTTGTCTCAATATTTTCTGTGCCATATTTTACACAAATCATATCTTTAATAACAACCATTTGGTCATTTGTAGCAGTTTTTGAAGGGGATCACTTTAAAATTTTGTCGTTTGGGAAAGGGTTAAGATATGAATTGTTCACAATATAGAACAAAAATACTGATGCAAGAGGAGAACATGCTGGTTATAAGCATTTTCTTCTTTTGTCCCATTGTTTTCTCGTGCTATCAGGAAGGCCGAACAGGCATTGTTTAGAAAATCTTGTTTTTAATTTTTCGTTCTTTTTTTATTTGCAGGATAGATAACGCAAGCGATTCTAGCGAGGGCATGAAAAAAGGAATAAAGAAAGTACTATCCACGGACAACATGAGGCGATTTATTATACTCGACAGACACGATACTCGGAAAATCCTCCGTTATCTTGCGTTTGGTGCACTCGTTATGGTTGTGACTTTATTTCTACTTCGATTCACGAGGGACGATTTCCGAAAAACGGCTGAAAACATATCTAAACTGAACCCAGCCTATACTAGACATCTTGAACCATTGAAAAATTTCCACCTTTTTCCGTGTTATCCACATTTGATGTCGTCGTTATCATTGAAATGGCATGGCAAATGTGTCCGGACAATAAACATTGGTGCTATGAATTTTGGGATCAGATTAGACGAACATTGTCAATTTATACCGATAGACAAAAAGCCACAAATATGCACTTATAAACCACATAGACGAAACGAATCTTTGTTCATAAATCAAGAAGGACAAAGGAATAAGCAACAAATCGAGACAATGTTAAAGGTGCTAGCTAACAACAAGAAAATGTACTTCTTTGACGTCAGCATGGGTGACGGCGAATATTGTATTGCAGCTGCTCATCACACAAATCGATCGATCTGTATGAATGGAAATTTCAAAACTGTCATGATGCTTGTAAAATCAGTAATTATCAGTCGAACGGTGGATAACATACGATTCGTGTGGAACATTTTGAGAGATAAACACGAAACAGTGACTCAAAAATACTATGACGTCAAATTGAACGTTACGTCGGATGACGTCAACCTGAAAACATTTATAGCTCTGTCTCGAACGTCGCTAGATGAATATAACGTGAATGCTGTGACGTTGGATGATTTGATTGGTATATTTAAAGGACGACCTGTGTTTATGAAGCTGGATTTAGACCATACGGATGTGTCGGTATTTTTAACTGGTGATCGATTCTTTAGGCTCGTGGATCTCCGAATTCTACAAATCGTTACGGACGATAAAAACAAAGCATTGAGGACTGCAGAACTGCTGGGATACCACAAGTTCTTCCCTTACGACGATCCTGTAAACAAACGACACCTGCAAAAGAAAGCTGAATGGCCGCGTAATGTTTATTTTATGAAATAGATTCAAATAAAGCTTTTATTATAGTTGTTTCAGAACAGAAGGGTAAAATATTTCAAAATATAACATGTCAGATCTAATATTTGACTATTTGAGTATTATTGTCATATTTCTCTGATTGATTCCTATAATTCGTCGTTGTAATTGCAAAACCTCATATCTCGTTTTTGGAAAAATTAAAGGGAAGGGGAAAAGTGTAATAACTTTTCCCAAACTGAAATGTTTTACTTGAAATTTTGATATATTGTTAACAAATAATGTGTCATTAATACTGATCAGTAAAAATATCTCAAAACCTGCGAGAATTGTCTAAACTGGGCATACAAGTTTGTACTTTAAAAATCGCAAGAATCGACATACGAGGTTTTGCATTTACACCGGCGAATTGGTAAAACACTGCAATGATTTTTAATAGAAATTACGTAGTTTTATAATTGTAATACTCAAACTTATAGTTCACGTGGTATACTTTTTCACAACCCAACTTTATTGAAATTCATTAATACATTTTGTTATTCATGATCTTTTGTCATGTCACAGCATTTTTACAAAATACTCGTAACTGCAGCTTAAAACAAGCTGCAGTTATATGGTTTTTGTTGAAAAGCGACTACATATTTTATATGAATGTGAAATAAAGGCAGGGAAATCATTTGATCTATCGCGTTGTTTTGTGTGTGTCAAAATTGGTGATAGGGAACGATTTTATCCATTTATCCGTGACGTAATTTCGGACAAATAATATTATTTTCGCAGGTGTTGTTATAAAATCCCGTAACTACGACTTGATTTAAGCCGTAGTTACGAGATTTTATAACAACACCTACGGTTTGTAAGAACATAACATCAAACCAAGTCTGTTTTAAGCACAAAATTCTTTGCCATTGTACTTGTCGACTATCGGGTCCGCCAGTCCTTTGATTATGTTCAAAGTTGAATGGCATATTGTCAGTGTTGATCAAAGTCTCGTAAATACAGGATGAAAAGGCTGGAGTTATGAGGTCTTGGTCTGCAAACATGTTTTGATGATTACAATTCATCAATATCTACAAAACACTTAGTTCATCTTTGGGTGTCATCCTTGGCAACGGAAATTAAAGAGTGATACCCTAGTCGATTTCCGGACGTCAGGGACACCGTCGTCAATTTACGTTGCTCATGGATGACTATCGAAGTTGTACGAAGTGTTTTGTAGTTAATGATGGATGCAAAACAACAAGGTCTTCTGTGCCTAAATGCATTATGATCAGTTTTCATACTGAGTCGTTCTGGATGCTACTGACAGGTCCGCAGGAACAGGAGCGGGTAGGGGGCTAAGCCCCCCTAAGGTTGGCCAAAAATGCCGAATTTTCCTTATTTCACAGTGAAAAATTAGGGAAAATCTGATTTAGTCCCCTCAATATTCAGACACTGTGGCTTTAGCCCACCCAATATTAAGTTGCTTCCTACGGACCTGACTGGGCACGAAGAAGCTATTTTAGAACAACATGGTGGTCGTTGCAGACCACAAGTAGGCGTAAAAATATATTTAAATGGTTTAGTCAAATATAATGGAGGATAATTATTGGTAGAGCCGGGATTCGAACACGGCTCCTAGATTGATAGACTCAGACGTTACCGATTGACCACTATAGCTGTGGCTTATGGCGTACCAAATGGGTCAAAAGTCTATTTAGAGCGTACACGCATAAAATATACGCATCGACGCATACAATTTACGCGAGCAGTTGAAAATATATGCGTCGATGCGTATATTTTATGCTTACACGCTCTATATAGACTTTTGGCCCATTTAGTAGGTCATAACTATAGCAGTCGATGGACAGTGTAGCTCACCATACGTGTAGCTTGTCACATCAATCTGATTAAAATACGTTGTTAACTTACAGCAACATCTGACGGGCACCAGTAAATGAAATAGCCTACTGAAGATGGGTTTTGAATTTTCGCGATCAAACTGACGCGAAAAAAAAACACGCGTAAAGTATTTTGAAATGTAGGTAGGTCTACATGTATGAATACCCGCGTGGGTGTAAGAATGTCATTAATAAAATTGTCAAATATGATTTATTCAGAAATCGATTTCTTCATATCCCACACAATATTTCCTACAAAAAAGACCATCAAGTCATTTTAAAATGTCAATATTTATTCATTTGAAAATGATTCATTTGATCCCCCAATATAGAATTGATTCCTATGGACCTGCATTCAAATAAAGAATTTCGAAATGTCGGTATTTGAGTAAATACACATGGACACAACAGGAAATCATGTGACAAAACATTTTCGATAATTTTCATCATTTATGTTAATTATGTCATGTATGTGGCGGGTTTGGAAAAGTTTTGATGCAGAGAAAAAGCCGGAGTTACTGAATGAGAATGGTCTTTTGAATATCAGCTGATTAAACGTAGTTTAACCCATTAACAGACGGCAAAATTTTAGACCGGTCAAATTCAAAGATGTTGCAGACGACAATTTAAACTGAATGAAATTTTACATTTTTGGTCTTTTTTGTGTAATACAATATCGTGGGAAAAGAATAAATTACTTGTCACAAGCAACTTCTTCATTTTCCACGATGTTTTCCAAAGCCATAATTTTGTGGAAAGTCAAAAGGAGTCACTGTGTGGTATTGGGTTAACTTGGTCTTCAAGAACTTTTTCATCTGAAGATCTATCTACTACACCCAGCAAATTTCTGACGTGTTTCCTTGTGCTCTGCTTCAAACCAAATTCAAATTGTCACATACTAATAGATCTAGAATTATTTACGATATTCTGAAATTCTTGTGTCACGCGATTCCAAGCTGTGGCGGATACAGAGGAGCTGGGGTGGGGGGTTAAAATGAACCACCGGTGTTGTCTTATTATTTCATTTTTATACAGAAATTCAGTCAAAAATGTGTAATTATAGGAAAACGACGATACCCCTCCCCTATTTGTATGCTCGAAACCCCTCACAGAAATCCTGGACCAGCCGCAGCCCTGCCTTGACGGATTGTGCAGGGATGCTTGAGTCGACATTTGATTCATTTAGAAATAAGAATTTGACAAGTAGATATGCACATTGGTAGCCTATGTAAGTAGAATAGATCAAGTTCGTATGAATCAATTTTATATTGGGGGAGCTAAAGCCGCTGTCAGGGCCAGTGTCAGGGCCAGTGCATATATTGGGGGAGCTAAAGCCGCTGTCAGGGCCAGTGTCAGGGCCAGTGCATATATTGGGGGAGCTAAAGCCGCTGTCAGGGCCAGTGTCAGGGCCAGTGCATATATTGGGGGAGCTAAAGCCGCTGTCAGGGCCAGTGTCAGGGCCAGTGCATATATTGGGGGAGCTAAAGCCACTGTCAGGGCCAGTGTCAGGGCCAGTGCATATATTGGGGGAGCTAAAGCCGCTGTCAGGGCCAGTGTCAGGGCCAGTGCATATATTGGGGGAGCTAAAGCCGCTGCCAGGGCCAGTGTCAGGGCCAGTGCATATATTGGGGGAGCTAAAGCCACTGTCAGGGCCAGTGTCAGGGCCAGTGCATATATTGGGGGAGCTAAAGCCGCTGTCAGGGCCAGTGTCAGGGCCAGTGCATATATTGGGGGAGCTAAAGCCGCTGTCAGGGCCAGTGTCAGGGCCAGTGCATATATTGGGGGAGCTAAAGCCCATGTACGGGTCAGTGTATGCCTGAATACTAGAAGGGGGCTAAATTGGATTCTCCGTTAATTTTCAGTGTAAAATAAGGAAAAATCGGCATTTATGGCCAACTTGGGCGGGGGGGGGGGAGTGGGCTTCGCCGCCCTAGCCCCCCGTTCCTACGGGCCTGAGATCTATTTTGAAATGTCGTTATTTGAATGAATACCCATGTGGGAGTTTAAAGAATTTCGTTGATAAAATTGTAAAATTGTCAAATGTATTTTATTCAGATAAGGTTAGGCGGATCTATTTATCGATGCTTTTCAACAAAAACCTCGTAACTGCAGCTTGTTTTAAGCTGCAGTTACGAGGTTTTTGCTGAAATGCGACGTTATGTCAAAACAAAAAGTTTTAAAAGCGAAACGTCAATATTTGCCATTCAGGTGTATGCACATTCACACGCTTGATTTTGTTGATTTGTAAAATAGTAAAAACTATGCAATAAGTGAAATTGCTGGATTTAATTAAAGTTAACATTTTTAGTGGGTGAGTAGCTACGTTTCATAATTTTAAAATCATTCTCTAACAACACAATTATATGCTGGTCCAAAATTAAACGTGTGGCAGACCATAAAAATGTAATGCATTACAAAACAAGAAAAAAAATAGAAAAATAATTGAAAAAGGAGAAAATGCTCGTCATGAGCAATTCTTCTATTGCTTTCCCTTTCTGACCGTAAACAATCAAACAATTTATAAATTTGCATTCGCTTTTTTCGCCTAGACCATCTTTCAAATTGCAACATTCAGTCGTTTTTTTGGGGGGGGAAATGAATCATGCCTACTATATAGTCCTGTCGTGATATTATGGAACACTTTTGAAAAAAAAAAACAACAAATTTACGTTTGTAAATAGGGGAAAACACGTTCTTTCCCATTACAATTTTGCATGTGCTGGTTCGAATCTTGCAGGTGTGAGACACCTGCAAGATTCAAACCATCACATGCAAAATTACATTAGTTTGAGTTCGACATTGTGTTGTTTACATGGGTATTTTTTGTAAACATTGTGCCATAATATCGTGACCGGACTATAGGGGTTCACACTGTGCTATTCAAGGAATAAAAGTCAAAATAAGATGCAATAAATCCCTGTACGCTTTGTTGGTTTTACGGGTAGATATTTAGAAATTTCACACTCTTAAATGTTGATTTTCCTGTTAGGGCCTACACCTAACTACATCTCGAAAAGAGAGAGCCTTCCTATAGAACATTTTTAACTTTTAAGGGAAAGATAATTCGGAAAACATCACACTGTGCTATTCAAGGAAATAAAGTCAAAATAAGATGCAATAAATCTCTGTACGCTTTGTTGGTTTTACGGGTAAATATTTAGAAATTTCACACTCTTAGATTTTGATTTTCCTGTTATTACTAATTGCAAAACATTGCTTGTCTAGGAAAGAGAGTGCATTCCTCAAGAACATTTGCCACCTTTAACATGTTTAATGGAAAATAAATCGGAAAACATTGCTCAAGATAATTTTAAGCGTAAATTGTGACTATATATTATAAACATTTTTAATTTATAATTATGGGATAATATTTGGAAAAGGGACCCTTAAAGCATTTGAGAATATCCCATATCAATATCAGACTGTACCTGGACGCAGGCTGGTTATGACCCATTATGCTCTCTTAACCCTTTCCCAAACAAGACCTGGTTTTAACGTACCTAATAGAAAAGGTTTGAGAAAACATTGAAACAAAAGAAGAAACTGCTGATAACCAGCAGTTTCTCCTTTTGTCTCAATATTTTCTGTGTCATATTTTACACAAATCATATCTTAAATAACATCCATTTTGTCATTTGTGGCACTTTTTGAAGTGGATCACCCTAAAATTTTGTCGTTTGGGACAGGGTTAAAGATACTTCAGGTAATGAATGAGGTACAAGTGTACAACATGGATCCTGATCAGACAGTGCTCATGTAGGTTAACAGTCTGACATGGACTCGTGTTGTTCTCAACAGATAATGAGGTTTTCCAGTATGGTGGCTCACTAATCATTTCCTTAGACTGATATTAAATTTATCTAGTCTCAAATTATATCATTTAATCAACGCCGATTTCGTGTAGCATCTTTCAATTCGGACCAGTCTGATTTTCGTCTTTTGGAAAACGGTGAAAAAAGGATTAACCCTTTCCCAAACAATGACGCTTTTTAAACTGCTTTGCACGTGAAAACATTGAGAAACCAAGGGGAAATGCTGATACCCGGTAGTTTCTCCATCAACAAAACTCTGCCAGATCATTTACCGTGAACTATAATATTTCAGCCTTTAGGAAAACAACAATTTCGAGAAAGATGCACATCAATTCTATGAAAGAAAGCAGAAAAAAGCAAATAAGTTTTACTCCATACTGAGAAATCATTAAAAAGTAACATGACTCAAATATTTTCACAACAAAAGGTATAAAGTCTAAATACGGGAAAATATGATAAATATCCTTTTTTACAATGAGCATTATGATTATTATAACCATACACCATGTCATTTATAAACATACCCTTAACCCTGTCCTAAGAAATACATGGAATTTGGTGTATGTAATAAGCTGTAGAAGGATTGGCTGAAATACATTTGCACGGTGGATAATCACGTGATACAACAATTTCAGAATATCTTCAATAACTTTGTTAATATGCGACCGAATTGAATTCGGTTTGAAGCAGAGAAGCTGGACAGACGTCACGCATTAGATGGACGTGGTGGATAGTCGCCGCTTTGTCTGTCCGTCCGTTCGTCCTGTCCGTCCGTCATTCCGTCCATCCGTCCGAAGTGATTTCTCCATAACCCTTGGGCCAAATCAATTGAAACTTACCATGTGAACTCCCTATGACATAATGCCGATGTGTTTTTCCCGGTTTTTGGATTTGAGGCCTTGTCATGGGAAAAGGGGACTTAAGGTAATATATAGTTTTTCTCTAATTTCTCCTAGTCTTATGGTCAGAATTTGATGAAATTTCATATTTGAGTAGTAAATCAGATGCCCTTGACAATAAACTATGTGAAATTTGGTTATGAAAATTATGTCATGCAAAAAGGGGGCTTAACATTTGCTAGCTTTATGTTAGCTCTGCATGGCATACATTTATTGTGACAATGCCTTATTCGGGGAGCATTGTCCGTCTCTGACGGCTCTTGTTGATAAATCATCTGATAAAAAAGTTATTGAAGATTAACCAAAATTTTGGTTTATCTTCAATAACTTTTTTTATCAGCTGATTTAAAAAAAAATCCACAACATCCAGGTTATTCCTAACATTTTTCCACCTTCTCTGCTTCAAGCCGATTCAAATTGATCAAGTAATGACAAAGTTATTGAAGATTAATGGAAATTCTAAGCCACGTGATTATACACCGTGATTTGGGGATCTGGCAAAGAGGTATTTGAGACGAACATGGATCTAGATCAGCCTGCGTTTGCGAGATAATTTTGATTATAGGCTAACACTGCCAAATTGGGAATTTGCTTGCTGACCAACTTTAATCTTCATTTATATGTTTCAAAACGATAAACGAGTCGGCCTACTTGCTCGAGGTTACTAGCAAATGGTGGAAGGTCACTCTGATTGGCTCCAATATAACTCTATGTAAAATACCCTTTTTCAACATATTTTTACACCTTTTCCAAAATAAGAATGAGCAAAACTATGCCTGAAATGGCACAGATCCATCATTGCCCTGCAAAATTTTCAGCAAATGGACCCCTTTCATGTGATTCATTTTTCACAATTTTCACTCAAACATAGGCCTACATACCGTGTATTTTTCCGCGCCAAACTAGAGACACAGGAAATGGGGGTCACATGTATCCCTGCACCCAAACACACCAAATAGTCCTGTAAAGAAAGATGGATTCTGGCTCAGAAATGAGAAAACATGTCACTAATCAAAGTACTGAAAGTACTGTTGGAAAGCAAATTTGCTGATTATGTCTAAAGGCCTTTCTAGTTGTTAGCAATATGAATTACACGGAGTTGGATAAAAGTAATTAATTGAATTTGATTCTTTAGAAAGTTACAAAATACAAATTATGAAAGGATAATGTCTGTTCCATATCAGCAAAATATACTGAACAAAAGAGAAAACTTTACGTTGCAAGATTTCTTGTTTCTGAAAAAGTATCGAACTAAAAGCCTGATTTTATTTTTACAATATTTCCATGGCATTCGGCAATCGTTTTGTGGAAGTTTCATTGCCTTGTCTCCTTTAATGTCAGAGTTACGGCCCTTAATGCATTTACAGCTAATTTCATCTAATGCCACATACGCGCGATAAACGATTCATTATTTTTACGGAATTGGTCATAAAAACCAAAAGAACCCCACAAAACATCTCTCTTATCACTTGTAGCAAGCTCTCAAATAAAGGTCTAATCTGTCAATTTTGTGAATTACCCCCCCCCCCCTTTGACATAAACAAATAGGGAATTTAAAATGTCGAATTCTCCCAGCCGAAAACGACTATAAGGCATTCTAGCACTCTATATGTTCTCCTATACCCAATGTCATGTTCTGAAGTAGGTTTTCTTGTATAATAGACTAGTGCGACAGGTCACGGTTCATAAATCTATTTGATGTACAGGCCCGTAGGAACAGGGGGGGGGGCTAGGGGGGCTAAGCCCCTCCAATGTTGGCCAAAAATGCCGAATTTTCTTGACTGTAAATCAAATAAAATAACCATCTTACCGGCTATCAACGAATTCATTCAATTTCGTAGTTTTTGTTCCACTTAAAACTTCTCTTTATCACTGTATATTGAATGCACGTGTGCTTAATCGCTGTATATTGAATGCACGTGCGTCGTCATCGATTTCTCCGCATTTTGTGGGAGCCTCGTTTTGAAAATGTCGATTTGTTACTATTTTTAGTAACAATTCACATGTATACAATGTTAATTTCCCATAAACCCATTGTTTGCCTCCGGAAGTTTATCAGAGTCTTCTCTGATGAAAATTCGCTCTTCTATATTTGGATGTCGCTATTTACATCAGAGCGCTGTCCAATTCAAAAACAAAAGAAAATTCCGACACAAGTTATGTCGCTGTGTCGGAATTTTCTTTTGTGTTTGACTGGGACAGCGTTCCGTTGTAAATAGCGACATCCAAGTATCATCGAGCGAATTTTCATCAGAGAAGTCTCGGATTACCGGAAGTGTTCTGCGGGTACGGACTAAAGGGTCCAGACTACAGTAAAATTGTCTGAATTCTTGACGTCAACACACCTATCACCTCACAGCCGATTAAGCTCCCCCAAACAACAACCTGCAATGAAAGGAACATTTTTCTATCATAAATGAAGTGTAGGCCTAAAGCTTGAACAAAAATGCTATGATTTAAATAAATACATGAAGTCAGTGTGAAATTTACCAATCACAGATATTTGACATGGCTGCCAATTTCGCTGAAAAATGACGCGTTTTACACCAAACTCAATCTTATGTGGTAGCCACAAGGGAAATGATGGCCCATAAATGGCTTGCTTTCTGTAAAGTAGAAACAGTACAAAGTCTGCTGGTGCATCAAAAACTATATGGTTTCCGTCTACTTTTTTCACAATTGTTTGATAAACTCTTACCTCACTATTTTACCCTCTGCAGCAGGCAAAAATCCGTTACCCCACCCACTTTCTGTTTCTAAACTCACCGGGTGCAGGAAATAAGTGTAAAGCTATTTACCATTCTTTGCGCATTCCGGAAATGGTCTCAAACTCATGTTTTGCAGTCATTTAAAGAACCACTTTCTTTCTTTAACATCAACTGCCACCTCAAAACTCTCATTTTCATAATATTTCTGATTTTGACCAGGGCCACTTCGAATATTTCACCCACTACTGTAGACTGGGACCAAAACATAAATGAAAGTAAACTGGTACCCCGTCTTCTCCCATTAACGATCGATAGATCTAGGGGCTGGGTACCAGTCTAAAATGAAAGGAGTCTATACCCTTATTAGAAAGCATTTGATCTCTGAAAACTACATGTCTTACTTGCTAAAACATGTGTTCCGTCACTACTTTATCCCTTTCCCAAATGAGACCGGGTTTGACAGCCCGAAAAGAAAATGTTCGGGGGAATATTGGGATGAAAGAAGAAACTGCTGATAATCAGAATTTTCTACTTTAACCTCGATATTGTCTTTGGTATTATCTACAAATAGTTCTAATTTTATCTAGGTATGTACCAATTTTGTCGTCTGCTACGGCTTTTTTTTATTTTGACCAATCTGAAATGTTTCTATTTGGGAAATGGTTAACATACCAACAATGTAAATTGATTTGATTCTATGCAGGCCTATTCATCTAGATCTAAATCCACGGTGGGTAACTCACATGACTTTAGGGAAGCGTTAACACCGAAAAAATCGTCCGCTTCAAGGTATGTTTTGTTTAATTTCTCAGCTTATACCCTATTGATTTTGATGAGATAAAGTGTACGGAACGCGCCCTTGAGAGGGCTATTCCCGGCTCTAACTCACTCTGCTCCAAATCCAGTGGTTTCTTCAAACATTCGAGCCAAAGTGTTTGTAAGTGCAAAACGAAAGTGGGAAGCATTCACATGCACCGAAGAAAACTTTCGCTTGAATGTTTGAAGAAACCACGGGATCGGAGCAGAGTGAGTTACAAACGGGAATAGCCCTCTCAAATGCGCGTTCCGTGCACTTTATCTCGTCAAAATCAACAGAGTATAAGCTGAGAAATTAAACCAAACATACCTTGAAGCGGACGATTTTTTCGGTGTTAACGCTTCCCAAAAGTCACATGGGTTATCCACCGTGATATCTATAGATTAAAAAGTTAACACCGTTTTTTAAACCAAGTGGTGAAAGGATTGCTAGTCTGATTTCTATGCATTTTGAGCATATCATCACATATTCTGGTTTCCCAGATTTCTACTTTCGCTTTGAAATGCCTATAGCTACACGCGAATACTAGCAAGGCCTATTAGACAAGATGTCTATGTCATTAACCTTAAAATAATCACTTAGTTGATCAATCAATTATTGTGAACGCGATTAAATGCATGGCTTATCGAATATCATTGTTTAGTTTCGGACATTAAAACGTGTAAGAATTTGGGCATATGAAGATTCTAAAAATAGACGTGTCCTAGTTCCTATTTTTAGCGCTTGAAGTGGGTCGCATATTTCATAGTTCAGTAAACTTGACTGACCCATTTTCAACGAAAGATATTGGACTGGCTATTGAACCGTAATGAAAGCAAATTACTACGTGATCGTTTCTCCTCTTTTAACACATGTTTAATTGGATGTTTTATCATCGGTCACACAATTGAATATCTTGTGTACAACTATAGAATTCAATATTGAATATTCGAAAGGTTGTTCTTGTCATTGATCTTTGCTTTTGATAGAACTATTTATAGTGAGGAGGACCGGGAGATGTTGTGTGGTATGCAGAGAATGTTAAAGTGCAGAGAAGCACGACTGGAAAGAAAAGCAAATTTTGCAAATTTGCTTTCCAAAAAGCATCCAATGAAAGCCTTAGCTCAAAATCATTCGTGCAGAGAGCAAGGCATCATCATAAAAGGGGCCATTTTTTAAAGAACTATTTTAGCACCCCATGTCCCGGAAGAACTTCTCCGAGTGACCTTACTCCATATTGATAGGACGCGGGCTTTGGGCCCGAAAGGTTCTGGGCTTAAATCCAAACGGTGCCATGTCTTTTTTTCTGAGCAAAAAAGTTATCCCACATTGCTCCTCTCCACTCAGGTGTATAAATGTAACTATTCTCAAATAATAATAAATATTCGCAAGTAAACAGTGTCATAATGTCGTACAAACAAATAGTATTTCGTGGGTGTTGTTATAAAATCTCGTAACTACGGCTTGATTCAAGCCGTAGTTACGAGATTTTATAAAAACACCGACGGGTTATAAGAACATAACGGTCAACCGAATCTATTTTCAGCACAAAATTCATTGCTAATATTACGCTGTCTCAGATCAACGGATAAGCAGAGTAAAGACGTTCTAAATTCTTTATTGGTAGCCCAGCCTTGAGATGGGCTACCTTTATAACGATTTTAAAATATTAACGTGCATAGTTAGGGAGGCGATTATTGTACAAAATGTTCGACATATTTTTTGAAGCTGGTTAAATTGTACGTTGATAATGATTGTTACATTAACAGCATGTTTGTTTTATATGCATACACCATTTACGAGGAAATAAAATGCATAAAACATGCATTTGTATACTATTGTAATTTCCCACAGATGCGAATTACTAACCGCTTAATCATGTGACCGGATCGGTCCATAGAAATACCGAAACACACCAAGAACTACAACACATCATATTAACTATTGTTGTTTATGCTTAATAACAGCAAGAAGAGATTTTTGTATGAAGTGTTGAATAAATAACGGTAATATATATTCGCTATGAACTGATCCATTCTAAAATCGATACTGTGAATGTGTTTTGGTATTTACTTATGTGTTTCGTTATTTCTATGGACCAACTCAGGGGCGATAACCAATCTAATCAGATAAATACTACTACTCGTATATTTTAATTTTGTTTTAATATCGTATGACACAAGTGCCGCTGTGGTCTAGTGAATAGAGAGCTAAGCTCACCACAGTCAGAACACTTTTGTTCCATAGGATCGAGACCCGCTCACGCTAGATTTTTCTCCTTTTTTGTATATTTTTAAGGTATATGACCCATCATTTAAAACACCACTTTCTAGCTATGGGACATGCATCAAATTACACACACTTATAAATTCACTTCAAATAAGTCGATTCACCGTGCCAGATTTCAAGATTATGCTTAAAGAAGAAAATAATTTACAAATATCTTTTTACTCTATATTTATATGCAAGGGAGGTAATTTATACCATTTTTTCAAATATTTCCATAATTATGCAATAATTCAAAATTCTTAACCGTTCAAAATGTTTATGCTTGTATTTGGAATGGAAATATAACACAGTTTAGGATTTACTAGCGCTTTTCAAATTTCGCTTCTGGCTCTTTGGTGCTAATGATGGGTTGTATACGTTAAATCAATAAGAAAGTTTTCATGAATTCTTCAAATACGCTTTACTTTTTTATTGGCAGCCGAGCCATGAGCTATGACATATGTCCGTGTAGAGTTTGTTAGGCGGCCATTGTACAAAATGTTCGACCTATTTGTTGAAAATTGTTGAAATGTATGTCGATAAGGATTATTAAATTAAAAACATTTTTGACATGTTAAGACATTCACGAGGAAATATACTGCATAAAATATGAATTTGTTTATTGTTTCATATCCTTAAAATTCGATATGGACAAATCCAAATTGTGTAAATAGTTTAAACTTTTATAAGCTTTATCATATGTAAAAGCTTGAGTGGTACAGTGGTTACGACACCGGACTAAGATATCATCATAGTTTATATGTCAAGAGTCCAAATCTCGCAAGCGCTCGATTTTTTTTTTTTCATATTTTTTACATATAGTCGGTGTAAATGCAAAACCTCGTATGTCGGTTCTAGCGATTTCAAAGTACAAACTTGTGTGTCCAATTTAGACAATTCTTGCAGGTTTTGAGCTATTTTTACCGATCAGTATCAATGATACATTATTTATGAAAAATATTTCCTTCAAGTAAAACATTTCAGTTTGGGAAAAGTTATTACACTTTATTCCCTCCCCTTTAAAATTTTCCGAAAACGAGATACGAGGTTTTGCATTTACAACGACGATATTTTTTTAATTTGTTTTAGTTCAGCTGCTGAACATGAGCAATTCATTGAGCATTCAAAACATGATTGTTTCTGTAAACTTTAATTTTGTATTTTATCGAATGCTATGGTATGATCATTTTTTACTCATGTCAGTGAATGTAAGCCCTTTAACATTTTTGTAAACAAGCTTTGGATTCTAAGCTTCATCAAGGAAAAGGCTTGGGCAACATAGAGGCGAAAGAAAAAATGCTGATAACCAGTGGCCCGTATTATCAACGATCTTACGGCCACGATTTTGTGTAAACTGTGTAACAAAACATCTGATTGCACGAGAAATCAGATTGGGCCAATCAGGTTTGCTGTTTCTAGTAATTACGCAAAAACAAATCGTACGATCGTTGATAATACGGACCCCTGCATTTTTTTTCTGTTTGCCAAAATATTTCCATGGTATGTTGAACATCTTTATCAATTCAAATTAACTTAAATTTTCCTATTGGGAAATGATTATATCAGTTTAAACCAGAATGCTTCAAAGGGTCACGCGACAAGATAAAACGCGGAATGACGCCTTTGCAGTCGCGGTAGCGACATGAAATTGCTTTTGGTCGAGCTTGAAATTCTTTTTTTTTTTTTGTTTTCAAAATATTTGCTGCATTTACAAGTATTTGATATTGACGTTAGATAAATGTGAATTCATATTACGACCACAAAGTTATTGTAATAACAATCTCCATTTCGGCGCCATCAGCTCCATTTCTCCGATATAGCTAAATAAGTCTCATTGTGAACTTTAGGGAAAAATGACTCGATTGACCATATGGTTGACATTATTACCAAGCAAATAGTCAAACGTGGATCCTCATCGGCTAGTGCATACATACCGTCTGATCAACACCCATGATTGGCTCTCAAAGCTTCTTCACAACATGTAGTAGATTCAAACTGACAGAATGTCGTTTAGTATTTTTTCGTGTTTTAAAATCATTTGCCACGCCAATTTGTTTTGCTACCGGGTACATCAAGAATATAACTGACGTAAAATATAAAGATATAAAATGTATAGCAGACAATGTATAAAAAGCAGTGTTTATGGATGACCTATACTTATTTACTTCGTCTTGCTCAAGCTATGGTTACAGAATGTACCATGTCCAAAACAAGATAGATCTCGTCTTGACACCCCTAATAAGTAAAATAAGGGATATAATAATTGTGAGAAAATAAGTGGGATCTGAGATCTGAGAAACCCAGATATATTCAGAAATGTTTTATTTTCTACTAATATTTGTGTACTATGACATACACTTTTGACATGGATTGTTTTTGTCGTGTACATTGAAATTGAAACTGTCGGATTCTTGCCACTTGCTAAATGATTTAGTCCACAAATTTAGTCAAACAAACAAACAAACATTATTACCACTGCCAATTTGATCTGAACCTATCAAAGTCTCAACGTTTGTAAACTTAATTTTAAAGATTTCTTTTACCCATTCTTGACACACACTTCTTATTCGATCTGACCTAAAAATCGGTAATTAGTGTCTGTTCCCATTATTTTCAAGAAGACACCATGCAGAAACTTTTTTAATTATTGCTGGCCAAAAGATTCTGGGCTACTTTGGATGCTATGCATAAAAAATTTGTCTTGTTTCAAAATTAATTTAAATACAATCCCTATATGATATGGGTACCTTTTTGAATCGTCTTACAATATAGGGTCACGGTGGGTAACCCACGTGACTTTTGGGAAGCGTTTGCAACGAAATAATCGTCCGCTTCAAAGTAGGTTTTGTTTCATTTCTCAGCTTATACTCTACGGATTTTGTCGAGTTAAAGTGCACCGAACGCGCATTTGAGAGGGTCATTCGCTGTTGTATCTCATTGTGCTCCAAATCCAGTAGTTTTCTTTCAAACATTCAAGCGAAAGTTTTTTTCGGTGCACGTGAACGCTTCCCACTATCGTTTTTTACCGAAAAATAATTTCGTTTCAATGTTTGAAGAACCCGCTGGATTTGGAGCAGAGTGAGTTAAAACCGGGAATGGCCCTCTTATTATCTCAAAGTCGCGTAGGATGCACTTTATCTCGTCAAATTCCGTAAAGTATAAGCTGAGAAATGCAGCAAAACATGCTTTGATGATTTTTTCGGTGTGAGCGCTTCCCAAAAGTCACGTGGGTTACCCACCGTGTAGGGTTGTAGGTACAATAAATGAAATTTTGCCTTTCGAAAAGTAGTTACACCCTCTTACCAGTTACTGTAGCTCTGTTCGTCCCCTCCCAGCTATTAAGGATAGGCAATAAGAACGATAATAAACCAATTCAAAATGTTTAATTGCTAAAGTCAAACGCAATGAGGCAAACAAACACCCACGCGATCAAAAATTATTTAACCTTTCACCAAACTGCAAGAAATAAAGAACTCCAATAGGGAACGATTTTATCCAGCTAACCGTGACGTAATTTCGGATAAACAAATTTAAAGTATTTCATAGGTGTTGTTATTAAATCTCGCAACTACGGCTTGATTCAAGCCGTAGTTACGAAATTTTGTAACAACACCGACGGTTTTTCAAAACATAACGGTAAACTTTGTCTATTTTTAGCACAAAAATCATTACCATTTTACAGGAGTCAACTGTAGGTCTTCTCTATTTCAGATTGACCAAATCCAGCATGCATACGTCCATAACAGTAAAGGCTACTCTAGCCTTCCTTCTTACAACGCTTGCCAAACTCATAAGTAAGTGGGTTTTGTTGACTTCATATGGTGTTTTCTTTTCATAAAAAAATCTCGTTATTAAACATTGGTTGTTAACATTTTCTATGACTATTAATGTAATATAACCTTTATGAATTATTCATTGATAAATAAACTCTAAACTCTTTATCAATATATACTAGGACAAAAAAGATACGCAAACCCAATTTTTCATAATATTTTCAACGAAATATGTTTTTAATGGCTGTTGAGTACATTTTTAATATACCTGCATCCATACGCATAAATACAGTGCCATATTCTTCAGATGTCGTACATTCATCACGTGATACATGGTAAATTGTTAAAAACTGATCATCCCCTGTCATGTTTTCTAGATGACTACTATCTAAACAAATTTTCATCAAACACAAGCTAGAACATAGACAAAGAAGACGCCAAAGCGTTCACACACTTTTCACTACGCTACGCATAGCAAGGCTAGGCCAAAACCAGCGCCTAACTGCAGTACAGATGTTGTTGGTGGAAAAGGTTCAAAATGTTGTCGTAAGCCATTGATGGGGAAAAAATCGACACATGTTTGACTGTTTACGTTGTTGGCTCTCAATTGGACCACAACCGATTGAGCACGAGGCGGACGTGCAAAAGATATGACGTCAAGGCAGGACCGCATGATCACGTTAACCCCACCTACGGGATAGGTTTAAGACTGCAACGGAGACCACTAAGAACTCGTAGGGACTTCACAACATTCGAAAATCGGACCAAATTGAACGAAACAGATTGTTTTTTTCGACCTACGTCCAATTTTTTTTGTCGTATTGTGTTGACGCTCGGTTTAAACTGGGTGTTTTCTTACTAATGAAATTGACTACCAACAAGACATTGAGAACTTTACAAGGTGAAATGTTATTGCTTTAAATGTATTAAGTTTTGTTTAAATCTGATTTGATGTCTTTGCGTAAGAAGGAATTGAAAATGAAGTTGCGTTTCTTTTTTGTTTCAGTATATATCTATGATGTATTGCAATAATTATAATATCATGTTTCATTCCACACTTCGTCGCAACTGGCATTGCTTTTATCAACAATACTTTAAAAGTGTCTCCTTTTTACCTCGTTTTCTCACCCAATTTCTAGATTGCCAAAGATATGCCGGGATCGACCACACATGTACAGCAAAAGAAATACAAAGAGCGGGATGTATAAACGGAAAATGTTATATTGTGATATTAAATATGGAGAGAGAGGCGAGTTGTATGTAAGTAGGCCTATCAAACTCCACACAGCGACAATGCCTTACATTCAGGGGAGATAATACTCTCCAAAGCCAAGGTATATTGATTAAACCATCAAATATGACCTCTGCAGTTTTCGGTACGCCAACAGCCTATTTGGTCGTCATAATCTACACTCACCCGAACTTCTAAACGGCCACTTTTATTTTTTTAATAAATAAATCATATCAATTCACCTGGATTATGTGTTTGCTTTTTGTACTAAACGAAGTCACATTCTAACTTTTCGAACAAAGAACAGTAGTGTCACGTCAAAAAAGAAGCACGTGACGTCATTTTGATTGAAACGTTAAAATTGCACGTGCGTATTTTGAATTACGTGATAAATATCGATTCTGTTTTGATAATTTATCCATATGGATAGCCCAGTTAGAAAAACATTTAACATGACAAGAATTTTTATTACAACGCGAGAAATGACCTTCGGAATGTTTGATGTTGGGGCTCCAGTCAGAAAGGTCAATTTGATAATTTCCTTTTCTAACAAAATCTTAATGCAATCATTCGATTTCTTTTGTTTCTGGGGTAAATATATCGTTTTTATTGTTTGTCGATGGATCGAATCTGATATTTGCGGCTTTTTCACAAATAAGCAAATTTAGGATGAGTGCATGCGTACCGGAAGTGCTCGTAAAACACGACGGCGGCCACACTTAAGGACTACTATTCGTCAACAAGATGGGCAGCTTTATTAAGCAATTTTCAGAAATAATTTCATGCATGTACAAATAACGATAGACGAATTCTGGGTCATCCTAGCCTCCCAATCCACTACAAACGGCTATGAGGCGCTTTAATAAAAGCGATCCTAGGCCACATCGTCAACGAAATGTCAAAGCCTTGGCACTGTGAAACATATTTTGAAGCCTAGGCTGTACTAAACAACCCCTATGTTATCGGGAAATGGATTGGGCACAAAATACGTTTCGTGATTAATCAAGAATCACGTGTTAGACTTGTTAAACAGACGGATTCAAGCACTGCCAAAGTAAATGATTTAGAAGACCTGATTCGGCAAACCTAGAATTTCCGCACTGTACCATACCCTACAGTATCTTCAAGAATGCATATTGTCCACGAGAATAGGATTCTAAACCATGATAAATGCACACAGAGATCACATGGGATAATGAGTTGTGATGTGCGAATTTCTATTTATGGGGTAGTGCACTTTTTAACGTCACCATTTCATTAATTTCGAACTCAGCTTCGTGAAACTTTGTAATATTTTTCAAAAATGAATGTATTTTACAAACAAACAAAACAACACGAGTTTTCATCAGAGATGTTGATTTATAGGTGAAAAAATGAGGTGGCCGTTTAGAAGTTCGGGTGAGTGTAATTATAACACATCATTTGAATTATCGAATCAAAATCATTCAGTTTTATCTTACATGATCATTACATATACATTACGCCGCTTCTATTTTTGGCTGAAGCCGGTAACATTTGAATTATCGAATCAAAATCATTCAGTTTGATCTTGTTTGATTACGTATACATTACATCGCTTCTATTTTTGGCTGAAGCCGGTAATTTGAAGCGTCAGCCAATGAAAGTTTGTATCAGCTTTTTAAATTGTTTTGTTGTGTATAGCCAACGATTGGATACTGAAATCCCACCAAGGCCCCCGAGATTAGACGTGAAATGATCCCGCGAGAACAGAGCTCATTCTATCGAAATGGATTGTAGAGATAATGTGCTCTGTTCTTAAGAGAGTAGGGAGATAACTGCGAAGGAGATTGTAGGTCTATATGTGTTGTTGGCGATCTTAAAACTTAAGCAGTTTTAAAACTGCTTATACTGAACTCTGACCAGTTTGAAACTGTTCGAGCAGTGCCTATTTTCGTAAAAGCTCAAGTCCGTTTATCAGCACAAATTTCCGCAAATCGTCATTGTAAATGCAAAACCTCGTATCTCGATTTTGGAAAATTTTAAAGGGGAAGTAACAAAGTGTAATAACTTTTCCCAAACTAAAAAGTTTTACTTGAAATTTGGATATATTGTTCACAAATAATGTGTCATTAATACTGATCAGTAAAAATATCTCAAAACCTGCAAGAATTGTCTTAGCTGGACACACAGGATTTTACTTTGAAAAACGCAAATATCGACATACGAGGTTTTGCATTTACACCGACGAAATGTGATTCCATCTTTGTGCCACGCAGAAGTATTTCTATTATGAACGAAACAACGTTTAAAATGATAATTTTACGGTTTGATTTTCGAACGATATTCTTCGTATGGGTTCATTGATAACAGTATAACCATATCCACGGTGGACAATCACGTGACTCATAATTTCAGGAAATCATCAATAGTTTTGTTAATACATGTAATTGGCCAATTTGAATTCGGTTTGAAGCAGAGAAGGTGGGAAAATGCCAGGAATAAGCTGGACGTGTCGGATTTTTGAAAAATCATCTGATAAAAAAATTATTGAAGATAAACCAAAATTTTGGTTTATCTTCAATAACTTTTTTATCAATTGATTTTTCAAAAATCAATCAGGTCCATCTAATGCGTGACGTCTGTCCTCCCTCTCTGCTTCAAACCGAATTCAAATCGGTCTCGTATTAACAAAATTATTGAAGATTTTCTGAAATTGTTGCATCACGTGATTATCCACCGTGCTTATATGCGTTGGCTTCATTTGAAAATGTCGTGGCTACAGCATCAATAAGCTTTTTCATGTTACATAGTTACAACGTTCTTAAAGTAGCCGACGAAATCGTTGATGGGAGATCAAACACTCACGTAACTCCAGCTTGGATAAGGTGTAGTTACGAGCTTTTACCTCTTCCCCCAATAACCGATATAGACAGACAAGGTACGATAAATGAATATCAAACGTCAATTTTTGCCGAGCCCGTCAAGAGGTGAATAAGACATATCCGTCAATATTTTGCTTCGGCGTATGTGCATGTTTCAGACAATCAGATGTTTATTATTTCCCTTTTTCAGATGCGATTCCGGGTACGCAGGTTCAAAATGCCACGAGTTGAACTTAGAATTGATTGCCATCGGTATGTACGTTCAATAACCAAAGGTTCACGCGACTTCGGCGTTTTTCGTGCGCCGTCGTATCATTCGGCAGCATCTTAAGTCCAGCGGCACGTATTTTCAACGATCGCACGTATTTTCAACGATCGCGCGACAAATTCAACAATACGTTTTCTCGTCCAACTTCAAGGTGTATAATCACGTGACGTAGAGTTTCCCATAATCTTCAATAACTTTGTCAATACTTGACCAATTTGAATTCGGTTTGAAACAGAGAAGGTGGGAAAATGTCAGAAATAACAGGGTCGTGGTAGATTTTTAAAAAAAAATCAACTGATAAAAAAGTTATAATTGAATTTTGGTTTATCTTCAATGACTTTTTTATCAGTTGATTTTTCAAAAATCAACCACGTCCATCAAATGCGTGACGTTTGTCCACATTCTCTGCTTCAAACCGAATTCAAATCGGTCCCGTATTAACAAAGTTATTGAATATAGTTATTCAGTAATTATTGCACCACGTGATTATGCACCGCCAACTTGGTCGTGAGATCATTGAAAATACATGCCCCACAATTTTCCTCGTGTCCGTATAGATCGGATACCGCCGATCGTTCTCGACGTCGCCCGAAAAATTCCGACATCGTATAGATACCAAAATGGCCACATTGTGGGTATTATACCTTAAATCCAGATTGAAAGAGAGAGGGAAAAAAAGAAACCAATTTCAGATATAAGCCTATACCGATCAACGTACGTTTGGACACGAAATTAAGCTAAATGAAAGAAATGGGCGTCATTTTGAAAACCAACTTTAATTTTTGACGTCAGTCAGGCGTATGATACGTCCCAGGTTTTGTAAAGCATTGAACTCAGCATGTCCAGGCCCCGGTTTCTCGAAAAGAAAACTTAAGTACGTTCTCAGACTCAAATCTGAGCACCGTGCTCAAATCTCACGAAATCCACATGAACTTCAATTGAATACCAATCAACGTTGATTGGTTTTCAATTGAAGTTGGGCATGTGCTCATGAGTATGTACTTAAGTTGTTTTTTTTTTCGAGAAACCAGTGCTGGCGCGCAGCAGAAGTTGTCCATGGATTTCTGACGAGGTTCTTTTATAAATATTTAAATAAATTTTGAATGGTTTGCAGTGAACTGAAAAAAAAACTTTATCATCATACAGTCGCCATGTAGTGCACAATGTGCAAATATAGCAATGAGCGTCAGTAAATAAGCCATGATCTAGAAAGGTGCCAATTACAGCATTTAACCTTTTCCCACACAGTGACCGATCATTAGATAAAAGTTTTGGAAAAGATTGAGGCAAAAGAAGAAAATGCTAAGGGCCTGTCTCCACTAGGACGCCGATCACTTGCCGAAGGGTTGCAGATGAAAAAATAGCTAACTTCGGGAAGCCTTCGGGATGAAAATGGGCGGAGCTTTACCTTCGGGATCCCTTCGGCATTGATACGCGGAACTGTATGCGAAGGGTTGCCGAAGACATGCCGAAACCTTACCGAACTATGCAGATCGAATGCGGAAGGATGCCGATCGGTTCAGGATTGTTGGCCGAATGTTTCCCGATCATGCAGAATGGCTGCCGATCACTTGCAGAACATGCGGAAGAGTCTAAGAAGCAATGCCGATAGGTTGCCGATGTGCGATTTTGGGTGATGAAATGAGTACGAAACATTACATCACACAGTTTTGATTGATTGAATGATTGATTGATTGATTGATTGATTGACTCGGGTTTAACTCTGTTTTAACTGCTTAAGTCATATCACAGCGACTGGACAACCTAACCATGGATTTCTGTCGTTTCTCTCACAATATTGTTCCTGAGCCTCCAGCTGCTCGATAACATACGTATACCAGAAACGAATGTCTGAAAGGTTTGGTTTATTGGGATTTTACGCCGTTTTCAACTACTTAGGTTATATCGCGGCGGCTTGAGTACCTAAACATGGATTCCTGTCGTTTCTCATACCAGTACTACCACAACACCCTTACCGAGCCTCCAGCTGCTCCCCCACATAGGTTCACGATGTCAAAACATTGGTGGGTGACATTTTTGTCAGTAAGGATATTTGCTGCGGGCGGATATCGAACCCGGGACCTCTCAAATTAGAGGCAGATAAGCTAACAAGTGCGCCATGGCCGCGGCTACAAATGTCTGACCATGTTGTAAGTCCGACACGCTACCGAATGCGTTATGACCGCGGCCTGTATTACACAGAACAATTCACGCAAATTACGTCTGTGTGGCGATCTTAAGGCCCAAGATCACAATATACATAGATATTTTAAATTAAGGTATGCAACCCATCATTAGCACCAAAGAGCCAGAGGCGAAATTTGAAAGGTGCCAGTAATTCCTAGACTGTGATACATTACAATTCTTATTGCGAGTACATAAGCATTTTGAACGGTTTAAAATTTTGAATGAATACATACTTTAAATTAATATTGAAATATTCGACAAAAATGTTCAAAATTACATCCCTTGCATATGAATATAGAATAAACTAATATTTGCAAATTATTTTCTTCTTGAAGCATAATTTTGAAATCCGGCACGGTGAATCAACTTATGTGATGTGTATTTACAAGTGTGTGTCAGAAAGTGTTTTTTTTTTTTTTTTTTATTTTTTTTAATGATGGGCTGTATACCTTAACCATTTCCCAAACAACAAAATTTTAGAGTGATCCACTTCAAAAGCTGCTCCAGATGACAAAAATAGTATTGATAAACATTGGATTTGTGTACAATAAAGCATGGAAAATATTGAGACAAAAGGAGAAACTGCTGGTTATCAGCAGTTTCTTCTTTTGTCTCAATGTTTTTCCAAGCATTTTCTACTAGGAACGTCAAGACCAGGTCTTGTTTGGGAAAGGGTTAAGCCCCCCTTCGTGACATTGCCCGATTCTAAAACCTCCGAAAATAATTACAAGATGACACTAGATACATTTATCCATAAATGTGGTGGAATTTGCGATAATATGACGTGGACACACGTACGCAGAGACGGACAGGCAGGCGGACAGAGAGGGTAAATTTTTACCAATATATGTAATTTGTCGACCTTCGGCAACCTTTCGTGGACCGTTCGGGGTATTACAATGGATTTAATGCAGTTAGATAGGACCCGATGAGTTGCAGATTGTCCCGAAAGGTTCCCGAAGGTTTCAGGAAGGGATGCCGATGATCCCGAAGCTTTCCCGAAGCTTTCCCGAACTAAAAGATCGGCGTTCAAATTTTAAAACTTTTAAAATTTGGATGCCGAACCTATTTTGATCCCGAAGGGTTCCCGAAGCATCCCCGAAGCATTAAGATGGCTTCCAGAAGGGTTGAAGAAGGGTTCCCGATCATCCCGAAGGTGTGCCGATGCATCCCGATCCTGATATTTTTTCGATCGGGAACCCTTCGGCAACCCTTCCGCGTCCTAGTGGAGACGAGGTCTAATATTCAGCATTTTCGCCTTCTGCCTCAATATTTTTTGTGCTTATTTTGCTTATCAACTGCCATTTTGTCGTCTGCAGCGGCTTTCAAAATGGACTAAAATTTGTGGTTTGAGAAAGGAATAAAGTGATAAAATTATTTTCGTGATTTTACAGGGGGATCGCGAGAAAAATATTCTGGTATACCTCTTGTATTTTATAACATAGATAACTGTAGATACTAATCTTAATAAATTATAATTATAATACTATATTTAAAAAATACCGTAATTGTTCTAATAAGCTCCGATATTCTTATGAACGTTCTTTCCCCAAAACAGAGCTGAAAATATTTCAAACACAATTTCAGAGTGATTATAATAAACGCACATCCACAGTTTCCGGAAAAGAAATATTTACGAGGGGCGTTCAATTAAAAGTGGTACTAATGGTCCACCATACCTCATGGTTGTATAGAACTATTGCTGCTTGTGGTTATTTGACGGGGAAATTACTGTCTATACTTGGTCAAATTTTGAGACAAATTCGTTGACTCTTTCAAAAGTTATTGAACTTTTAAGTTGGTTCAGACGTATACACTGGCTATATTTAGCTGTGCAAAATGGAAAACGGACTGAAGTAGGATGTACGGGGAGACTTACATTAAAGGTCGCATAGGACATATCTGCATCACATGTATATAATGAACTATATCAGATTTGTGGACATTCGAACGTCGAAGATACGTCACTTTTTTAGGACGATGATAAAAATTAAAATCGACAAAACTGGCCTGAATGATGCCCCCCTCTCAAGCAACCCGGGCAGAGGTAGTACCAAAGCAAATGTTGCTGTAGATTCCGACATGACCAAACAAGACGCATGGTTCGATGTCCAAGAAATAGCAGATAAAGTTGGTGTTTCATCGGGGAAATGTTATACGATTTTGACGAAAGGGTTGAAACACAGAAAGGTTGATGCCCATTGGGCCCCCACCTACTGCCTAAAGGACAGAGTGCCACCCATGCAAAATATATTTTGAAATAATGCAATAAATGTAACGAATGTGGGCTTTCTGAGCTTTGTACATATGATTGAACAATAATCAACCATTATGAGCACCAATGACGTGTCATTA
Source organism: Fragum sueziense (assembly GCA_963680895.1). Classification (NCBI taxonomy): domain Eukaryota; kingdom Metazoa; phylum Mollusca; class Bivalvia; order Cardiida; family Cardiidae; genus Fragum; species Fragum sueziense. The sequence goes on along the minus strand of OY804604.1, from coordinate 22,639,443 downwards.
GCAAGAAGTGGTTGCGAAAAGATCAGGCAAGGTCCGTAATAGCCAAAAAATTAAAACGCGGCAAAAGTTTTGTACGCGGTAATTTTCAAATGTAACGGGTGTATTGTTCAAATTACTGTTTCAAATAGTACCACTATCGCCGGTCATTCATACAAAAAATGTATGTCGGCGAAAGTAAAGAAATATCATGAAAAGAGCAGGTCTAGGACCGGCTAAAGAGGCAGGTACCAAATCCATGACAACGGAGCTGTCCACAGGTGTCATCTTGTCCAAGAGTTCCTGAAAAAGACACATGCCGCTTAGCGTCTTCATCCACTCATATAGCTGAGCTTAACCCCGTGTGGCTTTTTTGTGTTCCCCATGATGACGAAAAAAGCATCTGGTCGCCGGTATAGGCATTCGTGTTCCATATTCAGTGCAATTTACCAGTGTCTACAGGGTGTCCTACAAGAAGCCCATTTATTGGCATATAAGTAATGGATCTCAAAATTTCAGAAGTGTGTGGGTGTCAAAGAGGATTACTTCGAAGGATTGAAGAAACTTAAAATTGAATTGCGACATAATTATGGCTTATGGAACCCCAAAATTAATTGAACGTCCCTCGTAACTTACAATAGTTTTGCATGATAATAGTTTGTAGTGCAAAACTATTGTAAGTTGAGTAACAATAGTTTTCCACAATAATTTGACATGATTGGTAGTGCCAAACTATTGTCCGTAAAAAAGCTTAATGAAAGAGAATTTATATGAAACATAATCAATTAGTTTGAATTCTAATGTTTCAATTATTTTTGTGTAGAAAAAATCTTACAAATTATATGCATTACGTCAATGAAGTTATGAAGTGTTTTAATTTTCCTGTATTTCTTTTTACAAAATGTTTTTACAATAGCTCTGCACGAAACCCTTTTCCATATCACGGATCAGTTATATGCAGATCACATGTAACTATGATCTTTTTTTTTCATATCTTTATACCTCACGATAAATGACCTGGCAGAGCAGCCCATGCTAATCGAATGGAATGCTCTGCCATGTCAATTCTCGTCCGCTATATCTATATCAGAATTTCTATTGTATCAATAACGGCTATCTAACCCTTTCCCAAACGACAAAATTTTTGGGGTGATCTAATTAAAAACCTACTACAAATGCAAAATAGATGTTATTAAAGAAAGAGTTTGTGTAGAATAAGGCACAGAAAATATTGAGACAAAAGAAGAAACTGCTGGTAATCAGCAGTTTCTTCTTTTGTTTCAATGTTTTCCAAAGCTCTTTCTACGTCAAAATCAGGTCTTGTTTGGGAAAGGGTTAAATTAACCTTTTCGAAAGCAACAACATTCCATACTGTTCGAACTTTAAAGAAGAAAGGGAAAATTCTGGTAATCATCAGTTTCTTTCTTTTCTCTTACCTCGATCTTTCGTAAATGAATTCTCGATACTTCTTTTTTTCTAGAAGAGAAGAAATCGCATGCATTATTATGAAGAGATGAGATATTATGAAGTGCAACTTTTTAATGGTGATAAATAATAGTAGAGTTTTATGCTTTTATTTGTTTTCTATAGATTTATTTTTCGTTCGGTTTTTTAGTTATTTGTTTATTTTCAGGGTGTTGTTATTGTCGTATGATTATCTCAAATGGTTACATGCTCAAAACAATTTGTCGCTTTTACGTACTAACTTACAATGAAACCAGGGGCCTTATACTTTCTTACAACTAAATCTTGCATTTTAGAAAGATTTTTATCAGATTCGCAGTCTTTTGATTACATGTTTATTCGGATACTTTGCGGTATTCCATCAATTAAATACTAAATCCAAACACTTTGCAGATCTATCTTCTGCGTCACCCTCAAAATCGCAAATTGCGGTGGGTATCCGGATTTCAAAAATGTCACGGAATGCGGTGAGGGTGTAGGCGAAATTATACGAAGTGTTTGGTAACTAATTACAGGTGAAATACCTTGCGTATGACTGTGTTTATTTTTCATTTTCAGCAAAACCCAACATATATCTGATAGTGGGGGTTATCATTTTAGTATTGGTCGTTGCTGCCATTATATTTTTAATTTGTTATAGGTAAGTCTATCTTTCCCTGCTTATTAACGAAAAACCTCGTAACTGCAGCTTAAAACAAGCTGCAGTCACGAGGTTTTTGTTGGAAAACGACGCACTTTGTTTGTAATAAACCATTTCTGAAACGATAATTCTTTGGCCAATTTCAGTTTCAAATCTGCTAGAGATGTCATACTGAATGTTGAAATAGATATGATTTCTGTTTACAAGAGGCAATTTATGCGATATGTTGAGTTCAGTAAAATGTAAATTATACGTATTATGATGAACAGATATCAGGACGGGCAATCACACATGAAACAGCAGCTACTACAGAGTGTCCCCAAAAAAAACGGAACCCTAGTTCAAAGTCAAATATTTTAAAGCGTAAACAAAGAATCTAATTTTCAAATTTACAGTACTGAAGATACATTATTTTTGCATTTGTGTTCCAAATTTCACTTAAAAATATGCATCGGTTCAAAAGTTATAAGCAAATCAATAATGACACTAAAAAGCCGATCTGACATAATATTGATTTTTGCGTCTTGTTTGTTCGTGAAAGCGCGCTAACGGTCAGCTGTTGGATTCTTTACAGTTGTACATGTTGTACCGATTTTCTCAAAATTTAATATGTAGGCTACACGTGCTGTACGTGCACATTGAGTCCATAGGGTGGTTGTTTGAATTAATTTCAAATTATTATGTGATTCATTTCACATGGCGCAGTTCTAACTTTTATTTTCATAAATTGAAAGCTTGAGATGTTTACTAAAATTAGTCCAGTCATAATTTTCTTGTATAGTATACATTTCTGTGGACTGTGATTTAATTCTTTTTGGTGAATTTGGTGTTATTTGTCTTATATGAACATGTTTTGCATGAAGGGCAGTGTTAGGTCAAATGCAACCCGTAATACTTTTCATTTGAGCGCTGACCGGCATGTTGGTCAGAAATAAAATAAGTGCCTATGATTATTATTCATGAGTCTGTGATGCACTTGGATATTTTGTTTGTATTCATTTTAGTTACATCGCAGCTCTTTTTTTTTTATCAGTTTATTTATTATATTTATTAGCAAAAAAGCACTTTTTGAATACAATGTTTCAAAATCACTTTTGTATTGTATTGAATATATTAACCAACTATGAAGCGTTAAAGTGACATTTCAGAATTTTTTGTCATAAATTTTACTTTTATTTTTATCTGAAAGAGCATATTTCCTTATGAAAATTCTGAAAATTTTGAGCCAAAATATTGCGCCGTTTACGAGAATTTTATATTTTTGTGTTAAAATTGAACAAATTGTTGTGGACAACAGTTCGGATTTATATGCAATTTATCGATTATATGTCTCAACTTTAAATGCATGTTTCTCGCTTATTGGCAACAACTTCAAAAAACTAATAGAATTTATACTCATTAGAATAACCAATCTTGACATCAAGACATACTTTAAAAAATTGAAATTGGAATGAAATGTCCCTTTAATTAATTCAATGAGTGTAGGCGCGATCTGCAAAACGAAAAAATCGATATCGTGTTAAAATGGTTTTCAGGGTACATTCATTTGAATGCATATATTTTGAAAAGTGATCATCATTTTGCAACCAAATTTTAACAGATTATAGAAAACTGTCGTTGCTATGGCATATGTAAATTTGGTGGAGAAATATTACTTGATACATGAGGAATGCACTTTCAAAAATGGGTTCCGTTTTTTTTTGGGACACTCTGTAGTCTACAGCAATACATGTATAAGAAAATCTTCAATAATTTCGTTATGACCTAACCGGATTAATTTTGCTTAAAACAGAGGAAATGTCCTTTTTTGGGGTGCGGGTGGGGGGAGGTGGTGGTCACGTATCAACAGAATTAGGCATATTAAAGTTTTTCTTAACAAGTGTTGTTGTCGTGTCACGTAATTCACCACCATGGCTATACCCAAACCTTATTCGAAATATTGATTCTCGTTTTTTGTTGTTTTCCTTTATCATTTTTACTTGTAGGCGTGTGAAAGGCTTATCATTAAGCGAAGTTTTCTCTACACAAAATGAAAGACATTTAGTGCCAACTGACGAGGTATGGTATATCGCTGCTTTTCAACTAAAACCTCGTAACTGCAGCTTTGTTATGCTGCAGTTACGTGGCTTCTGTTGAAAAGCGACGATATACATTATCTAACATGAACCATGTTTCATTGCTTTCATTTTAAACTGTTTATAAAGTCATCCAAATCAAGTTTTGTAGAAATCCATGGTTCCTCATTTATTAAACATCCTTATCAAACGTACCAAATGACACATTATTGCCAGTTAAGGGTCCCCAATACAATGTTCCCACGCACGCGACACTGTGAACTTTTTACTACATGTGTCCATGTACAAAAGCTGACAATCACATGGACCTATAAAGAAAACATGTGGTGTCTTTTAGATTTTAGGGGACATTTTCATCCTCCCCAAAAACAGGTGAGTCATTTTAACATAAAGGGGGGTATATTTCCGGAATACCCAAAAAAAGTTTCAGAAAACGTTTGCAATGTGACAAATAAAAGAGGAGACCAAATTGTACCGAAACATTGTTATCCATAAAACTTCCAAACATTTATTATTGAATATGAAATTAACTTCCTCCTTCTCTATTACATTTTCAGGAACACGCTGAACTCACCACAATAAACATTTCAAGACAAACAGAAAATGGCCGGACTCATGAAAGATAACATTCATTTTTCATGCTCATCAACATTTTCAGTCATCAACCTAATGCCAAACAGTAAAATTTTAGACTTGTCCAAATTGAAACATGTTGCATACGACAATATAAAATGACTGAAATGCATAGCCTTTTTCTGTCTTTTTTTGTAAAACATTGTGGAAAATGAAGAAATTGCTTGTCACAAGCAATTTCTTCATTTTCCACAATGTATTTCAAAACCTTTCATCTTGTGAGGCATCAGAAAGCGTCAATGTGTGGGAATGGTTTAACACGTTTTTCAAAACACATTGTTTTATAAAAGAAATCCATTTATTTTGTTTGATTCCCTTCATTGTCGGTACTGAATCAGTATAGGTCTTCATCTTTAATTGTTAACGATCCCAGAGAACTGGTCTGAATTCAAAGGTGTTGCAGACGACAATTTCAAATGCATAAAATTTCACACTTTTTTTTGTTGTTCGATATTTTGTTGTTTACATAGGCACTGGTGGTGAACTCGGCCAAAGCGAGGGACGTTTTTCGCTACAACAAGGTACATGTATTTTGCGTTTAAATATGAATAGGATTCTGAAAATACACCGGGTTTACCGATATGTATTGACAAACCGTCTGCGTTGTTATAAAATCTTGTAACTACGGCTTTATCGAAGCCTGAGTTATGATATTTTATAACAACACCGGCGGAATACTATGATCGCGAGAAAACGTCACACGCTTTGGCCGAGTTCACCACCAGTGATAGGAAAGCCAATACTTGCCCAAACAAGACATGGCTTTGACTTCCCAGGTATATAAGGCTTTTGAAAATATTGAGGCAAAAGAAGAAATTGCTTTTAATAAGCCATTTCTCCTTTTATGTCATTAGTTTCCAGGCTATGGATTACTGTTTCCATACACAAAGTAACACTCATTTCGTCGTCTGCAGCTACTGTCAAATTAACCCTTTCCCAAACGACAAAAATTTAGGATGGTCCAAATTCAAAGGGGTTGCAGACGACAAAATAGATAATATCAAAAGGAGAAAATATGCATGTTATAGCACAGAAAATATTGAGGCAAAAGGAGAAAGTGCTGGTCACCAGCACCTTCTTCTTTTGTATCAATGTTTTCCCAAGCATTTGCTGTTACGGACGTCAAAACCAGGGGCCCGTTTTCAGGGTTGCCACTAGTCAGAAGAAATAAAATTCCCTGACAATTCCCTGACATTTCCCTGATAAAATTGGAAAATTCCCTGACATGTTTCATCGCGGTAATTACGCGGATATTGCAATATTTTGAGACAATTTTAAAAGGCGATGTTGAAATTATAAATTACATGGCACTCAGTCTTATTTATTCAAAATTCCCTGACAATTCCCTGACATTTGCCTGTACTTTCAAATTTCCCTGACAGTTTACAAAATTCCCTGACAATTTCCTGACCTTGAAAAAATTCAAATTTCCCTGACTTTTCCCTGACGCGTGGCAACCCTGGTTTTACTAACAAACTTACGAACATTTTTAAAACAACAACAAATCTGATTGGCGGAATAATTACTGTTATTATTTCTCGTTCAATCAGATGTGTTGTTCAAGGTTTTTGCAAAAATCGATGTTGGTAAAACGCGGCCCAGGTCTTGTTTGGGAAATGGTTAAAGAAGTAAATGAGCTCTTGTTTTGGAAAGGGTTAATTGGCGAATAGGTACAGTGCAATGTATTTTATGAGTGATGCGTTTCTCCGTCGAACGTAAAAAATACCTACTGAGGTGAAAATATTCTCTGCTTGAATTGTAGTCCAAGGGAGTCAATCAATAGCACTATTTTTTCTGATAATTCGAGTTATCTCCCTTACACCATTGTAACTCATTGTCAGCTTCTTGAACGACTAAATTTTTGGTATGTCCAATTTGAAAACTGCTGCAAACGACAAAATGGCTAGAATTTGTGAATAATATAGCACAGAAAACATTGAGGCAAGAAGAGAAAATGCTGATCATCAGCATTTTCTTCTATTGCCTCAATGTGTTTTTCCAAACCTATTATATTATTAGCACATCAAAATCAGTTCTTGATTGGGAAAGGATTAACTGGTTGTAACACAACGTTCAGCCAGTTTCAGGGATGCTACAGTAACAAGTGCACCTGACCATGGGCACTAATATTCCATACATCAAATATGTTCAAAATTTAATCCCTGGCGTTTTCTCGCCTTCTCTGCTTCAAACAGAATTCCAATCAGTCCCTGATTAACATTTTTGTTGAAAATGTTCAGCAATTGTTATAACATGATTACGAGCCATGTACTCTAGGGCCGATACATCTTCACTAGCCAAGGGCCAAATCTAAGATATATCATCGTTTCTGTTTTCAGCATTTTCGCCTTTTGCATCAACATATTCAGAAATATAATGCACACATATTTCATCTTCTTTAGTTACTATTTTGTCGTCTGCTAGTTTTCAGTCTGATTGGAGCGGTAAAAAGGATTGCATTTCCAGAAAGGGTTAAAACGAGCTAAATGATTTCACACAAAGAATATAATTGAGCCGGGATCTGGAAAAAGGTCCTTTAAGGCTTTTGAGCCCAACATGGTTCAAGATCAGCCTGCGTATACACGCAGTCTGATCATGAACCATATTGGTCTTGAATAACTTATTCCTGACCTGTAGCCACTATGAGACAGCAGTTTTGATCCCCGTCTGACTGCACTTAGGCGCAGGTTGATCGTGAAATGTAGATGTCTCAAATGCTATAAGGGACGTTTCTCCAGATCCGCGCTCAATTCTACATGCACAGACACAATAGGTTTGCACTGACTACTATACAACACTCATAACTCTCTAGACTAGCCCTAGTGGTTTCTGTTTGCTGTATTTGAGCAGGGGTTTTCATTCCCCTAAAAGCTTGCCTCTAAAATCCAAGTTCAATGTTTTCATTTCCTAGTATTCTAGACTAGGGTGTCATTTAAGAAGGGTCTGCTCGTTTATACTGTAACCTTAAATAAAAGCTTAATACTAGGGTCTGGTAGACTGTGTTCCAGACTGACCATTTTCCCTCTTTTACTTTCTCCGGTCTAAATATCAACACGATCAAAAACGGGTGCCGCAATATCTAACGGGTATTGATTTTTTTATGCGTTATCTTATTGACCAAATTGTATATTGATGACTGGACTCAGGCTAGGGTCTGGGCCAGACTAATAACTCAAACATTTCTTAACCCATTACCAGATGACAAAACTTTAGACTCAAAGGTTCAAATTCAAAGATGTTGCAGGCGATAATTTCAAGTGAACAGAATTTTACATTTTTTATCCTTTTCGATAGAAAACATTGTGGGAAATAAATACATTGCTTGTTACAGGCAATTTCTTTATTTTCTACAACGATTTCCGAGGCCATTGTCTTGTAAGGCATCAAAATGGGCCATAATATAGGAATGGGTAAATCATTCAGGGAACAAAAGAACAAATGCAATTTAATTTTAATTATTTTTATTTGAATTTTTTATAGACAACATAATAGTTGACATCATTTTATTAATTTTTAACATATATTTTTCATAACAACTTCTGTGGCAAAATGAAGTGATACTTTCTTGTTTAGGAAAGGCTTAACCCTTGGCTTAACCCTTACCCAAACAAGACCTGGTTTTGACGTCCCTAATAGAAATGGCTTGGGAAAACATTGAGACAAAAGAAGAAAATGCTTAAGATCAGCATTTTCTCCTTTTGCCTCAATATTTTCTGCGCTATTTTATACACAAATTCTCTCTGAATGAGCCTATGTTTTGTCATCTGCAGCAGCTTTAAAATTGAACAACCCCAAAATGTTGTCGTTTGGGAAAGTGTTAAACACCTTAGACAGAGCTACAGATAAGAGTGGTGTATGAGTCTTTAACCCATTAGCAAACAACAAAAAATTGAGTTTATCCAAATTCAAAGATGTTGCAGATGACACTTTCAAGTGAATAAAATTTAAATTTTTGTGATCTATTGTGGTAGGAAACACTGTGGAAAATGAAGAAATTGCTTGTCAAAAGCAATTTCTTCATTTTCCACAATGTTTTTCAAAGCCTTTATGTTTTGGGGTGTCAAAAAGAGTCAATGTGTGGTAATGGGTTAAATTACAATATTATCACTCATCAGACGCTGTGTTGAGTTACACATTAGAAGCATCTCATCCAGACGATTCAAATGCGTACCCACAACATATGGTTAGGAGTTGAAATAACAAACTTAAATTGTCATTATCCCCTCTTATCCTCTTATCTTGTCTTTCCCAATTTTAACCCTTTCCTAAACAAGAACTGGTTTTGACCACCCCATGAAAAATGGCTTGCTGGGGAAATACTGAGAGAAAAAGAAATTTCTAATGCCTGTACCGGTAATGAGAAATTTCCACTTTTCTGTCAATATTTTCTATTCTATAAAAGCATGTTTCTACTTTGAATATCACTTTCTTCTTCAGCCCTTTCCAGATTTGACCATACTAAAATTTTGTCATTTGGGCAATGTTTATAATCTTTTCTCTAATCACACAACAATGCCACAAAAGTTGTATTCTTTTTACCCATTTTTTTAAACATTATTTACACTTTTTAACATTTTTCCTGTTAAACATAATTTTCAATACTGCAAAGAAACAACAATACAAATTAATTTTGTAAAATTTACACTTTGTACAAAATTATACAAAATTTCTCATTTTGAGGGAGCTGCAATCATTTTGTTTGGATTAACACAAAGAAAATTGCATAAAACAAATGATTCTAAAATCTACCAACAGATTTTTCATTCCCTAATTTCACCATGCCCATCTCCTTATCTGCACCTTTTTAAATGCAAATACATTGTAGGTTTTTTTATCATAAAACTGTAGCATTAGACAATATTAACAGGACTTTATAACTGAAATTTGATTTTAAGAGAACAGGTTAAAGGCATTCTTTATAAGACATCCCCAAAAGAAAAGTCATGGGAAAACATTGAGATAAAAGGTGAAAATGCTGCATTTTCTCTTTGTCTCAATATTTTCTTTCTTATATCATACACAAGTCCTATCGATAAAAACATTGATTTCTGCAGCAGCTTTGATCTTAATAATTTTGTCAATTGGGAAAAGGTTAAGAATATAAGTTAAAATAGTTTGCAGCATTTTGGAAGCTATAAAATCCTAAACTTGTTACTGACAAGCAATTAAAGGTGTATTTACATATATACAAAGGCAATACTTATATGAAAGACAAGCTCAAAAAGAAAGTATAACAGTTGTTAATTGTCTTCTACTCAATTAACCCTTCTCATGCTGTTCATGTCTTATTCCTCTTGTGATCAAGCAATAGCAGGCAGTATAGACTAAGATCAGCCTGCACAGACGTGCAGTCTGATCTAAGCCTACACTGCTGGCTTTCTACTCAGTTATTGTGGCAAAATCTTGAGACAAACCGATTGAAATATCTCTTAACCCATTACCAAACATTGACTCTTTTTGACTCCCCATAAGCTATATTATATGGAAAACATTGGGCAAAATGAACAAATTGCTTGTGACAAGCAATTTCTTTCATTTCACATGCTTTCTGCACAAAAAGATACAAAACTTTTAAAAGTTTGTTCACTTAAAATTTTCTTCTGAACAATGTTTTGAATTGGAAAAGTATAAAAAAAAATGTCGTCTAGTAATGGGTTTGTTTTAAACAAAACTTAAAAGTTGTTTTAAGCTGCAGTTACGAAGTTTTTGTTGAAAAGCAGCGATATATCAAATCATTTACACTTTTACTGTGCTACAAATTCAAAGCATTGCCCCGAAAGCATACAACCATCTCCCAAAACAGTATAACATCACTTTTCAACGAAAACCTTGTAACTGCAGCTTGATTTAAGCTGCAGTTACGAGGTTTTAGTTGCAAAGCAGTGATAAATGCCTTATCCTTAACATCCTAAATGCACCACCTTTTGGTATGCTTTGTACTGCTTTTGCACAAACTTTTCCAGACATACTGCTCTTTCCTAATTATAAAGAACAAACACAGGAAAACGAAAATCTCCCAACCTTTGCCTATATCATGACATTGGCTCATCAAATCGTAGCCTTTCAACAAAAACCTTGTAACTGCAGCTTAAAACAAGCTGCAGTTCTGAGGTATTTGTTTAAAAGCATAGATATGATTAATTCTTACTCATTCTAAATGCAAAGCTAGTCAAGAGAGAGGGCATAATTGGCTTTTCAAAATACAATGTTTTATTCATTGTTTATCAAATCCTATATTGAGGGTATTCATTGAAATTGTCATATCCAGATGATTCAAACAAGTACCCACGCCATAGGGTTTAGATTAGAAATAACATATTTTATTTAAAATGCTTTTACCTCCCTTTTCTGATGCTCTGTAAATGTATAAGGAATTCATACACATTTTCAATGGTTTAGCTCCATGCCTTTAATTCTGTTATTCAAATCAATATAGCAACAGATAATAATTTTATGGAGAAAATAGGTGAAACCCTATGATGTGGGCACTCATTGACATTTGAATCAAAGGGTAAGAGCTATTCTTATGAATATTAAAAGTAAACTGCAGAGCATAGGATAAAAGGGAAGGAAGGCATCCTGAATTTGTTTATAGAAATCCAAACCCTATGATGTGGGTACTCATTGGAATCGTCTCAGCGAGACGATTCCAATGAGTACCCACATCATAGGATTTGATGAATAATAAGTGAAATATTGCATTTTGAAATGCTTTCACTCCATCTTAACAGTAGCTCTGAGCATATTAGGCTTGATTTTAAAACAATAAAGGTTTTCCATCCATCTTAAGATGCTCTTGGCTAGGCTTTGCTTCAACCACCCTCTCGTTGATTTTACGAAATCTACGATCAACATAGATCTCAATGTTCAAGCACTGTCATGTGATCACCGCCTTTTCCATCCAGCCTCTTGAAACAAAACTCGAAAAACTCGCTAAAAACTCAGCACCTTTAGTCCAGTATCTCTATTACACAAATCCCCTCACGTGTCGCCTTTTTTCGATCGTTCGTACAAGTATATCACAAGTTCGTAGGTGGCCATCATGGTCGCCGTGTTCGGTATTTGACGGACGAGTTGTGTTACGAGGCCGCGATACAGTCCCCGCCGACCTTCCTCTTTGTAGACTAGAAGCAATGTCTGGAAGAATGATTTGTATTTCGTACCCTCTTCTCGAAGTCTTGTACGGACAACCTCTGCAAAATAAAGACAGATTTGTTTAACCCTTTCCCAAACGACGAAATTTTAGGGTGCTCTAAATTCAAAGGAGCTGCAGACGACAAGATGGATGTTATAAAAGATAAGAATGGTATGTAACATGGCACAGAAAATATTGAGACAAAAGGAGAAACTGCTGGTTATCAGCAGTTTCTTCTTTTGTTTCAATGTTTTCCCAAGCCTTTTCTATCAGGGACGTCAAAACCAGGTCTTGTTTGGGAGAGGGTTAAATAAAATGAATTTATTTCGCATCAAAACCATATCTTAACCCATTACCAGACAGCAGAATTTTAGACTGGTCGAAATTTTAAGGTGGCACAAACGACAATCAAAAGGGAAAGAATTTTTTTCATTTTCCATCTTTTAGGTAGAAAATATTGTGGAAAAGGAAGAAATTGCTTGTCACAAGCAATTTCTTCATTATCCACAATTTTTTCTAACCCTAAAATCATTTCTAAAATTTCATCAACTTAAAATTGCCATCTGCAACATCTTTGAAATTGGATCAGTCTTTACCCTTTCCCAAATAAGACCTGGTTTTGACGTCCCTGATAGAAAAGGCTTGAGAAAACATTGAAACAAAAGAAGAAACTGCTGATAACCAGCAGTTTCTCCTTTTGTCTCAATATTTTCTGAGCTATATTGAACAAAAATCCTTTCTTTTTCAATGTCCATTTTGTCGTCTGCAGGAACTTTCAAAATGGACCATCCTAAATTTTTGTCGTTTGGGAAAGGGTTAAGTATTTCTGTTTTGGATAGGGTATAAGTCCTGTAGTGGTGCACAGATGGTAGCGTTAACAATAATCCTGACGCAAACACCATGTGTCAAGTACTCATGGATGTTAAAGATTTTCTTAAGTTTTGGCACTTCACTGCTTACTTAAACAATACCTGGTTTTCACATTTTTATTAATGAAAAGCCTGGAAAACATTGAGAGAACATAAGATATCGCTGACAATCAGTAACCAGTAATTTGTCCTTTTCCCTCCATCTTTTCCTATCTCAAAACATGCACATTTTCCATCCTGAATGTCAATTCATTTGTCTGGAACTGCTTCAACTTGGACCACATTAAAATTGTGTTGATTGGGAAAAGGTTTAATTAGGAAAAAGATTTATTCATCTAGCTTATGATTAATGAATTGACGTAAATTCCATGATAAGAAATCTTTTTTTAATCATATATCAACGTAAAACTATGCACTTTAAATGAATAATTCTGTAACATTTACGTCAATGTAAAAATTTGTCAGCATCATGCTATAGTGCAACAGTCAATGCCCTTTACAACCAAAATTTTCCTTTTTAAAACCCCACCAGACAGGTCCAATTTCAAAGATGCTACAGACGATGGTTTCAATTCAATGAAAGTTTGCATTTTTGTCTTCTGGGGTAAAAACATTGTAGAAATCAAAGACAAAGTCTGTGACAAGAAATTTCTCCATTTCCCACAATGTTTTCTAGATACTTTATTTTGGAGGGCAGAAAAAAATGTCAATGAAGGAACTGGGTTAAAAAGTTTTTTTCTGGGGATATTAAAACCCAGTCTGGTTGGGGAAAGGGTTGACCATTCTTTTTTAACTTTCAAAGATTACATGGCTAGGTGCATTCAAAGAATACATGGCTAGGTGCACCAGTCATTTCAACTTTTAAAATACTCACCATGTGGATAAGCTATACAAGTTGCTGTAGTTTTGGAGATCGCACCAGCCAACATAAACTTGAGAAAGTCAGTCGCCGCTCGCTCACCGTCCTGTCGGGGCTGACCAGTTGCCAGTAAGTGAGCCTTGACAGCCTCGTATATCACAAAATGGATGACGGTCTCGGAAATGCCGACGTACGACGCGGTGAGACCCTTGTAGAATCCCTTGATGCCGTGTGTGGAGTATATACTTCTGACACATTGTCTGGTAGTTAAACTGTTGTCTTTCCTGTGGAGTAAATAATCAAGAATAAATGAATATACATATGATTCTCTCTTTCCAAAACAATTCAAAATTAATAAAGTATTATTATGGAGACAAGCATACAAATATTGATTATCAGCATTTCTACATTGAAATTACCGGTACATGTATAGAGGCAATCTTATGGATATACCGTATAGCACTTTATTTCTGCGGGGTCCAAACTCTGCGGTTTTTCCAAAATTCGGCCGGGGTAAATTTCTGCGTAACTTATTTCTGCGGTCCCTCACTTTGCCAAACTAAAGATTTTAGTTCTGCACTATAAAATCAGTTTTCCAACATATTTTAGAAAGACGATGCTACAAAATATTCAACTTACCCTGTGATGGTAAAGCGACAATCATATTCATTTAGTTATAAAGTCGTTATCGGAAACAATGGTGTATACAAATAGGTGTGAAAAGAAAGATGTGTCAAACAGTTACCAATCAGTAAAACTTGTGGAAATTTTGTAAATGGACTAACAAAATTGTCCTATCTACATCAGAATTAAAGCTGTAGCTACACTATTTTTGAATTGGAAACAACTCCATTGTTATGAAAGTGTGCTCTGTATGAGGTGTTTCTTTTGTCAAATTTACTGACTAAAGTTGCAGAAAATACACTACGACCAGGGTTTAAAATTCTGCGGATTTTATTTCTGCGGTGCTGTCCAAGACCGCAGATATAGCAGAAATAAAGTCCCCGCAGAAATAAAGTGCTATACGGTATACTGAATATATTGCTAGCCACACAAAATGTTAAAGGGCAATAACCATGTAGCAGCTCTATATCTTATACCATTCAACCCTCTTCGAAATAGTTACAGTTTAGACTATTCAAAATTTAAAAGAAGTTGCAGAAAACAAAATGGCTGTTGTTAAAGATGGATTTGTGTACACAATAGTATGTAATGCGTTGCTGTAGTTTTTAAACTGAGAAAAAGCATGTTACCAATGTTTTCTTCTTTTGACTTTTGCCTAAATATTTTATCGCAGATGCCTTATTAAAGACCCTGAAACTAGGTTTTGTTTGGCAGAGGGTTTATTGAACAAGAGAACATATTTTCCATTGACACAGAAAAAGATAAGAGACCTTTCTCACAAATTTTCAAAGTGTATTTTTTACAAAACTGAATAACAAGTATGTAGGTCAAACCCACTCTCAAGGTAATGTGACGTTATGAACTTATCAGATAAACTAACTGATTCAACCCTTTCCCAAACAATCACATTTTTTGAAACAATGAAATTTCAGAGATTTGGAAATTATTGAAGAACAGGAAGAAAATGCTGATAAATAGCATTTTCTCCCGTTTCTTAAATATCTTCTACCCTATTTACCCTATCACAGTGAGATATTCAGACTGTCAGATTAAGTGTGGTCTGAAACACCTTAAAATTGTACCAGTCAAAAATTTTAAAATCTTATTCTTCAGGAAAGGATTAACCTGGTTAACTTTCAACATCAGGTGATTGCAACACGTGAGGTTTCTTTTTTTAAAAATATTCTGCTTAAAAAACATCACTCCTATTGTTGGCTTCTTTTTGATGCCCAACAAGAAAAAGACTCTGGAAAACATTGTGGGAAATGAAAAAATTGCTTGTGACAAGAGATTTTGTCTTTATCCACTGTCAATGTTCAGAAATTACCTACTCCAAAAACAAACAAGAGCTTCGCAGAGTGGCGCATATACGCCCGAGAGGGGCTTGTCAGTAATATGGGCATTTTTTTTATTCAAGGGCAGATAATTCAATAACGAAAAGAGTTATCTGAATTCTGTAAGCGGTGTGCACAACTTAACACCATGGAGATTCATTGTGGAAAGTTTGGTAAAATTCCGATCAAAACTGTAGGAGGAGTTGCGCACACAAGAAATTGCTAACGACGGACAGACGGACGGAGGTCATAACATAATACGACCCTTCGGGCGTATAATAATAAATAAAATTTTACTCACTTGTATTTTTCGTCTGCAACATTTTTGAATTTGGACCAGTTTAGAATTTTGCCACCTGGAATCATGTGACACAATTGCAGATAATCTTCAATTAGTTATTCCGATAACCCTAAACTGAATCCAGTCCCAAATCGTAGTGGTGGGGTGGTCGGGGGTCGTGGCAGGGGGCCTGACAGGGGTCATGGGGCCAGAGGTCGAGATTTAGATGAGATGCAAATTTTCTATCAGTTTCTCATCATATTGTGAAAGGAAATTGAATATCCTTTCCAATGATACATAGATTTATGGGTATTCTGCTAGTAAAATCCATCTATTATGCAGGCGTATACATGAAGTGCTTGGAAATAAGGAAAATAGTCATTTCTGGGAAATAATTCTGCAAACGAAAGGGTTAAACAGAATTGGTGAAGATTTTCTGCAATTGTTGTGTCACATGATTCCCCGTCGTGTAAAAACTTACTTCTGATCGAGCTGCAATCTTGTCTTCACAAACCAGATAGGGTTGGTGGCTGTACAGGCTGTCAATCCTGGAATAGAGAAACAAATAGTAGTGAACTAGTTCTGTACCCACAACATAGGGTACACATTTGAGCCAGGATCTGGAAAAATGTTAAGGCATTCGGGAACATCATGAATCCAGATCAGCCTGTGCATACGCACAGTCTGACCAGGATCCATGATGTTCTCTAATAGCTTTTTCATGACCTGTAGCAGATGCAATACAGCAGTACTGTGGTGATCTCTATCTGATTCCACTATGGCACAGGCTGATCCTGGCTCATTTATATCACAGATAGAGATTGAACAAATATGGATTACATAGTGGAAGGAAGAAATCTGTTAACATCTAATTTTATATTGCTTGCCAATTGACCATTTCTAAGTCAGATCAAAATATAGTTAACCATTTCCCAAACAGCAAAATTTTAAGTTGGTCAAATTTAAAACCTGCTCCATAATTATGACAAAATTAATGTTGACAAAGTTTAGTTTTGGGTATATTACAGCAAATGTTATAGCACAGAGAATTTTCTTTGTTTGCCTAAATGTTTTCCCAAGCCTTTTTATATTTGGGATGTCAAATTCTGAGCCTGAGTCTTGATCAGGACAGGGTTAACTTATGTGCCCATGTCAAAAAGCATGCTTTACTGATTAGTAAAGGATAGAGGCGCATTTATTATGAGTACAAAAGCAGGGATTTTGCAGGACAATTCAGATGCGAACATACTCATCTAATGATATATTCATAAATAACAAGATTTGATTGTGAAACACTATACCCCTATAACAAAGTAAAACTTTGTAAACAAAATAGATGGATGGAAATTGGACAGACATAAATTCAGTAATGCAACAGGCCTTTGATCTTGCAATTCAAAAGTGTGTACAATACCTTGAATGATTATTTGAATTTATAACAAGTTAACCAGTAATTACAAAATAAGCCCAATTTATCAAAATGATGCACATCAATCTTTGTCTAATTTGAAACTTTTTTAAAATGGATGGCAAAAGCTAAATTTATCTTTTTCCATTCAAAATTTATGACCGAAAAATTTAAGATTCTTTTTCTACACAAATTTGAATTTAAATATCATTAATTACATTAAAAGAGAATCAGATTTATATTTTTGACTTGTCTCGCAAAAAGGGAATGCACAGACAGACTATGGTCAAAAGTTATCTCTGTTTACAAGACATTTGTACTTTCAATCTTACTACATTGTGTAATATTCTTTCTATAGTATTCAATTTTTATATGTTACGGCACATCTGGTTGACCTTTGCTGGGTTCCATCTGATTTTTATACAGCGGTTTTACAAGCTTCCACATCATGATTCCTTTTTGCATGATGAGTCACTTATTTTTCTCAGTCAGTCTCTGTCACTATTTCCATAAGATGTCGACAATGAGGAAATTACTTTTCTTCAAGTGTTTCGTTTTTGAAATGTTTTGACATATTAGACAATTGAGGAAACCTCACAGCATCCATAAATATGTTTTTGATGGATGACTTTGTCACAAATTTAGAACTTTTATTTGTGTCAAAACTTGAAAAGAGACACAAGTATGAAATGTCCCAGCTGGGATGAATTTTAGTACAAAATGTTATTGCCTTCAATAAATATATATATATATAGTTTTAGAACAGGAAGAAAAGAAAATGCACCAAAACATGTTTTTTTGATGTTGACATTTCCCAATGAGGCAACCAACTTTTATGCATTCTACGTCTTTGTCCATTCATTTCATTATCCCTAATATCAGCAGAACTCTATTTTTATTTTCCTTAACCCTTTCCCAAATGACAAAAATTTAGAATGGTCCAATTTGAAAGCTGCTGCAGCTAACAAAAATTGGATGCTAATCACGGTTGGATTTGTGTACGATATAGCTCAGAAAATATTGAAGCAAAAGGAGAAAGTGCTGATCATCAGCACTTT
Source organism: Fragum sueziense (assembly GCA_963680895.1). Taxonomy (NCBI): domain Eukaryota; kingdom Metazoa; phylum Mollusca; class Bivalvia; order Cardiida; family Cardiidae; genus Fragum; species Fragum sueziense. The sequence goes on along the minus strand of OY804604.1, from coordinate 22,621,088 downwards.
CTTCTTTTGCCTCGAAGTTTTCCAAAACATATCCTACCAGGGACCTCAAAACCAGGTCTTGTTTGGGAAAGGGTTAAAATTCAATGCTGTGTTTTGAGGATAATTATGGTTGTTTTGAAAAACAATTTTGTCTTAATATCATTCTTATAACTTCAGCATTATGGTGAACATTTTGCAAAGGCTTCTTTTTTCATAATTATCCAGTTGCATGTGACTGAGCAATTATGTAGGTAGCACATTTGAAAAAATTTTCTTTAAGGAACTTTTTTTATTGGCCTGTCAAACCACTATCTATCAACAATTACTCTAAAAAGTCTAATTTCAAAATATTTGGTCATTTCTTAAGGTATTTAAGACTCTTTCCTAAATGTACCGTAGCAACATCGAACTATTTTACATTTTTTTTTCTTTGAAAATGAAAGTTTTGGGGATATCTATTAGGGTTACCCAAGCATATTCAAAAGCATATATCTTATAGTAGGACTGCCCATATCTAACAGTCTTTTCCCATGTACAGTACTTAGCAAAAAATTTAAATCCAAGATAAATCTATCATGTTACAAAAGCCATTAAGACTTTAAAAATTCGTCACAAACAATAAAGAAGAAAAATACTTTATACAATAAATCGTCACTTTTCAACAAAAGCCTCGTAACTGCAGCTTGTTTTAAGCTGCAGTTACGAGGTTTTTTGTTGAAAAGCGACTAAATATAGAATGCCAAGGCAAAGTTCTATCAACTATACCTTAACCAATTCATGGGCCAAACTGATGGCAAATTGTTTTTAAGAGAACAATTTTCTTGCTATTAGCTAGCAGGGAAACGCCAGTCATGTGACGATGATCAGCCAATCAAATCTGAAAAGAAGTTGCGTTGCAAAACATGTCCAAACAAACGGCAAACATCAAAATGCAGTAAAAACATTAACTAGAAATCATTCTGCTACTTTCTTTCTTAAAGTTTTTATTATGTTTAATCAAAATTAAACATAGAATCATTGGATCATCTATATATTTATTGTAAACAAAACTGTTTATTTTGTCCTATTTTATGTGTGTAATCATATTAACTCATGGCTTTGTATTGACAAATCTCTGGTTTCCAACAAAAATCTCGTAACTGCAGCTTGTTTGAAGCTGCAGTTACAAGTTTTTTGTTGAAAAGCGACAAAACAGTATTGTTATGAGGCTGGCATTCTTCTTTGGTTCTTTGATAGAAACATCGAAACCTGGCAATTTTTGGAAACGGACAAAAAATAATCGTCAAAACTGAAAGTATGGTTTAGTACAAAGTACACACATGTACGTATTATTTGTCAAAAAGTTTTTCAACACCTGATATAAGAAACTAGGTTATCATGTCTGTCTTTTCACTGTAGTTCTTAAAAAGGTCGCGAGCGGTCATAAATAAAGATTCTACTTGAGCATAAACGATCGATTATGTTTGTAAATGGTGTAACTACATATTGATAAAGCTTCAATTATGTCATTTTTTAAAATAAATTACAATTCATACTTTGACATGCCTTACGTTAATCAATGAAATTCCCCTCTTTTTCCCCCATACAAAAACTGTAGAAAATGCATACTGTTTATATAAATTTTAATTCACTTTGAATATTTTTTGCTTATAACATTTTGGAAATTCACAAATGGAATTCCAATTGTTTGATATTGGTGAAAATTGAGAAGTTTATAAAAGACTATTTAAAATGCTAACATGTGCTATGTACTTGTGTGCTTGTCTCATTTTTTTTCACCAAGTCAGTTTTGCCTTGTTATTTGTTAAACCTTTCCCGAACAACAATCTTTATAAAGTGTTCCAATTTGAAAGCTGCTGCAGAGGACAAAATGGACGTTGAAAAAGATGGTATTTGTGTTTCAGAAAGAGTGAAATAAACTGAAATAATATTACTCCAGACAACATGACATAGGATGTCAGACAAAACTTTAAACACTAGATTAACCCATTACCAGACAACAAGATTTTGGACCATTCCAAAGTCAAAGATGTTGCAGACGACAATTTCATGTGCATGGAATTTTACATTTTTTGGCGTTTTTGTTTAGAAAAAATTGTGGGAAATGAAGAAATTGCTTGTCACAAGCAATTTCTTCATTTTCCACAACGTTTTCCAAAGTCACAATTTTGTTTGGCGTCAAAAGGCATCACTGTTTGGGAATGGGTTAAATAAATTAATGTTTCCACAGGAATCATCCGAATGCATATCATTTTCGCAGTTAAAACAAATGCTTAAAATCAAAACTAAAACCCCTTAAAATTTGTCAAACTAAATAATAAATGCGTAAACTCCCATTTCAGTCATTTAATTTTTTTCGCATTTTCATTTGTAGCTGGGAAAAACAGTCACTAACGACTACAGACAAAATGAAATGCATAAATTGCCAAAACAACTTGGCAGAATGCCCAGACTTCAGTCGTACAAGACGTGGTAAAATTCCGACTGTCACCTAGTTGAAACACGGCCAAGTATTATAATCTGTTGAACGAATTAACCCAATAATCCTAATCAATGTACTAATATTTAATGTCATATAAAAAAGGGGCTCGTTGAATGAATTAAAGGAGAAATTTTGATTAGCCTGTACATCCCTAAAATTCTGACCAGGAATGAATGTTCATTTTTGTTCTTCTATAACACAATTCCTCACTTTCTTTGCTGAAGTTTTGTGAACTTACATCAATCTTTATTAATGATCCTCATCAATAAGGTCATATCTTATATCGATCAGCCCTTTGTTGAAACCTATCCCATTTTAAAGCTAAAATATCAAAATTTTGACATTTCTCATAGTGATGTTTTAGTGGCTTACTTAATCTTCATGTCATGGAAATGATCAATACCTAAATATAGCAGAATAGTGAATCAATTATGAGTATCCAAGACTTAAACATTTTTCTGTTTGCTAATCTTAATCTTAATTAATCCCAATCAATACTAGTGTATTTTAGTGAGCTAGATTTTATTTACATAATTATAACAGCCATTGAACAATTTAAGATCAATTAAAAGAATAGAAAAGTTGGCTATAGCTCTCATTTCTAAGAACACTTTGCATTCACGCTTTTCAATCATTTTTTTGTTTTGAATTTGTAGACCTTCTAGATCTTTTTGTATATTGTGATGTCTAATAAATATCTTCAGTATTTACTGTAATTAATGCCAGCCTCATAAACATGTAATTATGAGAATAAGAGGTAAGTTTTCTCAAGTTTATCTGGAAAAATCCTGCCTTATAAAACAAATACCGTACATTTTACTAGATAAACATTGTTTTAGACTTTTCAAACGATATAAATGTGACCCGTCGCGCTAAAAGGGACCTTATCGGGTGTGTGAAAAATATCGACCCTAGTCAGTCTGCGCAGTCCGCGCAGCCAGACTAGGGCCGTCTGCGCAGTCCGCGCAGCCAGACTAGGGCCGACACTTTTCACTTTTATGTAATTTTCTGAACCCGGAATGTTTTCCCTATCTCACTATATGTTCATTTTTTGCATACGGGATCTGATTGACCTGTGCCGAGTTTGACAAGTTTGTCAAAATTTGGATTTTTGGAGTCCGGATAAGGTCCCTTTTAGCGCGATGGGTCACAAATATCAAACCACCTGACCACTTATTGTTGCGAAGGCTTCCTTCATTCAATATCGGCAAATGTTTCACGTACCATCCAAGTACTGTACTGAACAACATGTAAAAAGTCACCTTACAAGGTTTGCAAATGCTTCGGACAGGAGCACTTTCTTCTTTTACCTCAATGTTTTCACAGTATTTTTCTATTGGAATTTCAGAAGGGGTTGTGCTTATGGAAAAGTTAATTGACTTGATTTTTGATTACTTTAACCCTTTCCCAAACAAGACCTGGTTTTGACGTCCCTAATAGAAAATGCTTGGGAAAACATTGAGACAAAAGAAGAAACTGCTGATGACCAGCAGTTTCTCCTTTTGCCTCAATATTTTCTATGCTATATCTTACACAAATTCAATGGTTGTCAATCTTCATTTTGTCTTCTGCAGCAGTTTTCAAATTGGTACACCCTAGATTTTTGTCATTTGGGAAAGGGTTAAACGAACAAGGGACATTATTTAGGAGGATGATTACTTGTCGAGACATTCAACCTACCTGCAGTGCATGCTGCCCCGATGTGTACGATCGGAGTATCTGGGTTCACAACTCCGTTGAGGTATTTCTTGGCATTTGCATAACAAAAGAAGTAGATTGCTCTGAAAAGAGAAACAGACACATGTTAAAATCGAATCAATACATTTTTCTTGTTCCCACTGTTTGAATAATAAATTATAAAAGCATTCTCAATGGTTCTTAGTCTTGATTGATTGATTGATTTCTATCTTTCTTTTAACTATTCTAAATTTTCTAATATTCAAGATCAAACCTAGGACCCCTTGGTTTAGGGACCAACATGTTATCAGTGCAACATGGTCATTGCGAGTGGCTTATTCTACATTTTGAGTTTATCACCTCTAATTACTTTCTTGCAGAAAACACTGTGGGAAATGAAGAAATTACATGTCACAAGCAATTTCTTCATTTTTCAAAGTTTTCCAAAGCTTGCATTTTGTGGGGCATCAAATGTGTCTTTATTTTGGAATGAGTTCATTTGACGTCTTAAAACGAGAAAGCTTTTGCAAATATTGAGCTAAAAGCTAGCATCTAAATATTTTTAACCCTTTTGGATACAATTTCATTGCATTCAGCTGGATATAATTTTGTAGTCTGCAATCCCTTTCACTTTGAATCAGTCAATTTCTCAAACTCTTATTTTGTTTACAGTGAAAGTTTTGTTTAACCCTTTCCCAAACAGCAAGATTTTAGGGTGATCCACTTCAAAAACGGCTACAAATGATAAAATGATTGTTATTAAATATAGGGTTTGTGTCAAATATGGCATAGAAAATATTGAGACAAAAGAAGAAACTGCTGGTTATCAGCAGTTTCTTCTTTTGTTTCAATGTTTTCCCAAGCCTTTTCTACTAGGGACGTCAAAACCAGTTCTTGTTTGGGAAAGGGTTAAAAGTGAAAGAGTAATGCAAACAGACCAAAACAAAAGGAGTAACTCCAGACAAAATTTAATCTCAAATGACAATGCTGTAATGTAAGGTATACAAAATCAAAATATTTTCTTTTCTCTTTATGTTCAAAAAATAAAATAAGTCATTTCCATAGCTCTTTACCAAACGGCAAAATTTTGGACTATTCCAAATTCAAAGATGTTGCAGACGACAATTTTAAGTGAATGAACTTTAACATTTTTTGGTCTTTTTACGTAGAAAACATAGTGGGAAATGAAGATATTGCTTGTCACAAGCAATTTCTTCATTTTCAACAATGTTTTCCAAAGTCATTATCTAAAAGGGTGTCAAAAGGCTTCAATGTGTGGTAATGGGATAGAGTAAAATGACCTTGAGCTCATATTATGGTCACATGTAGACCAATATCCCATTCACACGGGCTTTAGTCAAATGGTTGCACTTGACCAGCCGTTGACCTCTTCAATGGTAAACAGTCTACAATGCAGTGTTTACAAATTTTCCATTCTGTTCAAAGCAACAGATAAGCAAGGGTAAAAGATGTCTAAATATGCTATTACAAATCCAAACCCTATAATGTGGGTGCTCATTAGAATGGTCTCTATGAGACCATTCTAATGAGCACACACAACATAGGGTTTGAGATACAATAAATTTTCATTTGCATTTTGAAAAGCCATTAAATATCTCCTCTTGTCAGTAGCCTTATCTTTTTCCATTTATGATTCACCCAATTCTGCCTGTACACAGCCACCGATAGGTCAAAGCTGTTTACTATCACCTCTTTGTCATAAGGTCAAAGGCAAAGAGACAATTCTAATGAGCACCAACAACATGTCATAGGGTTTGAGGCTTTCGGTTACAATAAATTTTCGTTTTTTTCCATTCATGATTCACCCAATTCTCTGTCTGCAAACAGCCACGGCTTGGTCAAAGCTGTTAACTAGAAAATCTTCGTCATTTAAGGTCAATGGCATTCTTAATCAGCAATGAAGACAAGTTCTATTTCAAATGGAATCCTGACATAAGCCATTTATGATTCACCCAAAGTCTGCCTGCAAACCGCCACTGCCTGGTCGAAGCTGTTTACTTCTTTATCATTAAGGTCATTGGCATTTTAGTCAGCAGTAAAGACAACAAATCCTATATATGTTTACCATGACTTCATGTATACAATTCTGACAAATAAGCCATTGTTATCATGAAATTGGTATGTTATCATGTTAATTAAATGTTTTCCATACATGAGGACATTTTGAATTCTATAATTACCAAAGCTTCAAACAAGCAGATGGCATGCTTGTTTGACTAGAAGTTTAAATGCATAGATCATTCTGTCAAAAGATTTTACCCAACAAATTGACACTGTCATTTATTATCATCTTTTAAACATTTTCATCATTTTTTTTTCAACCCTTTCCAAAACAAGACCTGGTTTTCATGTCCCTAACAGAAAAGGCTTTTGAAGAAAATGCTGATAACCAGCATTAAATTTTCTCTCTATATTTTCTAGGCTACAATGTTCACAAATCCTATCTCTCTGACCATACATTTTGTCATCTGCATCAGCTTTTGAATTTGACTAGATCTCTAGTCTAAAATGTAGCTATTTGGGAAAGGGTAAATTAACCCATGACTTCAATAACATTTTATCATTTTTATGGTATTTGTAAGAAATCAGAGAATATTTTGCATCAGCTGAAGGTGACATTGTGTCGATTGTGATGAAATTTTCCTCTACTAACCTCTAAATCATTACTTCAAGGGTAAAAACCAGACTTGTACTATAACTTCAAACAATTACCAGACGGCCAAAATTTAGACTGCCCCATACAAAATCATTTGCCTTTCAGTGGAGTTCGCTGTTCTAATATGTACAAAATGTCTCTGATTCATAAAGCAGGTATAGGCCACATTTATTATTTTTTTCTCCACTCTTTATAAATTATAATAACCAATTTGTGTCAAGTTTTATAACAACTACCAAGGCCAGAAAAAAAAGTTTTTTGTGAACAACTTGGAACTTTGACAGATTTCCATTATTTTTCAAGCTGCATTCGTCCTGCAGACAGTGGAAATGTCTAAAGTATGTGAATAGTGGCTGTGCAGTTAAGTTATTGTTAACCATTCTCATGCTATTCATGTCAATTTATTGTTGCGACCAAAGCTTTGGCAGACAGTATAGACTAGGATCAGCCTGCATTGACATGCAGTCTGATCTTAGCCTAAACTGTCTGATATTTCAACTTAATTATTGTAGCAGAAACATGAGATAAGCTGATTGAAATGTCTTGGAAATTTGTTTGAAACAAAATTTTAAGTCCGCAGGACATGGGTTAAGTTATTGCTGAAAAATGCAATAATATAGGGCAACCTTAATCTGCAATCGATAAGAAACTCTGGCTTTATTTCAGTTAGTTAAAAGTGTAGCTCAACATTTTTATAACACTAGACAGTCCTGGTGGCCTGGAAGCGCTCCACAGGCCTGACTGTTTGTCTTGTTGAATGCAATTTCAAAGGTTCAGGCTGCACGAACAAGCAAAGGCATGACCCAAGCTGAAAATAACAAGCAAGTAAGATCGTATGGTCAGTAAGATGTCTTTGAAAAAGTTGAAAATTGCAATTTTGTCAATAACAAGGGCACATAACTCATATAAAATTCAGATCAAGCTGAAAATTACACCAAGGCAAGATCTTATAGTCATCAACATTCTGTACAAGTTTTGTCTTGATTGGTCAATATTTGTAGTTGCTACAGTGAAAACAAAATCAAAATAGAGTCAAAAATGGCAATTTTGTCAATTTCAAGGGCACATAACTCATGACATAAAATTCAGATCAAGCTGAAAATTATACCAAGGCAAGATAGTATGGTCAGCAACATTCTGTACAAGTTTTGTCTATATTGGTCATTATTTGTATTTGCTAGAGTGAAAACAAAGTCAAAATAGAGCTGAAAATGGCAATTTTGTCAACTTCAAGGGCACATAACTCATGATGTAAGATTCAGATCAAGCTGAAAATTACACCAAGGCAAGATCTTATAGTCACCAACATTCTGTTTTAGTTTTATCTTGATTAGTTAATATTTGTGGATTTTAGAGTACAATTAAAGTCAAAACCAGCTATTTTTGACATTCAAGGGCAGATAACTCAGGTTATTCTGATTCAATCCGAATTATTTGAAGGAATCTGAGAGAGGGTCACCCAAGGTTCATTCTTGTGAAGTTTGATTGAAATCCATGTGGTAGTTTCTGAGAAGAAGATTTTTAAAGAAAAAGTTTACGGACGGACGGACGCACAGATGCACGCACGGACGCACGCACGACGGACACACCGCCATGACAATAGCCCGCTGGCCTGTCGGCCAGTGGAGCTAAAAACGTTGTTGTTTTTTCGTTTTGTGACCTTACAAACCGATTTTGTACCGCAAAAAGTCCTTTTTTGAAATCAAACAAGATGGCGCACTCGTCACCATTTTTCAATGACCAAACATCGCGATGTTTTACAAATGAAACCTTTGTCCAACAGTAGGTCAAAATGAAATACCTCTGTTTAACACTTTCCCAAATAAATTAGTCCTGGTTTTGGAGTCCCTTTTCAATTACAGACTTTGAAAGGCATGGAGAGAAAAGAAGAAAATGCTGATAAGCAGCATTTCTCCTTTTCTCTCAATGCTTTTATCATTTCAAATGCACATTCAGTCAGAATGACATTTGGACTAGCCTAAAATTCAATATCGTGGGATAGGTTATATATTTCATTCAAACAATCAAGGTTATGTTTCATAACCATTTAAAAATAACTTGAACCATTGTGAGAAAATTGGGCCTTTGACAATTTTATTATTTACTACACTGACTATCTTATAAATTATCTGTTCTAGTCTTTAACCCTTTCGCTGCCAAAAATCCAATATTGGACTGTCCTCTGGATGCCAAATTAATTCGAAGAAATTTCCAAGAATCGTACCCTGTAGACAAAAACAGGCATAACTTTTGACTCATTCGATACATTTCTTTCAAATTTTCAGCACATACAGAGAGATTAGGAATCTATTATATTACAGAAATTTCAAATTCATTTACGAAGTGAAAATATCTATTTATTTTGATTTTATTCACAAATTGTTGGAATTTTAGAACAACGGGAAAAAGTGGATGAACAAACCTCATCTAGATGTTTCCGTCGAAAGTATAATGTTTTGATGGAGCAGATTGTTGAAATAGTCAACTGAACATTATTTCAAACCATCCCGAAGCCTTTTCCAGCATTTTTGGTGTCATTCATGGTGATATTTACAGCTTCTAGACATGAATAGTAAGTCCATGTTCTAATGGCAGCCATATTGTTGTATTTTGTTTGGAAAATTCCTCGTAAAAACACTTATAATTTACCGATTTTAACACAAATTTCACTGTTTTATCTGTCAAACGCTAGTACTTTGATTACTAAACCGGTGCTATAAGAAAAAGACTACGTGAAAACCACTTAGCTGGAACCCCCCCCCCCTAAATTTGTCGAGAAAACTCGCCTATGGCAGCGACCCCCAGAGTCGTGTTAACTCGCCTATGGCAGCGGAAGGGTTAAACAGTACAGTTAACCCCTTCTGAACTGTCCAATTTCTTCAATGACTTGTCCAAATTCAGGAGGTGCAGATGACAAAATAAATGTTATGCTAGGTATCAGAAATTCTCTTTTTTCATCGATGGATTATCTATTTCTAGTATCATATTCTTTTTAATTCTATTTTTGTATGCAAAGACTTTTAATTTGAATTATTCTGAAATGTTTGGTGGTTGTTATTCTAAGGGGTTAGCTCAAACCTAGGTTTTGTAACCATGACTTTCCTATGCCAAGAATGGTGTCTTACTTATTTTTGAGACGAGTGCACATTTACCAACCTTCACGCATCATAAAATAATACTAACTTACACCATAAAAGCTAGTATTTCGTAACATTGCATAACTTTTGCATTGATCACATGTTGCTACACTAGGACGATAATAGTACATTATGCATTAATTTTGACAGAAATACTTTTCAGTTTTCACCTAATTTTATTACAATATTATACCCAATCATTTTGCTTCAGTAACTTTTACTATTGCAATGATTGCATCATACAAATTTATTAAGTTTGTTGTATAACTTTTGCATTGATCCTATTCCAGATGACTGCATTTAATCCATTACCAAACAGCAAAATTTTAGAGTGGTTCAAATTCAAAGTTGTTGCAGGCAACAATTTCAAATGAATGAAATTTTATGTTGTCACAAGCAATTTCTTAATCTTCCAATATTTTTTCATAAGCCTTTAGTGTATGGGGGGGGGGGGTCAAAAAGCATAGATCTATATGTGGGAATGGGTGCAATTTTTTCATCCTATAATTTATAATCTTTTGACTTTGCCTTTACAACCTTCACAAGTTATTTTGAAACTTGCATCATAAAATTTCTTTTTTATAACTTTTTCATGTTAATGTACCTGCACTTAAGAGTTTGGTGTACCAAAATTAGCTATTACTAATTTTTCACTTCCGCATTGCCTATTAAAGATTACTTTCCTCAAACAACATTCACACATCATTTGTTTTATAACTTGCATTATAAGTTTGATTTAACCAATTCCCACACAATGAATCTTTTTGACTCCCTACAAGATAATGGCTTTGGAAAACATTGTGGAAAAGATATTGCTTGTGACAAGCAAATTCTTCATTTCTCACAATGTAACTAAGTTTTCTATCTATAAACCAAAAATACATGTACCTTAAATTTCATTCACCTGAAATTGTTGTCTGCCAAGTCTTTCAATTTGAACTAGCCCAAAGTTTTGCCATCTGGTAAAGGGTTTAATTCAATAACTATCTTGCGAATCAGTAATCACTAAATAAACTTTTAGTTTTACATAAATCGAAGTTATTTTCAAATTACACAATCCCATATAACTTTGAATTAACCTTAGATACCCTTCAAAGTTAAAACATCATTTCATACTTGCTCAGAAAATCTCTTTTAAATTTAGTAAAATCAACTCATTTACAAGACTAGTCGACAAAATCTAATCTTAGGCTCTTAGTGGGCTGGTCCAAAATGAAAGCATTTCAAGTGGCTGAAATTTTATATTTCTTAGTCTTTCTGTGTAGAAAACAAATGTGGAAAAAGAAGAAATTGCTTGTCACAAGCTATTTCTTCATTTTCCATGATGGTTTTCCAATGTCTTTATTTTGTAGGACGACAAACAAAAGGCGTCACTGTGTGGCAAGCATACTAATGGGTTAACTTCAAGTTTAAACATGCTGTCAAAACCTTTCTAATGAGTACCCACAAGATACACGGCCGCTTATCTACTAAATCACAACATTTTGTTGTGTATGAAAAAAAGTTTAGAGGATATCCGGTTGGCAGTTAGAGGAGCCGACAAATCGGCGGGTGAAAGGTGAGTCTCGTCTTTTAATCGAAATGTTCTTGTTTCTAGCTCGAAAATCAAAAATCGGAGAATGTCATACAACCCTTTATTCATTTTCACATATTTGTGAGCCCCATCCAAACCCCGATTCCCAGAGATTGAACGGAAATTCATTTTCTCCCGTTGCAAGGGTAGCCCCAATATTGACATTTCGTCAATCCTGATGAGCGTTTGTCCACTTTCTGAGGATGAATGGCCCAAAACCTGTGTGTATTATAAAATAGTTGTATGTAAATTACATCGTGCAAACAATATTTTAATAACTTACTGTCGATCTTTGAAGAAAATCAGTTCTTCCGGTCAGTTTGTGCGTTAGAGGATAGGTTGTGAGTAAGAGGATAGGTTGTGATTTAGAAGACAGAATGCATTCATCGCATTTAATACCATTTGTCATTGTTTATATGCGAATTAAGCCAAACCGAAATACTCTATGTGATATGTCTATTTTAAAAGGGTGAGTGAAATGGCATAACGTATTTTTACGCCCAGTAAATTGATACATCAGGTACACAGACCTTTAACATTGTCTGCTTGTCTACCAATCTGCATGTGATAATTTAAAATGAAAATTTAAGTTAAGAGGGCGTTTGCGCGTTCTCTTTTTAAAATTTCATACACCTGATATTCTTGTCTGCTAGGCATACATCTTTTGCTTCGGAAAAGTCAAATATTTAGCCATTTTGGTAATGGGTGAAGTGTTTTCAAAATTGTTTTCAAAATGACACAGTTTTGGACTGCTTTATTTATAAAGAGTTACAGATGTGAGAAGTACATGTACACTTTATATGTTTGAGGGCGTAAATATTGAGGGAATGGCTGATAATCAACAATTTCTTCTTTCTCTCGATGTTTTCCGAAACTATTTTACAAGGGAGTTATAAAATATATCTTGTATGGGACAGGATTTTATGAGAAATGAAGGAAATCGAATTCTCTTGTTCCGTTGCTTTTACATGATGTGTAAATGGGATTCTTTAACCCTTTCTCATACAAGGCATGGTATAACGTACTTATTAGAAAGGGATTGTAAAGTATTGACACAAAAGAAGAGATTACTGTTAATCAGCAATTTCTCCCGTTGTCTCAGTATTCTCTGTACTACTTCTATTTATATAAATCATCTTGGTATTAGTATCCATTTGTCGTCTGCAGCATTTTTCAAATTGGACCAACCTAAAATGTAGCTGTTTCGGAAAGATTTTTAAAACGTTGGTGGTGTGAAGGTATGCCTGTAATCAAACTTTGTAAGTTGTATTTGCAATGGTTAAAATATTTACAATAGATTTGTTGTTCCAATGCAGGTATCAGATTTCAACACCTTTCCTCGTGTTCCTGGTGTGTCCAGATTAGGTGACAAACTCACTGTTTTGAAAACTCACTGTTTGAACTGGATACAAGTCGTGTCCCTACATATATAAAGTAAGTACTGAAAAGTGTTCCAGACTAGTAGACAAACTTAGATCTGTCATCCAAGTATTTTAGTGGCCCTTTATTTTGGAGTATTGAATGATGTTAAGAATCCTACACGCAAAATTGTAGATTCGACAGATTTTGTCTATATTTGTATGAACTTCAAATGGTCATAAATCTTTTAAATTAAGAGAGGTAAAGTGATAATCTTTGTGTCATTGATTTTCTCAAGGAATGATCTCAAAAACGATATATTACAACATTGGAATCATTTCTAAAAGGGTTATTTACCGTCGTCAGTTTCTGCTTGATATGAAGCTGCATGCTAGCGGTGAATTTCTTACTTCCAAGGTTGATAATTTGCTTTTGTTGATTTCAGGATGCGTTGACCCAATTCCTCGCCACAAATGAGATCAGACTAATCTGATACGGGATGTATGGAGTGGAGAAACTTTAGGCTATTTTTATCGCTTATTCAATAAGCTGCAGGAACTTAATAATATTTTGGAAGTAAGGCATGCGTGGATATTTTTTAACGACGACGTGGTTTGTACCTAGACAAACCATCGTTGAAGTTGACGAAAGTGATAAAGTACGGATTTCACAAAGATCATCTTTAATGTATGTTACAACTTGCAAAATTTATTAATGTATCAATTCGTAGGCCTATATGATTGGTGACTTAACCCTTTCGATGCCCCAGGACGGGTATACCCGTCTTGCGAAAATGTCGCCCAAGTGCAGTTGGACGGGTATATCCGTCCTGTGGAAAACCCCTTATGTATTTTGTTCTATTTTTAGAATATGTCATGATGTGTAATGCATTTCGACCAATCAACATCTTAGCTTTCCAAATCATATCTTAAAATAGAAAATATGTATTTAGATCACCTAAAAATAGTATCAAATAGTTACCCGGTCAGAGCATTTTTTTTGTTTTGAAGCATAAAAAACAACGTGGCGGACATGATGAGTGTACTCGTTGAATTACGATAAAATGTACTTAGAACATGTCAATTCTATACAGATGAGGAGGTTTTAGCAAGATTATATAATGATACACCATCGGAAATATGTGCTGACTTCGAAAGTGACGATTCTTTTTATTTAGACAGCAAAAATGACGACATGTACGAGTTGGTGACGTTGACATTTTTCGTCATTTTTCGCTGCACACGATTTTTGCAAAAATATGTGAAAATGAACTTTAAATGGTGGCTTAAAAGATTTAAAACAGAACTTTGGTAAGTTTTAAATGTTTTTTTTATTAAGAATTGTATATATTTAAAGCTGATTTTTAAAGAAAACACCATTTTTCAAATTTCCTGAAAATGGCCTGGCAAATACGGAGCCATTTTGAAATAAATCTCTGGCATCGAAGGGGTATTAAACATATTGAATTAATAAACAAGAAGATCTATGGATAAACAAGATTTACAGATCTGTATTTTTGACACGTCTTTATTGTCTCCGGTTTTTCCACTTCTTACGCATTATATTTTAAAGAGGCTACTTTAGAGCATACAAAATGGCTGGAATATTGCACAGTATTTACTTTGAATTGTATAAAAGTTCACATGAAGACGCACAGTGTACAGACAGACAGAAAGAAACACAAAGGATAGTGAATGTTTATATCAAACATTGTTATAAATCTATTATGCATAAGAACCTTACATTCATTTAGATGAGATAATATAATATGATATATATAACTGGTGTGTAAAAAGGGTTTTTCTATATCATATCTGTCAAATAAAAATGACAAAGTGATTCTTAAGTGAAATAAGGGTTTAATCTTTGGACAAGACTAGTCTAGTAATGAGAGTATTTCGGTTTGGCTTAATTCGCATATAAACAATGGCAAATGGTATTAAATGCGATGAATGCATTCTGTCTTCTAAATCACAACCTATCCTCTTACTCACAACCTATCCTCTAATACACAAACTGACCGGAAGAACTGATTTTCTTCAAAAATAGACAGTAAGTTATTAAAATATTATTTGCGCGATGTAATGTACATACAACTACTTTATAATACACACAGGTTTTGGGCCATTCATCCTCAGAAAGTGGACAAACGCTCATCAGGATTGACGAAATTTCAATATTGGGGCTACCCATGCAACGGGAGAAAATGAATTTCCGTTCAATCTCTGGGAATCGGGGTTTGGATGGGGCTCACAAATATGTGAAAATGAATAAAGGGTTGTATGACATTCTCCGATTTTTGATTTTCGAGCTAGAAACAAGAACATTTCGATTAAAAGACGAGACTCGCCTTTCACCCGCCGATTTGTCGGGTCCTCTAACTGCCAACCGGATATCCTCTAAACTTTTTTTCATACACAACAAAATGTTGTGATTTAGTAGATAAGCGGCCGTGAGATAAGCTTTAGATGATAGCAAACAATCTTTACAATTTTACCCCTAAACAGTACCTCTTATCTGCAGCCCGGGTTCTCTTTGTGTACTTTTATATAACAATATATAACAGATAAATGTGACCTAGTTTATGGATCATAAAACTACAATAGCAGATATTCCCCTTAGGCCCTTTACCTATAATCCTACATACATAGACCTTCTGCTTTGTGTCTTATTCTTGTTGTATTTTGAAAACTCTTCCGGCACACTGACTGCTTTGTGTAACAATTGGTGGAAGACAAAGTGTGTGTTGAAAGTTTTGCAGGGTCTCTAACCCAGGACCTCATTAGTGAGAGTCTGTTGCGCTAATACCAGTCTACAACAAATCATATGGCCTCAGCTATTTGGATGTTAATGCCACATGCAAAGAAACATGGAGTAAGATGATGCTAACTTCCTAAGACATTTAATTGCTGAGGGCAAGTAAACAAGAGGCCCAAGAGGGCCTGTATCGCTCCACTGGCTCAGTATTTCAATCAATGAGACGGTTCAAGTATAGATTTTCATAAGGAAATTTGACAGGAAAGCTGATTCCAGAATAGACTTTACCTTGAGAAACCTTATTTCTCAGTGGTAATAAGTATTGTTTGTAAATAGGAAAAGTTATATATCGCTGCTTTTCTGCCAAAAACATGTATCTGCAGCTTAAAACAAGCTGCAGATACAAGGTTTTTGCAGAAAAGCGACAATATGTATATCCCTGTATTTCAACCAAACCTTGTAACCGCAGCTTAACCCTTTTCCAAACTGAAACAAGACCTGGGCTGCGTTCAGTAGACAAAACGTTTTGTCTTACTGGACGCAGGGCTGGTTTTGATGTCCCCGATAGAATAGGCTTGAGAAAACATTTAGGCAATAGAAGAAAATGCTGATAATCAGCACTTTCTCCTTTTGCCTCAATATTTTCTGTGTATTATTGTACTCAGATCCAACCTGCCATATCTTTTTCAGTGAAACTTAGTTAAAGATGAAATTCCAATATATTTTTTGACCCATTACCAAAATGGCAAAATTTGGGGCTTTTCCAAATTCAAAGATATTGCAGACGACAATTTCAAGTGAATGAAATTTAAAATATTTTGGTGTTTTGGCATAGAAAACATTGTGGGAAATGAAGAAATTGCTTGTCACATGCAATTTCTTCATTTTCCGCACTGTTTTTCAAAGCTGTTATCTTTTAGGGAGTCAATGTGTAGTAATGGGTTAAGTCCCGCAACAGATAGATGCTGGACGATGGACGATCATTAAAGCTCATATAATAGCACCTTGTGCTCAGGAGAGCTGAAAACAGGTGTAAATGATACTAATGATGCCAAGGCTTTAGTTTTATGGAAATAAGGCAGAATTTGGCTGGAAATTCTGTATCGTAGGGTTTTCCATCTTAGATTTCCACACAACACAAAATTATCATGGATATGATCTTTTTCATCTCTCTCTTTAAATTGCCGTAAAATGCACAATTTTGATTTATATGACCTTGCCAGATAGTTTTCACTGGTGGTGAACTCGGCCAAAGCGTTGGACATTTTTTCGCGATCATAGTATTTCGTCTGTGTTGTTTTAAATATTGTAACTACGGCTTGGATTAAGCTGTAGTTACGAGATTTTATAACAACACAGACGGTTTGTCTATACAAATTGCTACATCCGGTCTATTTTTAGAACAAATTCATTGTTATTAGAAAAACTATCCAATCAGATCTTTAAACTCACATTTAACTGAAATATCTGTACCTTGTGGTAGCGAAAAATGTCCCTTGCTTTGGCCGAGTTCACCACCAGTGGTTTTTATGTTTAACTTGATTTGGTAGTATAAATAAAACTCAAACACAAGTGTTTCTGTAAATAATGAAGTTTTATTAAAGAATGTTTAAGTAATTGAAATTGTTGTTTACAATAGCATACAATCAATACATATTTTCATTACATAAAAGTTGTTAAATAAACAACTTGCAGAATTCATATTATGCATGTACATGTATTACTTAAAATTTTCAATTAACCCTTTCCCAAATGGCATTGTTTTAGACTTCCAATTTAAAAGCTGCACCAGAAGACAAAATGGAAGGTGATGAAAACAGGTTTTGCACAATATAGCAAAATAAAAATAAATGAATAAATTTATGAAAAAAATGAAGCAAAAGAAGAAAATGCTGATTATCAGCACTCAATGTTTACAGAAGCCTCTTAAATTAGGGACGTCATGAACAAGCTCTTATTTGGGAAAGCGTTAAGTTTCATTACAGCTTATTCATGTTTTTGACAAAAGTAAAATGTTAATTCATCTCAACATTATCTGTTATTCAAACCTTTGTATAACATCTAAATTCAAAAAGCATATTGCTACTATCTGCTGATATTAACCCAGGACAACTTAATTTTTGTCAACAATGTTCTCTATAACTAGGCTGGGGCTCTGAAATGACTTGCCAAAGGCCATACCCACATGGATGGCAGCTTGAATGTAATCCAATCACATCACCCGCAACTTCTCACAAGAAATGAGTTTGGCATTCAAGCTACCATGTCAAGCAGGACCCCATTGTTTAAAATAGAATATGATCATATTTCATGTGTTTTGATCATCATTCTACCCTTTACAGACCGACAAGCCTTTCTGGATTGTCTTGATCTGTTATGAGTGACATCTTCACTATAAATGTACATATATGAGTTTTAGACCTGTAAGCTTTTATTCCAATGATAAAACAAAGTTTTGCAGATTGTACAGCTATATATTAAAATGCCTTTCCATCTATTATATGAAAGAATTGTTCTATGCCATACAAAAACATACTTAAGTGATTATTTCTAAACTATTATAATTAAATTTAAATACATACACATTTACAATGATGTTGCATTAATCCCTTTATATGAATATTTGACTGTCATAATGATATCAGTCCTCTTGTTATTTGAGTAACATATAATAAATAGTTTGTTTTTCTCTCTTTCCCTTGCTATCATCTGTCATGACTTTCATATGATTTATATATAAATGTGGTTATTGTGATATTCTTTGTGCAAAGCACCATTTCCACTTCTAACAAAGTCTATTTGTTAATCTATGACATTGCTATATATATTCATTAAGTATCTTTGAAATATATTCTCCTTTTGGATCAGTACTAGTCTTTGTTTTGATTTTCTAATCATTTCAGAGATTTATTCTAAAACTCGCATAAAACACTAAACTAATATTTTGAATCAAACAATGAATGGTACATGAACTTTTTCAGTAGATCAGCAGTTTTAACAAAAGTAAGACAGTGCTTTACTGAGCTTAGAACAAGTATAATCAAAATAGGAACAAGAGCTCCGCAGAGTGGCGCATATACACCCGAGAGGGGCTTGTTTGTAAAATTTGCCATTTTTTCAATTCAAGGGCAGATAATTCAAAAACGAAACAGGTTATCTGAATTCCGTAAGCGATGTGCACAAATAGACACAATGGAGAATCATTGTGGCAAGTTTGATTAAATTCCAATCAAAACTGTAGGAGAAGTTGCGCACACAAGAAATTGCTAACGGACAGACTGACGGACAGACAGACGACCGGGGCCATAACAATATGAACCTTCAGGCGTATAAAAATATAAATATTTGCTCTATTTGTCACAATAATCTTACCATTGTGCATAATTTTTCACCCTACAGGTCATTAATTTTTTGATGAGTTTTCTTCTCAATACTGAGGTTGATGTGAAATACAAAATTTGTGTAAGTTAGTGTGAACACATTTCGAAATTTAAAGAACATACTGCAATAAATATATATGAGATGTTAATCTACAAATCTCATTTAACTTGTTTTTATACGTGATGAACCATTTGCTAAGCTCTGCACTGCCTTCAGAAAAATTATGCAGAATGGAATAGTAATGTGAGTAAAAAGGTACAGTTGAATTAATGTAAAGTAGCAAGTTCATGTGTAACAGAAAGTAACAAATAGGAATCAATTCTATTAATTAAACAGTGACATAATTTCCGACAAACAATAGTATTTCCTCAGTGTAAATCTAAAAAATTTAACTTAGTCCAAATTCAAAAATGTTGCAGATGACAATTTAAAATGAATGAATCTTACATGTTTGGTCATCTTATGTAGAAAACATTGTGGGAAATGAAGAATTTGGTTTTCACAAGCAATTTCTTCATTTTCCACATGGTTTTCCATGGACATTATCTTCTGGGGAGTCAAAAGGAATCACTGTATGGTAATGGGTTAAAGGTGTAAAATGATCAGTCAACATGTGACTGCAGGCTGATCGTTATGTTAATCTTCTGCCACACAGTTCAGCATATGACAAGGCTTACAGTAGAAATTTCTCTCTTTCTTATTAGATGCTGAAATATGTGTTGAACATGAAGGAAAAAAAATAAGAAAAGAATGTTATATCGCTTGATCATAATTATGTGACCCGCCAAGCTTAACAGTACCTTATGGAAAGTGTGAAAAATATCAAACCTAGCCAGTCTGTGCAAACTAACTAGGATCAATTTTTTTCATTCTAAGGCAATTTCTTGGATATATATATATTTCGTTTCCTTGTTTGTTTTACATGTTCAATAAAATTCCAAATATGACATCTGGTTGATATCTGCTGAATCTCATGTATCTCAAGATTTGGTTAAATGGAAAAACCAGAAGGTCCCTTTCAGTGTGACAGGTCACATATCTTTGTGTCCACCTTTCTGCACCTATAGTGGCCACCCATACCTATATGAACCACCAGCTTTGTCTGCTGAAATAGCAGACAAAGCAAAAAACAATGACGGGTGAGATTTCAAACTGACCTCTTTCATTCAAAATAATATGTAAACTTGTCATTAGCTTCACACAACTCAATATTAATGATTTTTTTTTTAAACTTTATGAAAGATTGACACTGTGATTTGGCACAGCAGAATACACCATCGAATGATCAGACCAGACACATTCTATGACATCAGTGAGAATCAGTGGTATATTACTGTAAATATGATCAATTAAGGAGCCAGAATAATGGGTTGTTTTTGACACTTGTTGACTGCAGTTGAAGAAATCCTGCATAAACCTCTGGATAGTTGTATTCATATCCAATAAATCAATGTTGATATCACCTTGAATAATGAGGTGCTTCCCTTTGAAATGCTTTAAATTTTCAGTTAGAAATTTCTTCAGGTCAGTCACCGAAGATTTAGGAGAGTTGTACAATGTTGCAATGACTATTTCTTTATCTTGCACCAAGAGTTCTACAACAATCATTTCTATGTTTTTCTTTACCACAGAAAAGCTATGAGAAATATGAATGTTGTCCCGCACATAAACGATAATTCCTCTGTGAGGACGAGCATTGCTTACTTGTTTCCCATCTGCTCTAACAATTTGATATCCAGTTCTCTGCACTACATCGATGGAATCATCTGCAGTTAACCATGTTTCTAATAAGCATAAACAATCTGCAGCTTTGACATTGGGATCTGAAAACAATTCATCCTTATGGCTTCTGTAAGACTGCATATTGTTGAAAAGGCATGTGAAATGAGTGTCACTAGTCATGTAAACTGGAGTGTAACATAGTTTCAATTTCTGTGATTCTCTTAAACGTATCATTTCTTCTTGAACTTTAGTTGACACAGAAATCTTGCTTTCATTCAAGTTTAGAATGTAAAGGCCTTTCAGGGATCTTGATCTACTTATTGCGACATAATGGGCATGGGAAAATACACGTTTTCCATCCATATCTATTACAACCTGACTCAACGTGTCTCCTTGAGATTTATGTACAGTTTTTGCTGTTGACTGGCGCAGAGGGATTTGTATTCTCACAAAAGTTTTTCTCAAATACACAAAGTTCCTCTTTGAATCAAAGATAGGTGTCCATAATGGATTAATAGCACTATGATACAAATGTCTGTACTTTGAACGCCATGATGTTCCGATTTTATCATCATTGAAAGAAACCCACACAATACTTGGTCTAGTAGTATTTTTCTGTCTGTATTCAATTTTATTTATCATACAAGAAGACCCATTTACTAATCCATCATCTACATCAAGGTTAAGACATAGGTCATAAGTCATTCCAATAGCTATTCCTACCATCTGACTAAGCCCTGCAGTGTGTGTGGAATCATGTGGCAACTTTGATATTAGTTGTTGTTTAACTGTCACATTGTCATCTCCTAATACATGATCAAGAGCAGGAATGTTTACTTTTTCATTAGTATTATTAAGAAAGCTCCTGACATTGAAATTGTTCACTTTCTCATTGGTATTGAATAAATGTGTTGTATTTTGTGGATAGTCTGTACTAGCAGTATCAGTCAATCTCTTTTTTAGATTTTCAATGTCAACTTGTGTATGATTTCCTTCTCGTAATCTGTTCAAAAGTTCAGCAAATTGCTTGTCTTCCTTTTGCCTCATGATCTCATCCAATTCATGCATTACAATAAAATCCTGCCATAAGTTTGTAGCTAAAGGTCCAAAATTTGTTTTCAAATTCTCAAATATCCAACCATCCATCACTGGTTTCAACTGGAAAAGGTCTCCAATGAATATCATATGCAAGCCACCAAATGGAACATTACTGCCCTTTATTTGTTTTAATCTTTCATTTATGAGTTTAAGCATGTTATTTCCAACCATGGACACTTCATCAATCATAACAACAGACAAGTCTTTATATTTTGTTCGAAGGGTGTTTAAAGTGTCACTATTAAGTGGAGTACAATCATAACCCTGGCTTGCTGGAATGCGGAAAGCTGAATGTAATGTTACCCCATTTATATGAAAAGCAGCTTTACCTGTTGGTGCACAGAGAAGAACTCTACAGTTCTCAGGATTATCACCAGGATTAGATGTCAAGTAACGCTGCAAAGCTTCAAACAATGCACTTACAAGAACAGATTTTCCAACGCCTGCACCACCAGTTAAAAAAACTTTCAACTTTTGTTCATCACGCTTAACAGATTGGAAAACATGAATAAAAAATTCTCTCTGTTTCGTATTCAATGATTTTATCAATTGCCTGTAATCTATGTCTGACATTGTTTTCCTGCGTACACTAATATCTACAGAAGCAACACTTAAACCAACATCTCCAGCAATATCACCTTGTCTCTGATTTTCAGGTCTATCAGGATCAAAGAATATGAAACTTTCACTTTCTTTTGCACCAATATTTGAGTCATCCTGCTCAGACTGCTCTGTGCCTGGGGCAACATCATCAAAATCTTCCTCATTGTGAGCACGCTCCATTGCATCATCTAGTTCATCAGCATTCTTTTCATACTGCAAGGCTTTGTGCTCTATGAAATTTTTAATGGATCTGTACCTTGATAGGTAAGAGTCATGACCTTGTTTCAAATCAATACTTTCATCTCTCCATGAAGTAAATAGAAGCAATCTTTCTCTACAGAACTGTTCGATGTCAATTTTTTTCGAAAATCTTACATATCTTATGACTTTTCTTTGTTTCCTTTCACTTATAACAATTCCATTTTTGAGAACAATTCGACCCCCAGGAATAGAATATTGTCTATCCTCACTTGAATTATAGTCATTTGTGTCTGAGTCAAGCACCTCATCCTCGTTACAATATGTATCCATGTTTTCATTGTTTTCACCTTCATTGGTTTCTTCATTTAATGTTTCAGAAATGTTTTCACCTGAATTTCTTGCAGTGCCTTTGTCAGTGTTGTATTTGATATCAAGCTGGGACACATAGTCTGCTAAACACCAATTTTCAAGTTGTTTTGGTCTTTTAGAATATCTTTTAATGGTATTATCTGCTTCAATATCTGTAGAATTTGAAGATAATTTTTCAAGAGATTCCTTAGACTTAAGTAGGAATGTTCTCTCTTCAGGCAAAGAAGTGTTAATGAAAACAACATCCCTTGAGGCTTTTGTCAATGGCTGTTGTAAAAGTAAGTAGCAGGCTTCCTGGGCACTAACCTCAACACTATTCAAGAATTTATTTCCAATATGTCTAACCTGTTGTCGGAGATCCATATTTCCTCTTCTAGCTTCTTTACATGCCTCATTCATAAGAATACTCATTCCTCTCTGTGCTTTACTAATATATGAAACTATATATACAGCACATGCATATGGATCCAATACAAATTGTAAGTCATGGTTTGCACCCCAAGCGTTTAGAATAGGTTTCATGTATGCATTAATTCTAACCTCACTTAATTTTCTTTTCAGAAAAACCTTTGGACCACTCAATGAGCTTTGGACTGCTTTGATGTAATCATCCTTGCTTACTTTGATCTCAGTAAGGAAATCATCTACCGTAATATTTGTTTCCTTCAACTCATCCAATTTCTTTTGTATTTTGACAAATAAATCTTTGTAATTTTGCTTTTCTTTACAGTCATTTAACGGTTCCAATATAGTTGTGCTTTTCATTGGAGGAATGGGAAAACCAAATCTACAAATAGATTTCTGTTTCTTTCTACAAGACTTGGAATGTTTATGTATCTGTAGTTCTACAAGTTGTTGATCTGGATTTTTCTCACAAGATACATACTTATCTATGAAGGATGTTACTTCATCTAATGAACTTTCATGATATCTAGGAGCCTTTTCAATCCATATTAACATGTGGATGTGAGGTGAACCTCTTTGTTGGAATTCAACACGATAAAAGTAATCTATTATTTTTCCTAATGGGTCATGGGGACTTTTAAGTACAGTGTTTATGAATTCTTGTACTCGGTTGTCAAAATACCTTACACATGTAACTGGATCTTTTTGCACAAGTTTTGTTTTATCAATCCAAGTCAAGTTATCCAATTCTTCCACAGACATTGTTTTTCCATCATTTATCTGAGAGAGCATATTTAGTAGATCATGCCATCTGGTATCTGCCGACGAAAGAGATGTAAACCAAGTAGGTAATCCTAGTTGTCTAATCATTGCAAAAACATCTTTTTTACGGGCTTCAAAATATGGTGGTGAATTCCTTAAACTTCTGAAAATATAAAATCCCTCATCCAATCTCACAACACCTTTAAGATGATTTGTATCAAGCATTTGTGAGGCAGTAAATGTTTTACCTTCTGTTTTACATCTACGCAAAGCAAGATGGACTTTATCAGAAATTTGTTTCAGTTGAACTTTCTTTAACTTAAAGAAGATATTGGGAATATTTGATGCTACTCTGCGATCAATATGCCTCAGTTCTAGCTTGCATGTATCACTATAGTGAATGTGAACATGTTTTTTATCATTTGGACTTCTTCTCTGTCCACAGAAAATTGTAGGAAAAGACAAATATTCTGCATCAGGATCTTGATAAAGGCTGAGTGGTGTTTGACCCTCACCTGGAGCAAAAGTATAAGCGTTGTCTTTATTTGGGTCTGCAGCATCCAGCATAGTGTCACTATTACCAATAACCTTTTCTGTCTCGTCAACTTCACTAAAGTGATCAGAGTCATAATTCACATCATCATTACAATCTAATTCTTCACTTACGCTTTCACCTGTCATTCCAAAGAACTCTTTTACTGTATCACTACAATCTGAAGTAATTGATTGCATCCAGTCATCATCTACTTTAACACCAGATTCTTTATACAGTACACTATGGTTCACTAACCAATGAAGAGCACTTAAAACATGCAGAGGTCTAATATTTTCAGTGAAATCACATTTATTATATGAAAGTTTCTTCTTAAGTTTAACAGGTATTGTATAGTGACTATCTAATGTTCTTGGTAAACTGTGTATAACAGGCTGAATGTCAACCGGGACATTGACAACATTCCCTTTGATGGACAACTGACCTCCTCTTGGTAATTCTCTAATCTGCATAAATGGGATTCTCAAAGAAACTAATCTTTCCTCTAGCTGATGTAAATTCAGTTCCTTTGGCAGTACAGGAAATGCATTTTGATTGAAAACAGACATTGGAGGGACTTTGTTAAGTTTAATTTTTTCATAGCATGTTTTACACAGCCATTCACAATCATCAACAGAGATGTAATTTGTAGAAAATTTTTTAACTGCATCAGAAGAGCATTTAGAATTTAGTTTGTTGAATAACACAACAGAATGTTTAAACCATGTTTGGTTACAGCATGAACAAACATAAACAGGGCCTTTTGAAACATTCTTCTTAAATTTTTCAATGCAGTCGTCTAAGCTGGAACCATATCGCTTTGAACTTTTGTAGCTCTTTTCCTTAATTTTATAATCTAAATTAGACCTTAGACTCTGGCGCTTAGTCTTATTTCTTTCATTTTCTACTATCATATTGAATCTTGATGAACGTTTATTCTGTTTTTTCATCCTTTCTGAATCTTTATACAATTTACTAGAGCGGCACTTGTGCATTGATTTAAGAGTTAACATTCTTTCTTTCTTCTTTCTTTCCTCATTTTGTCTAACTTTTTGCATAGAACCCTTTGTCATTGACCTTTCTTTGACTTGCCTTTCTGGATTTTCTCTTGCTTTTTTCTTTGAAATATTTGTCATTGTCCGTTCCTTGACTTGCCTTTCAGGATTTTTTCTTGCTTTTTTCATTGAAGTATTAGTCATAGTCCGTTCCTTGACTTGCCTCTCTGAATCTTGTCTTGCCTTTTTCTTTGAAATACTAGTCATAGTCCGTTCCTTGACTTGCCTTTCTGGATTTTGTCTTGCTTTTTTCATTGAAATACTAGTCATAGTCTGTTCCTTGACTTGCCTTTCTGGATTTTTTCTTGCCTTTCTCTTTGAAATACTAGCCACTAATCTTTCCTTAGATTGTCTTTCAGGATCCTGCCTAATTTTCCTCATATAACTTTTCATATATTCATTTCTTTTTAATCTTTTACGTTCGTGTACAATTTCATAATCTGACCTAACTTCTTGTTTGCGCTTTTGTCTCTCTGCTTGATCCTTGAAATATATGTCAATCAAAGATAATTTCTCAGGTGGACAATTTGTAAATTCAATTTCATTTTTCTTGGATTCAGATTCATGGATTTTTTCTCCTATAACAAATCTAATTGGCATCATGTCAAATTGTTCATTTAGATCGATGTTCATACTTTGATACATTGCATACATGAACATTACCAAATCATCTATTGAAAGAAAAGAAGCTAATAATGATCTTCCATCATCATCTACCAATCCATCAACACCATGTGAATGAGAATCAAATAAACAATATCTACCATCCTGCCTGAAAATTGCAGAACAAACTGAACCAATGATAAATAAAAGATAAGAAGTTGTGTGAAATGCTTCCTTCAAACAACTGTGAAGTGATGACATATGAGTGTTGATAGAACTTTGAATAAATACACCAGATAAAATATTTCCTCTCACAATAGAAACATGTCTATCAAATGCAGTTACAGAACCTGGGATCTCTTCCAAATTCAAAAGCAAGCTTTGAAAGTCATTCCTCGCTTTCAGTCCAATCACTATTTCTCTATGTAATCTATCTCCTTCTATTAGAATTTCATCTAGATTTTGTGAAGATGGCAGATGTCTAAGCTCTGTGTATATCATCGAGCATAAGGCATTGGCTGTACATTGTAGATTTCGAGAGGATGGGTCAAACATTTGATTACCTTGATGAAAAGTTCCGAAAATCATTGTGTTGGATTCTGTATCTTCAGCAACAACTTCAGTAGCAAGAACAGTATTACCATCAGCACTAGCATCAATAACAGTGTCAGTAAGTATATCATCTGCAGTATTTGGTAAAGTATCATGAACAGTATCAAGAACAGTATCAAGAACAGTATCAAGAACAGTATCAAGAACAGTATCAAGAACAGTATCAAGAACAGTATCAAGAACAGTTTCAGAACAAATTCCAGACACAGATGGTTTTTGTGGGTGGGCAAGTCCCCCATCTGATATTCCAAAGACGCCCTCCATAGACACAGATGGTTTTTGTGGGTGGGCAAGTCCCCCATCTGATATTCCAAAGACGCCCTCCATAGACACAGATGGCCTTACATCTGTTTCATCCAAAACAGATGAAGGTAAAGGGTGGGATAGGCCCCCATCTGATAGTTCAAAGACACCCGTTAAATCAGCTGTGGTTTTCGTGAGTACATCTCTTCTGGCTCTACTCATTCGCCAATTCTTCTTGCGAGGCATTTTCCTTCTGCAATTAGAAAATATAAACTAAAATGGCAAATTTTCCAGACATTCAAAGACAACTTTTGACATTGTCTGATGACCAGGACCCTGTTTTACAAATGAATTGAAATGTTCATAAAATCATAAGAAAAACAGGGCCCTGGACCATAAAAGCTGCTACATGTGTATGAAGTGTAAATTTGCAAGCATGTATCGTTTTGACCTTGATAAGTCACTTTAACAATGTTATTAAGGGATTCATACCAATGAATTATGAACTGTTTTAATATCAAATTTGAGCACTACATCTTAATTTCTAACTTACAAGGAAAAAACAGACAAACTAATGGACAGACCAGATTTTATATTGATCCCTTTCTGATCTTTAGGTGCAGATAGTGTAAAAATTCAAGAGAAAGTAATAAAAAGCCAGTTCTTACATTAAACGGATAAATCAATGGTAAATCCAAGTCCCTTTTTCCTCTGTATCTCTTTTCTTTAACTTCGTCACACTGTACTCTATATCTTTCAGCAATCAACACAAAGTGATCTATATTAAGGTACACAACCTTAAGTCACATAGGGTAGAACTTATGTTCACAATAATTCCAATATATACTCCAATTCACTGTCACAATGAACTCACAGCTACATAAAAATCACAAAACTGTATTTAGAATTAAATCAGTGTTGCACAAAAATCATAAAAAAATGTTCACTATTAAAGTGTTCACAATTCACTGTTCCACACAAGAATCATAAAAATGTGTATAACATTTCCAATTTTGGAAATAATAATAAAAGTTCACAAATGTTCCAAGTGATATTACGGTAAGTCTTTTTGTAATATTGATAAATTTGTCTGAAATAAATAAGAACAGTTGTTGAAATCATGATTGATAGAATAGTTGAGTGACAAAATGTAAGTTTCTTGAAAGACAAGATGTGTTTGTGAAACATGAATGCCCGAAATGGCTATTTTTCTACAATGTTAAGTTTTTTAATTAAGAGTTGATAAGGGTTACATGGAACATATAGATATCATTGAAAGGAAGTTAGATACCAAATTTCAGCTTTGTTTGTCAAACACTTTTGGAGAAAATGCAAAATGTTAAGTTTTCTGACAGACAGACAGGAGTAAAACAATAGAAATCATGTTATTTTGCTAACCTATGTAAAAGATCTGGAAGTAATTGCGATTAGCAATTCTAAATTATTCACTGTGTGTTTAGTTTTGAGATTTAAATCTAAATTTGTTCAAAACGTTATAATAATTTAAATATTGGCATGACACTGTACATTACTAAAGACTAGAAAATCAAATTCAGTTTATTGTTGAAATATCATTTCCAAAACTTAAATAAATGTGTATCTCTGTTAAATTGATAGAAAATAATTTCCACTTTCTATGAAAGTGGTAAACTATTTTTTGTGATAAACAAGGCGGTTATCCCAAAAAGAGGCCCTCTTCATAACTGGTGATAATCATGTATGCAATTCAAAGAAAGCAAATAACAACTGTCTTTGAAATACACAATCCTACATACTCAAAAGATTCCTGCAGCATGTTTTGGTCACCAGCACACTTACCTGGTATAGGTTAACGTCTGCAATAGCCCCTAAAGAACAAAGTCTATCTAAACTTTTGATTTAAATAGAATTTAACAAAGTATGGGTTACAAATTATCAATCATTCTTCATAATAATCATAAACTGTTGTTTTTTTTTCTTCATTAACACAAACACTTGTCACGGGTCAAGAGGGTCTGAAATGAGAAAAAGAGTATATCACATTTTGGCATCAAACTTAACCATTTTCCAAACTCTTCCAATTTGAAAGGTGTTGCAGACCGCAATATCAAGTGCATGGAATTTTAAATTTTTTGGTGTTTTTTTGTTCAGAAAATATTGTGGAAAATGAAAAAAATTGCTTATCACAAGCAATTTCTTCATTTTCCACAATGTTTTCAAAAGCCTTTATCTTGCAGGGTGTTGAAAGGCGTCACTGTGTGGTAATGGGTTAAACAGTGGACTCTTAATAATTATATAATCCTGTTATAAGACATTCATTGCAAATTAGCAATTTCCTGTCTGCAAAAACTTAAAATTTTGAGAACAATATACTCCCTTTTTAGCTTTTTTCTGTTAATTGCAATAATTATCTTGACAAATAGACATTGCAGTTAAAAAGAATCCACTGTTTAGTGCATTTTCTCTTTTCTCAAACGATAAAAATTCAGACTGTCAAGATTTGACAGCTACTGCAGGTGATGAATTGGGTTACAAAACTATATGGAATTTGTGAACATTACAGAACAGAAAATACTGAAGGAAAAGGAGCAAGTGCTAATAATCAGCATTTTGTTTTTTCTTTCAAAGTTTTCTGACACTAAATTCCTTCAGAGACATGAAAACATGGTCTTGTTAGGGAAAGGGTTAATGAACGTTGAATTGATTTTCATGTGACTAAAATTCAACACAAAAGTTCTAAGAAGGGTGTCTCAAATAAAAAATGGTCTTGGAGATGTTTTGAAAATTCAAAGTAAAAATAAAAAAATTGCAAAAAGTCACCTAAGGAACATTCTGGCAAAGTACACTCATAATATGTCCAGTGATTACAGAAGCGGCAATCAATGAAAAATTTTCTAATGATTTCTGATAAGCCCCATCCTGCCATGCACCCATTTTTGGACAAAAAACAGTTTTTTTCTAACATTTGACCGCTTGACCTAGTTTTCAACCCCAGTGACCCAATTTCAATCCTTCAATGATTTCATCAAAACAATCACTCTGACCTCTTTTCAGATTGACTGGGCAGAAAATATGACCTCTGAAGGGCATACAAGGTTTTTCTAAGATTTGACCTAATAAAGATTTATGTTTAATTAAAGAACTTTTTCATGGTTTGTCATATTCTGATAAGCCCTACCCTGCCGCACCCAAATTTATAGACCAATTAAAATTTTACTAACAAAGTATTATTGAATAACAAAGTATGGTCGAAAGTAACAAAGTATGGTTGATTTTAAGAATTTCTCGTGATTTCTCCCATTCTGATAAGCCACGCCCTGCAATGCCCACATTTATGGACCAATCAAAATTTCATGAACAAGTTAAGTATAGGGTCACTTAAGGTGCATTTCTACCAAGTTTAATTGAAATTGGCCCAATCGTTGATTTTTAAAGAATTTAACAATTATTTTGTGATTTTTCTAAGTCAGATAAGCCCGGCCCTGCCACACTCAAATTTATGGACTAATAAAAATTTCACGAACAAGTTAAGTAAAGACTCACCCGATGTACATTTCTGCCAATTTTGGTCAAAATTGGCCGAATGGTAGATTTTTAAAGAATTATTTTGTGATTTCTCTAAGTCTGATAAGCCCAGCCTGGCCACGCCCACATTTATGGAGCAATCAAAGTTCTTTAAACAATTTAAGTATAGGGTCACCTAAGGAACATTCCTTCAAAGTTTGGTCAAAATTGACCAACTGGTTTGAGAGGAGAAGATTTTCAAAGAATTATTTTGTGATTTCTCGAAATTTGATAAGCCCCGCCCTGCCACACCCACATTTATAGACCAATCAAAATTTCGCTGACAAGTTAAGTAAAGAGTCACCCAAGGTACATTTCTGCCAAGTTTGGTCAAAGTTGGCCAAATGGTTGATTTTTAAAGAATTATTTTGTGATTTCTCTAAGTCTGATAAGCCCCTCCCTGCCACGCCCACATTTATGGACCAATCAAAATTCTTTGAACAATCTAAGTAAAGGGTCACCCGATGTACATTTCTGCCAAGTTTGGTCAAAATTGGCCGAATGGTTGATTTTTAAAGAATTATTTTGTGATTTCTCTAAGTCTGATAAGCCCCGCCCTGCCACGCCCACATTTATGGACCAATCAAAGTTCTTTAAACAATTTTAGTATAGGGTCACCTAAGGAACATTCCTTCAAAGTTTGGTCAAAATTGACCAACTGGTTTGAGAGGAGAAGATTTTCAAAGAATTATTTTGTGATTTCTCAAAATTTGATAAGCTCCGCCCTGCCACGCCCACATTTATAGGCCAATCAAAATTTCACTGACAAGTTAAGTAAAGAGTCACCCAAGGTACATTTCTGCCAAGTTTGGTCAAAGTTGGCCAAATGGTTGATTTTTAAAGAATTATTTTGTGATTTCTCTAAGTCTGATAAGCCCCGCCCTGCCACGCCCACATTTATGGACCAATCAAAATTCTTTGAACAATTTAAGTAAAGGGTCACCCAAGGAACATTCCTGCAAAGTTTGGTCAAAATTGGCCCACTGGTTTGAGAGGAGAAGATTTTTAAAGAAAAAGTTAACGGACGCACGGACGCACGGACGCACGCACGACGGACACACCGCCATGACAATAGCTCGCTGGCCTTCGGCCAGTGGAGCTAAAAAGTGATTCTTAAGACTGTTCACCCTATTTTGCGCTGATTTAGCAAACGGCCAAAAACAGAGAGTCAGAGATGCAGCCAGGAGTAATTCTGCCTTTTCGAAATGCAACATTCATATATTATCTGACATCAAACCCTGTAATTGTGGATACTCATTTGAATCATTTCCTAAAAATATTTTAGATGAGTTTAACAAATATATATATGGTTTATTTAAATCTAAAATAACTAATCAAGAATGTCCAAATTACCAAATGATTTCAACATTTTTGAAAACCATGGAATTACCCAATTTTTTTTTACAATAGTTTATAACTAGTATTTACAATTACCCTACCTTGATGGAGCTACTCCGACTAGATTTGGTCCGAGACCTTTGAATAACCCAGCTACACCTTCATGCTTTATAATATGTCTGAAAAAATAAAGAAAACAACATTACTATAAACCTTAGAAATAACAATTAAATAATAATCATAGAAATCTTGCAATTTCTCATTTAGCTTTTATCTCAAATAGCCTCGGAATAAAGCTCGGATAAAGGCAGATTTTATGTGAAATTTGAGTCATATCTTTAATTCAATAAATGAACATCTATTCAGCACTCACATAGAAGGTTTAAAGCCAAGACACACACAACTCCATGTCCAAAAAGAGCCAGTGCTGTGTCACTAAGTCACTACCCCAACAACATATATGAATTCAGCATAATCACACTATCAGTCAAACACTTTGTTACTGATTTCCAATGTGCATTGATAAATGATAACACTCTTGCCGAAAGTCATTACACATTCAAACAATATCCGAGGTTCATGACCAGTTGACCACCAAATCTTGATAATCATGATAAGATATACATCATGATGAGTGAAAGAACTTCAGTATGCAGGGATTGCAAGTCATGATTACAGTCATCATTTTACAGTTCATTCACATCAAGGGCGTATTCAAGATTTTTTTCCAGGGGGTCCAAGCCCTAAGACTTTTTCCAGGGGGCCTGAGGTCCAAGCCCAAATAATGACTTTAGATGTGTTAAATATATACCGTATAATAATACCGTATTTCACCTAATAGACGCGCCCGGCGCAATGCAAAACGCCGAGGAGGCCCGCTTATTTCATACCACTTTTCCTGAATTTTGAAGTGCTTCGCTGAATGTAGATAAGAAAGGGAAAATCAATAATACAATCCCATAATGCAATGCAGGGTAGAGAAGATTAGTGTTGATCTGAAAGTGCTTTGAGTATCTTAATATACATATCGTAACGCACACCGGGTACACGTATAAATCAACGGAGACGAAGCGATATCCCGTCGCGTAAGGTCATCCAGTCTACAGTTATCTGCCAGTCTATAGTCTATATCGCTTCGTCTCCGCTGATTTATACATGTACCCGGTGTGTGTTACGATATGTATTTTCAGATACTCAAAGCACTATCAGATCAACACTAATCTTCTCTACCCTGCATTGCATTATGGTCCTTTGTCTCGAAAAGGCGGGTGTGTTCTACTTTCGTTTTCAGAATGTTTTGATTTCTTCTTCTTCTTCACTTTACAAAATAACAAAACATACTTCCCGTGGTATCTGTCCATATTCATTAATTCATTTTCGGCAAAAATGATTTATTTTTCATTTGTGTGCGTACTATCAATTCGCTTTCCACTTCTTAATTTACAAATCAAACGCGACCTCTTACGGGGCTTTGAAATAAACTGCATAAACGGTCACTCTGCAAGGGGAATGATAAAGGAAAGTTTATCAATGCTCGTACCGGGGCCGGATGAATTTCAATTCTACCTAGAGAGGGATAACCATAATTGAATTATTCAATCAATTACCCGAGCCGTATACCCTATTATAAGACGCTTTACTTGTTGAGATAAAGCGTTTTTCCACAAGTATGATCATCACAAAGATGAAGTTTGGTGGAGTTTGAGTTTGGAATTTGTCATTACCGTCTAGTCTACGGTCTACTCTACAGTCAAGGTAAGGTCGGGTGAAGGTGGGAGGGGAGTCCCATGGCTTCCGAGATTGTAAATATAGTGGGGGCGTGTCTATTAGGGAGGGCGCGTCTATAAGGTGAAATACGGTAAGTAACATTCTTCAGTCAAAAATTTGATTTTTGGCCAATGCCAGGGGGGGGGTCTGGACCCCCATCCCCCCCCCTCCTCTAGATCCGTCCATGCACATTTTGAGTTTATGATGTGATTGTCAGATATAAATCTGCGCTGAGCCGCTGATCCACTATGACTTTCAGGGGGTTTTGCCGCCATTAATGGCTTTGGAAAACATTGAGGAAAATAAATAAATTGCTTGTGACAAGCAATTTCTTGAAATTCAGTACACTTGAAATTGTCGCCACTTTAAACTACAGTGGTCATATCCCAGCAGGAGCACCTATTCCCTAACCATGGATTCCTATTGGCTGGCTGCTGCTCATACCTATTTTAATTGTTACCGTAGACCCATCTCTGCCAGACGCCCGGCATCATAAGTGGGGAATCGCTGATCGGGAGGTTCTGAGCATTCAGAAGAAAGCGTCTCAAAAGCCAAAATTGGCTGGCCCTTTAACCCTTTCCAAAACAAAACCTGGTTTTGACGTCGCTAATAGAAAAGGATTGGGAAAACATTGAGACAAAAGAAGAAAATGCTGATGATCAGCATTTTCTCCTTTTGTCTCAATATTTTCTGACCTATTTTGCACACAAATGGTTTCCTTGCTTACAATCAATTTATCGTCTGCAGCAGCTTTCAAATTGGATCGCCCTAATTAGTAAAATTTTGCTGTTTGGGAAAAGGTGAAATAGGGACTGGGTTGACACTATAATAAACAAGCCTATACCTTTAATTCAGACTTTAAGTTGTTTTGTCTTTCGGATGAGAATAAGGGGAATTAAATTCAACCCATGTTACAAAGTACATGATGATGTTGTTATCTGTACCTTACTTAGAACAGATACCCACCTGAGACAGTAATATAATCCTAGAGATCTACTCCTTGCGGCCTCGAGGGCATTTTCAGCAACAGCTGTAGTTGTAGTTCCATGAGATCTTGCGTGTAAATCCGCTGGTGCGTTAAAATTTATGTGATGACAGTTTGAAGACACTAAATTTATACTAGTCACTTGCCGTATAAAAATCGGCTGGAATGTTGCACATGATGATTGTAAACGAGTCTTTACAACTTCCAGCGGGCATGTCAAGATTGCACCAACAGTACCTCCAACCCTGAAAAGATGTGAATATATTATCTGATAACCAGACAGCAAAACATTGGACTGTTTCTTGTTGATTTAGCATTTTCTTCATTTGCATCAATGTTTTACTGTTCTAATCTTTTCAAATTAGTGAAAACAACTTGATGTCTTATTTCGAAATGGATTTAAACAGCTGTCATAGATGACAAATAGTCTTGACAGTGTCTAGTTGCACCTGAGCACGAAAAATCTCGACTAGGTACGAAGTGGTTAAGGGACGAATAACACAAAACGTAACATCTATGGACAGAGTGCCTTATTTGTGCAGTACGTTGTGAAACATAATCATTCAACTATGGTCTAAATAGAAAAGTTATCACATGCCAGAATTTTTGCGTAGAATTTCGCTCTTGGGTAAGGATCATTTGCTCAATGTTGGAAATCTACATAATCGACCTCGCTTGAAGGCTAATTAAAAACACATTCCACGATGATCTGCATAATTAACAGTAAAGTTTAATTGATGACAGCATGTACATACCCTCCAGCGAGCAAGTGTATTCCATAATTTTCGTTCGAAGCCATGAAATGAGAACTTCACATATCAGAGATTTCATTCAAAGTGTAAACACACCGTTGTATTACGGAGGCTCGTGTAAAATTTCCATCAGGGCCACACAGTAGCCAATCGAATCAATGAAAATTGGGGATCTCAAATCTGATTGGTTGATGAGGGCCAGTCATTGCATGACCTCGTGCCCAGACGGTGATCAGCTATTTTTAGAAAAATATAACACATTTTGTTTACATTTGCAATTAATGGAGCGAAACAGGATAAGTAGCGGTCAAATACTGCTCTTTGATATCGAAATGACAAGTTTTCACACAGTGACCGTTTCCTTTTCCCTTTTCTGCCAAACTGTTCAAGTAAGAAAGTCTAGAATTTTACCGAAACTAAACAAACAAGTGTCAATCAACCCTTTCTAAATGTGGAAGTAGGGCAGCGGGTTAATGTGGCCTTCACCCTTTCCCCGCCTGCATTATTTTACCCCGTGATTGGCGGGATTTTGGGGGTGTGACGTTAAACGCACACCTTACAGCACACACCTCCAAAATCTGAATGTATATCATGTTAACCCATAGGCCTACAGCAAAATTACAATTTGAAAGATGCTGCAGACGATAATTTAAAATGATGTGGGTGTGTGTGTGGGGTGGTGGGGGGGGTGGTGGGGGGGGGGGGGGGGGATTGTGGAAAATGAAGGAATTGCCTGCCATATGCCTTAGAAGCAATTTCTTCATTTTCCACAATGTTTTTTTTTTTTTTTTTTTTTTTTTTTTTTTCAATAGGCTACTTCAGGAACCCTTCAAAATGTGATAGAAAATTAGAACAATTTAGACGGTTTAGGAGCAGTACTTAGTGGGTCCAGAGAGTAGGGTCCGTCGAGACCCCTTCCCCTCTGAGGCCCGGTAATTTCATTTTCATTTTAAAACGAACCCATTTGTAGGCCTATTTGAACCCTCTTCACCCACCGGCCGCAACAGACAGTAAATTTTAGACTGTTCCGATTTGAAAAGTGTTTTGAAGACGACGCTTTAATTTTGATGATTGAAAAAGAAAAGAAAAAAAATCCAGTTTTGGTTTAAAGATATTTATATGGAAAATGAAGAAATTGTTTGTGACAAGCATTTTCTTCATTTTCCACATTGTTTTCCATTTTTTTGGAGGGGGGGGGGCATGGGAGATGTCCCACTAGAGTCCCGTAATCAGGTTATTTTTAAGGTAGAAGACTCCTAATGAAAAACACCACTTTCTAGCCATACGAAATGCATCAAATTACACACACATGTAAATACACTTCACATAAGTTGATTCACCGTGCCGGAATTCAAGATTATGCTTCAAGAAGAAAATAATTTACAAATATCATTTTACTCTATGTTCATACGTAAGGGAGGTAATTTTGAACATTTTTGTCAAATATTTTAGTAAGTATGCATGAATTCAAAATTCTAAACCGTACAAAATGCTTCTTTTTATATTTGGAATGGAAATGTAACACAGTTCATGAATTACTGGCATTTTTCAAATTTCGCCGCTGTCTCTTTGGTGCTTATTAAGGGTCTTCTACCTTAAATACATGTAGGCTAATTACAATAGCTATTCAAGAAATATCCCAAATGGGATTAGACCAACTGGGATGTCCCCCATGGATTGGCCAACCAGTAGCCTATCCATGGGCTGATCATTTTCACGTAGACGTAAGAAAACATCGAATGAAGATCATTTAAATTTGGTACTTTGCAGGCCCGTTGGAAGCAATTGCATATTGGGTGGGTACAAGCCCGTGTGTCTGAATATGGGGGGGGGGGTGCTAAATTGGATTTCCCTAAATTTTCAGGGCAAATTAAGGAAAATTCAGAATTTTTGGCCAACTTTGGGGGTGGCACGCCCCTTAGCCTTCCCACTTCCTGTTCCCACGGGCAAGTGTAGGCCTAGATCTAGTCCAAATATATCGGGAATGGATTTTCATAGACAGCGAAAAGGGATCAGAACAACACGAGGACAATCGAAATTTGCGTAGTTGTGTGGTGCATTGCATATCTAGGGCAAATAACTTTACAATTTTAGCATTGGTTCCAAGTTTGCGCTCTGCCAATGTCCACTTTTTCACAAACGTTACTATAATAGAAAGCGGTAGAAGATGAAGTAGCCTAAGTTACAGACCAGATTTAGATACCGTAGGACTAAAATGAAGTTCATTCGAAGTTTCCTTGGACAGAAATTATCTACCCAGTATTCATAAGCCTATACTAACTGGTTGACCAATCTGTAAATATTTCTTGAATAGCCTAGGCCTAGCCAATTATCTTTAAGCCCATGTACATGGTTATAATTATGTTCAATAAACTAGCATGGACCCCTTTGAAACACATGTAGCTCTTTTCCATGTTTTTCATTCATAGATCTAAACGAAATATTTGAATCATACTAATCAGATTGTAATTTGTCCAGGTAGACTATTAAGTCAAAGCAGGACAATTGCATAAATAAATGCAAAAAAAAAGGCCTACAACAGCCGAAACGGGGTCTTAACGAGGCCTTTGTGTTGCGTCGCCTTATATTGGCATAATTTAACTTTTTATCCGATGCAACGTTTTAATTTTTCGAGCGACGTCTATAAACGTTCGGCGGTAAATATGATGATCAATGCGAGTTATATTCGGAAATTCGGTCTAACATTCACTAAAATGAGTTTTTTACCGCCTGGAAAACGACGTTTAACTTTTTTTTTTATCCAAAATGACTAGAAAAGAACATCAAGAGTCTATAGCCATCTGCATATGTAATGACTCCGCTTCGGCAATGTTTTGTTAAGACGCTCAATTAACGAACGTTGTACACGAAAAATAAGTTCTCCCGGGTTTACGTGGTTTTTTTTATATTTGTTTGATTTTGTTTTGTTTTGTGAAATGCGACGATCGTGTATTTTAAAGCTACTATTTCCCAGATTTGGACCCAAAAATTGTCAAATACAAACGAAATGTACACTTTTTAAGCTTTATATGACCTGATTAAACTATTGAAGCAACGACTCATTTTTTCGCAATTTGATACCAAATTCATGAAGCGATGTCGAAAGTAGGTCAAAACAGTAGGACATGCGACTTTCTTAAATGACGTCACAACATACATGATGACGTCATATTGAAATTCAAGTATGAATCTCGTTTGAATCATGGTCCGCGCTGTATGCGCATGCGCAACAATATAAAAATAATTCTAACCCCATCTGAGACGGGGTTGAATTTAGGTTTGGATTCTCCCTAAATTCAGCTATCTGTCTTGTAATTTCGGCTCATTCTCTGTCTGAATCGCATATTATTAACCATCCCGAGGTGGTCAACACAAAAGTTTTGCATATTTTTTCAAAAAAATTCATTTTTTTGCAATTAGACCATCTGTTACCGTCGCCCTTTAAGGAGATGAAAGCCGCATATAAAACGCGCATCTGTCGCACAAAATCGAAGAAGAGTTTTTTGTTGTGTTAGACCTATTTATTGAAGATTTTAATAAAAAAATCGTAACTTTAGCTTGTTTTAAATTGCAGTTACGAGGTTTTTGTTGAAAAGCAGCGATATATTAATAATATAGTTCGGTTTACGACTGACCTTCAAATTCATGCAACTTTATTTAACCACACGTGACAAATGTTAAGTTCTGCATTATTGTACGAACATAACGCACGTTAGCTTAGGCATTGAAAAAGGGACAAAGGAAAAAAAAATAAAAATAAAAATAAAAAAAAAATGACCCCCTCGTCCCACAAAAAATTATAATAATTTAGACTTCAAAGTACTGGAAGCGCCACTCTTTTTTTACAGAGGCTCTTTTATGTGTGAACAGCAACGAACGACCACTCTGTGGGGAGAAAGTGGAGGCGCATGTTGGCCAATCTCTACCTTTTAGTTAATGCACCAATAAACGAAGAACGATTAGCTCTGTACGGAGACTGGGTTGCACAGAAATCTTGTAAATATGAAATGTGAAAGGACTAAACAGAAATTCAGTGAAAATGAATTTATCCAATTTTACACCTTTAGAAACCCATTCCGGTTCCTATATACGGGCCTGCATAATGACATGGGAGGTCAACACTCTCACCCTGTTCATATGGGGATTCTTCGTGACCCAGAAGGGAATACTAGGGAGCCAGGATTTGGAAAAAGGTCCATTGAGACTTTTGAGCCCAAAATGGTTCAAGATCAGCCTGCGTATACACGCAGTCTGATCAAGAACCATGTTGTTCTCCAATAGCTTCTTCTCGACCTGTAGCAACCATGAGACAGCAGCATAGACCCCAATCAGACTGCATTTAGGCACTGATTGATCTGGAAACACGGTATTCTAAAAATGCTTTTTATAATTAAGGGTCCCTTTTCCCAGATGCTGGCTCAAATATAAGAGAGCAACATGGCTCCTAATAGGGAACGATCTTATCCAGTTAACCGTGACGTAATTTCGGACAAACAATAGTATTTCGTGGGCGTTGTTTTAAAATCTCGTAACTACGGCTTGAACCAAGCCGTAGTTACGATATATTATAACAACACTGTCGGTTTATCGAAAGATAGGGGAGACCGGGGCTAGTTGATGCAGGGGCAAGTTGATGCATTGGGAATAAAAATGTAAATACGTCATATATGGCATCAGCAATGACATGTTAGAAAGTCCTTGAAAGCCCCCATCTTCTCCGGGTGTTTGGGAAAATTTGGGTAAGAAATGTGGATTTGGCATGGAAAAGTTGTTTTTCACACACGAAAGTAAATTTTATGGTTTTTCGCAGATTTTCGTTTCGTGCAAATGCGGCTTTGATAATACATAATTCAATATTTCGCACAGGAAGTTCAATGTGTGAGCTTCCGTGTGACAACTTCTTTTGATAGGAAATACTCTGCACAAGTTGTCTACATTGCTTCATCTCACGTGGGGGGTGGTCGGGGCAAGTTGATGCAATGAGCCTGGGGCAAGTTGATGCACTCAATCTGCTAAAGAAATGTTCCACAATTCAATGATTTCTATATCAGTTTACATACAGGAAGGATAGAACTTTTATAATATACAACGACAATGGAAATTGGCCATTTAGATCATAAGTTATAGAAGAAAGTCTGAAAAATGCATCAACTAGCCCCGGTCTCCCCTTCTCAATACAGCCTAAACACAGACACTGTCCTTGTTTAGCTTAAGGATCTGTATGATATTCCATGTGGCGCAGGCTTAAATTGTTTGATTTGCCCAAACCTAGTTGCAATCATGTAACGGAAATTTTGATCTGGGTTTCGGGTACAATCTCTTCCTATTTGTTGCAATGGAGCAGGCTCTTGAGTGATTCACTCCACAAGTTTAGCATAGGCTAGTCAAACTTCAAAATAAAGCTATTGAATGTTCTAAGAATGATACTTGACAACAGGTTAATCATTTTTCTGTCAATTCAGCGTAGTTTTAGGCCAAGAAAACGACAAATTTACTGTTATTTCTAGCGCACAGACTTTCAAAGTAAATGAAGAAAATATGCATCAACGTGCCCCATGGGTTGCATCAACTTGCCCCACGCATGGGGCAAGTTGATGCACTCGACCTTCCAAAGAAATATACTTGAAAAAGGAAGAAATATACCACAAAACAATGATTTCTATACCAGTTTACATGCAGGAAGGATTGAACTTTTATAATATACAAAGACAATGGAAATTGGCCATTCAGATCATAAGTTATAGAAGAAAGTCTGAAAAATGCATCAACTAGCCCCGGTCTCCCCTAACGGGAAATTAAATCTATTTTTAGCACAAAATTCATTGCCATTAGACTGACGATGGTCGGGAAAGAATCCTACTTAGCACGCCACAGCTCATATCAACTATGCATGAACTATGTATTTTGCATTTTGCACACAAGGACTGTTTTTCGGCGCATACCGTTACTGTTTTTGTAATTTAACCTTCAACAAAGACGGCAGACGTAAATTCCTATCAAATTTAGCTCACACGCGACATAATAAATTATAATGCATAAACAAGACATACTCGTGCATTCAAAAACATATCGTCTGTGGGAAGTCAAAACCTCGTAACTCCAGCTTTTTCAAGCTGTAGTTACGAGGTTTTGACTCCCTACCTGTACCAAATTTCACACTTCCGCACTCAGACCAAAAATTTACCCGATCTTAGACCATGTAGACGCCACCTTCGTTAGCAAAAACACACTGGATAGAAACGACGAACGTTACGTTACGTAGCACTTCCAAGGATTTCACCCTTGGATTGCGAAGATGCCTAGAATGTGGTTCGGGGTACATGCTACACCTGAGTTTTAACCTTGTTTCTGCGACAAACAGTGGCAAGGGCGGATCTAGGGGTGGGGTCAGGGGGTCATGACCCCCCCCCCCCCCATGGAATTGGCCGAAAATTGAATTTTTACTACATATATATAACTTCTTATCAAAAGCTGTCATTTGGGCTTTGACACCCCTGGAAAAACATTCTGGATCCGCCCTTGAGCGATACTGTAGATCTAATACATTAAAATCGAAACGGACTGAGAACTAGGTCTATCTTACCATTTTAGAAGAATTTCATTAATTTATTACTTTGAATTTTGTTGGCATTTCAACATCTATCCGAGTCAAAAAAAAAAAAAAAAAAAAAAAAAAAAAAAAAAAAAAAAAAACATCATCAGGATAAAACCCACCATTTGAAAAGGCTTTTCTTGGTAGTAAGAGCTAGTGGTTAATATACTGATTCCGACACAGAGACATTACTCGTACCATGTACTTGTCAACACCAATTCTCCAATTTACAGACAAAACTGTGTACCGTACAAGTTCAAAGCTCTTGATGACGATTAAACATGTTATTTTACGTTTCTTTCTTTTGTGACATCAAAATTATCTTAATCATAGGTAAATGATGCCTGCTATCAACATAAATTCTCTTCTTTACCTACAAAACACTTCGTGCATCTCCGGGTGTCATTCGTAAAAACGGAAATTAAAGAGGGATATTACCCTCGTCAATTTTCGTTGTCATAGATTGACGTCCGGAAATTAACGAGGATACTGGTTAACTTCCGTTGTCACGGATAACACAGGTCTGTAGATGCATCAAGTGTTTTGTAGAATAATGATAGGCGAAATTGCATGAAGTTTTTTGTATCTTATGATCGATGGGAAACCTTAAATGGACTACTTCCATTTCAAAGCAGTTTATCACTGTTTTTATTCAAATTCACGTAAGCACAGCTTCACTGGTGGTGAACTATTTACAATTTTCGCTACAACAAGGTATAGATATCTTGCGTTTAAGGGGGAATGCTCCAGTTTCCTAAATTTTTTCCCAATAATAGAATTTATTTATATTTTGTATGTTGAAATTGCATGTTATTACCAAATGAATATTAAAATAAAAATGGATGGTCAGCGATCTTGTTTGAATTTTATAGGCATTCGTATCACATACCCCTACATCGAAAAAATGCACAATTTCTTGCACCTGTCCACGGTCACTAAAATGCTAATAAAATGCTGTATATTCATCGTTTAGTCCCGAAAACGGATTTAAAGTAACGTCTTATATTCAAACAGAACATAAAACCCAAAATATGTGGTATTATAAACGTGAAATTGTATAAAACAACATGCTTACGTGTTCGATTAGATCAACGAAGCTGGAGTGTTTTATGTCAAAATATGCATATTTTTCGAAATATTTCAAGTTCTACATAATAGAATTTGATAAAACTCCCTCATTGTATTAAGCAACATGTCCTGGTAATAATTCAAAAAGAAAATGTATAGGTCAGCGCACTTATTAGTGAATTAAAGTAATTTTTATCAGCTACACATGAATGAAATGACGCAAAACAGTGGTAACTGCATACACACTTACGACCGTCTTGCTCTAAATAATCGATTTTCATCTTGAGGAAATCAGTTTCGCATTATAAATACACTTTTACCGTCGAAAATGGTAAACTGTAATGATGTGTTATATTATTGAAAATATGGTAGCGAAACATATTGGTACGAAACATTTAATTTACTACAGTAATGACCGAGTGTTCCGAAAAACTGGAGCATTCCCCCTTAAATGTGAGTTTATAGATTTTTTTCTAATGACAATGAACTTGTTCTTAAGGTTTACGAACTGAGAATGAAATGCAGAGCCAGAGGCGAAATTTGAAAAGTGCCAGTAATTCCTAAACTGTGTTAAATTTCCATTCCAAATACAAACATAAGCATTTTGTATGGTTTAGAATTTTGAATTAATGCATACTTATGGAAATATTTGATAAAAATGTTCAAAATTACCTCCCTTGCATATGAACAAAGAGTAAAATGATATTTGTAAATCATTTTCTTCTTGAAGCATAATCTTGAAATCCGGCCTG
Source organism: Fragum sueziense (assembly GCA_963680895.1). Classification (NCBI taxonomy): domain Eukaryota; kingdom Metazoa; phylum Mollusca; class Bivalvia; order Cardiida; family Cardiidae; genus Fragum; species Fragum sueziense. Next base: position 22,577,064 of record OY804604.1, on the reverse strand, counting down.
GTGAATCAACTTATGTGAAGTGTATTTACAAGCGTGTGTAATTTGGTGCATTTCGTATGGCTAAAAAGTGGTGTTTTCATTCTCAGTTCGTAAACCTTAAAGACAGACCGGGTTTACCGTTTGTATTGACAAACTGTCGGTGTTGTTATAAAATCTCGCAACTACGGCCGTAATTACAATATTTTCTAACAACACCGACGGAATACATTGATCGCGAAAAAACGTACCTCGCTTTGGCCGAGTTCACCACCAGTGAGCTTTAAATAAGCTGTAGTAACGAGATTTTTACGAAAAGCAGCGCTGATGGAAAGTTTCAAGGTTCCAACCTCCTTCCTGACATTTAAGCACATTATCCACGCGTACTTTTATTTCGAACTGACAACTGAGGAATCTGTATAAGTTGTCTGGAAGTTTCTGGAATCCTTTGATCGTAAATTCGGTAACAGAGGGTGAGAGCCTACAAAGCAATGACTACCTTCAAAAATGTCGTAAATACAGCGTTGAAAAGCTGCGGTTGACACGTTTTCGAACGTGACGGACGCTTTGTGGTGTTCTACAAAGTATTGTGTCGCTTTTCTTAGAAAACCTCGTAATTGCAGCTTGTTTTAATCTGCAGTTACGAGGTTTTTGAAGAAAATTGATAATTGTCAGATTTCACGTGAATAGTTATGCATATAAATATTATTATGTCATGTGAGGACACTGATTTTCTATTTATACACGTGAATGCGCGTTGGCCTTGGCGCGTGATTCAGAATAGGCTACCTTCAGAAAAACAAACTAGATCTATTTTGTGTCATGAATGCATTTCAAGGTTGTCTAACCATGAAACAATATCTAGAAAGAATCTTATCGTCGTTAAACTCCTTGCAAATGACATTTAATTTATATGCATAGCCTATATTTTGTACACAGGTTCCTATCATATGAAAATGTAGGGACTATTTCAAGATATAGGCCTACCATTTACGCAAAACAACAACGTTATCACTTGGAAAAAAAGTATAAAGCCTAATTCCAGTAAGGTTTACCCCGTTTACTCTAACCCGAAACGCATTCGAATGAGAACAGCTCGCACGCATTTTTAGTATAAATGGAAACAATTTCAAGGGCGGATCCGGGATTTTTTTCAAGTGGGGGGGGGGGGGGGTCCAAGCCCAAAGATTTTTACCAGGGGGTCCAAGCCCAAATATTGTCTTTAAATGTGTTAAATATTAGTGCCCCCCCCCCTTTAGACCGCCCATGCATGATGCTCTGTAAGGGCCAAAAGTATCTAATTTTTGTCCGACAGATATTAATTTCCATTCCGCGAATATTATTTTTTCCAACGAAAATGCAGTATTCGTTGGACAAAAATTTAACATTTTGATCCTAACAGTACACCATACGCCTTTAACCCTTTCCAAAAACGACAAAATTGTTAGGGTTGTCAAATTTGAAAGCAGCTGCAGACAACACAAGAGCTGTCCGAAGACAGTTCGCTCGGCTTTCTAAGTGCTTAGTAAAAAGGGGGCATAACTCCAAAAATAGTGGAGCCAGGGTCATGGGCCCTGGTAGTAAGGTAGAGGGTGTGATGGTGAATAAGTATTCCAAGTTTGGATTGAATCCCTTTGATAGTATGGAAGTTATTGATGTTTGAAAAAAACTTTAACCTTTGTTGCAACGCCGACGCCAACGCCAACGCCCGGGTGACAGTATAAGCTCTCATTTTCTTCGAAAAGTCGAGCTAAAAATGAATGTATATGAAGATGGGACATGTGTGAAATATCATGCATATGGAAAATATTGAGGCAAAAGAAGAAACTGATGGTTATTAGCAGTTTCTTCTTTTGTTTCAATGATTTTCCATGCTATATCTATTAGGGACGTCAAAACCAGGTCTTGTTTGAGAAATGCATTTATGGCTTTCCAAACGTGCAAATTGTGAATTATTATCTAGGTAGATACTCCAATCATTATTAAAACCGATTTTATACAATCAATTATGTTTTGTATAAAGGTCAATGACATCATGTCACATAAAACAAGTGATACTTACGGAGACGGTATCCCCTACCTCTTTTTTTGGAAAAAAAAGGCGGGGGAAACAAGAGTAATGTAGACGGTGATTTTTGACTGATTTCCACGTGCCAATTTTGTAAGATAAGGTTAAGGCAAGTACGAAAAAATACAATCTAACGAGTCGGGACCTGGGGTAGGGTCCCTTATGCCCTTGGGATCACCTTAAGGGAGGTCAGCTTACAGTGCATAGATTCTGTCTGAGCAAGATGCATATTTTAAAATAGCACTGGCAAAATTTTACAGAATGGATCATTATTAACCCATTCCCACATAATGACTCTTTTTGACTCCCTGTCAGATAATGGTTTAGGAGAACATTGTAGAAGATGAAGAAATTGCTTGTGACAAGCAATTTCTTCATTTCCCACAATATTTTCTTCTTTAAAAGACCAAAATCATGTAAAATTTCAGTCACTTTCCATTGTTGTCTGCAACATCTTTGACTTTAGGTAAGTCTAAAATTTTGCCGTTTGGGAATGGGTTAAAATGTAGTTGAATATTATAGTCTGATCATGTAACACCCTTTTTTCAAATGCTGCAAAGACACTTTTCCTGATTCTGTTTTATTTGTATTTATTATAAAATCAAATAAAATCGTTTGAAGAACTCGAACGTTCTAAAGCGTTTTCATAACGCGATGGCTTTAACCTGCCAAATTCCTATATTCGCCCCACCTTTTCCTATATTAAGTAACCCTAGGTTGTCAAAACATTGACATATTTTGACGCCCTAAAGAAATATACTTTAGAAAACATTGTGGAAAATGAAGAAATTGCTTGTGACAAGCAATTTCTTCATTTCCCACGATGATTTCTAAACGAAACCACCTAAAATGTAATATTCCAAGCACTTAAAATTGTCGTCTGCAACACCTTTCAAATTGGAAGAGTCCAAAATTTTGTCGTTTGGTAATGGGTTAAGTAACCCTAGGTTGTCAAAACAAAAGTTCAGCTAAATCTGTGATAGAATTTTGTCGCTTTTCAACAAAAATCTCGTAACTGCAGCTTGTTTTAAGCTGCAGTTACGAGGTTTTTATTGTAAAGCAGCGATTTGAAGGTCAAACACCTAAACTAGTCTACAAACATATTTCACTTTAACCTCGCCAGACCATAGACATCACGCTTGACCCACAGATTAACCATTTCTCAAACGACAACATTTTAGGGCGGTCCAATACGAAAGCTGCTGCAGACGACAAAATTTATATAATAATAATACCTAAAAGTAAAAGTTGTGAATAATGTTACAGAAAACATTAATTTGGACAAAAGGAGAAAATGCTTTTTTTGTCTCAAAGTTTTCCCAAGCAACTACTCTAAGGGACGTCAAAACAAGGTCTTGTTTGGGAAATGGTTGACCCGTTCTCATTTAGGATATGGATAGGACATTTCTAATAGAAATTGCTTTGAAACACTGAGGCAAAAGAAGAAAATGCTGATAATCAGTACTTTTTCCGTTTGTCTTAATATATTTGTACTCTAATAATGTACACACAATTCCCTGAAGTCCACGTTGTCATCTGCAGCAGCTTTCAATATGGACAAGTCTAGAATTGTGTCCTTTTGGGAAAGGGTTAAATCCTATTACCAGACGGGAAATTTTTTAGACTGGTCTTAATTCAAATATTTTGTAGACGACACTTTCAAGTGAATGGAATTTTACGTTTTTGGTATTTTTGTGAAGAAAGCATTGTGGGAAATGAAGACATGTCTCGTTACGAGCAATTGCATAATTTTTCGCAATTATTTCCATAACCTTTATATTTCGGGAACCAAAAAGCGAGTCACTGGGTGAAAATGTGCTAAACCTTTCCCAAACATAAAAAATTTAGACTTCCAATTTTAAAGCTGCTGCGAATGACAAATGAATGTTGAAAGAAATAGCATCCGTGACCTTCCGTGCACAATTAAGGATGGAAAAATATTGAGGGATAGGGAGAAAAAGTTGTTTCAAATGTTTACTGAAGCCTTTTCGATTTGCGACTTCAAAACAATGTCTTGTCGGGAAAAGGATCAAACCTATTTGACCGTTGTGGGTCACTACTTCGCGTTATAAATGTTGATCAACGTTATAAAATAGCGTTCTTTTAAAAGATTACGCAGTATTTTGCCATCCACGTTCATCGAATCTTTTATAGAAGTACAAAAATGGCTGAAAATGACAAAACTCCTACCCAGGAATCCCTAATCCGAGTCTTCTCTGATGTAAATAGGCTCTTTGATATTTTGATGACAACAACATATCAAAACAAAGAGCGAATTTCACCAGAGAAAACTTGGATTAGATTATCCATTGTGAAAAAGATAGTGGGAAACATTGTAACAAAAGAAGTTAATACTCATAACCAGCATTTTCTGCTTTTTCTCGGAATATTCTTTGCGGTTATATAGATCTACACTGGCCTTATGTTATATCTATGAAGTGAATTATTTTGCTATCTATAACTACTATTAAATTGGAACAAACTGAAATTGTTTTATTTGGGAAATGGGTAATAGTTGAATGAATAACTAAATCAATTTAAATATTAATCTGATTATAAAAGAATTTATCACAAGTACTTTTCCCCCATATTACTGACCCTGGTTTTGACCGAAGTTGGTCACATTTCAATCTATATTTTACCCTTCTTTGAATAATATGAAGTAATCCAAATAAATATTGATTACACTTTATTACTTTTATCCTTTCCCAAACGACAAAGTTTTAGGGCGTCCAAATATAAAAGCTGCTGCAGACGACAAAAATGGAGGTTTTTAAAAAGTAAAATGTATAGATAATATAGTTCAGAAAACGTTTCTAAGCCAAAAGGAGAAAATACTGATTATCTTCATTTTCTTCTTTTGCCTCAATGTTTTCCCAAGCCTAATCTATTAGGGACGTCAAAACCAGGTCTTGTTTGGGAAAGGGTTAAGCTTTTCCCAAACAAGTCCTGGTTTGACTAGACATACCAGTGTGGGACCTAGAGGGGGTTCGGAGGGTTCTAACGAACCGATTCTTTCATTTTTATATAGAAAATTCAAATTCATGAACACTTTCATTTCTATGTAGAAAATTCAAATGTTAGCGAATACGGTCCCTAATGTCAGCAAGCAGTATGGATACTGACTGGACCCTTTTCTCAAACGACAAAAACTAGGTTGGTCCGATTTGAAAGTTCCTCTAGATGACCAAATGGATGTTTGTAAAGATACGATTGGTGTACACTCCATCCTAGAAAATATTGAGGCAAAAGGAGGCAAGATGTGTTTGTGAAACACCGAGGATTCGAAACACCAATGCCCCCGAAATGCCCCGGAAATGGCCATTTTTCTAAACTGTTAAGCTTGTCAAATTGCATGGAACAGATAGATTTATTATTGAAAGGAAGTTGCATACCAAACTTGAGCTTTGTATGTCAAATTCTTTTGGAGAAAAGGCAAATGTTTCTAACATCATATCAATTGCAAGAAGGGCCTTTATCCCAGAAGCTATTTATGTCAATTACAGCTATATTCACATAACTATTAACACTGGCATAAGAGAATCTTTTTTTCCAAAACCTTGGACTGTCCCAAATACAGGGGTAAAAGTTGAAAATTTTGAAAAACCTGAAAAAGTCTGTATTTAAATAGTAAAAATCGAGAAAATGGGGCATTTTGGAAAACTCAAAAACCTGAACTTCAGGCATATGCCTGAAAACTTTTACCCCTGCAAATAGATTGATTGGTTATTGGGGTTTTACACCGTTTTCGACTGCTATGCGGCTGGTACAATTAACCATGGATTCCTGTTGATTTTCATACCAGTACTACCACAAAACCCTTACCAAGCCTCCAGCTGCTCTCCAACATAGGTTCACAATATCAAACTATTGATGGATCCCAAATAGAACGCTGCAGCAGAAGACATAATGGATGGTAATGATGACTGGATTTGCCTATGATAGATCTCAGAAAATATTGAGACAAAAGGAGAAAATGCTGGTGACCAGCATTTTCTTCTTTTGTCTCAATGTTTGGCCTAGCCTTTTTAATATAAGACGTCAAAACCTGGGCCCCGTTTTACTAACAAACTTACGATCATATGTTTGTGTAAACTGTGTAACAAGGCATCTGATTGCACGAAAAATCGGATTAGCCCAATCAGGTTTGTTGTTACAAGTAATTACGTAAGTTTGCGTAAGTTTGTTGATAAAACGGGGCCCAGGACTTGTTTGGTAAATTGTGAAATAAATATATAATCATATAGTTTAAGTTATCACATAGCTTTAATTGCGTTTTTGTAATTATAACAATGTTCATACATTAACTTAAAATACAGTGACATAATTATACATGTATATTTACCCCCTTTTGAACTAAATTTACTAAAATCCCTCTTTATACATTTGAAATTTATGAAAAGTATGATCAATGCATGCATAAAAATAATTCAAAACAAGAAGGCAAGAATAGTTTTTAAAACATTTTCCAATAAACACAATTTAGGCTTGTCTACATTGAAAAGTATTGCTTAGGATATAATGATTGTTACAAAATCCAGAATTGATATTTAATTTATTATTTAACTCTTTCCCGAACATCTAAATGGGTAGCTGATCCACTTTGAAAGCTACTAAAGATGACAAAATGGACATTAATAAGAGAAAGATTTGTGTATGTTGTAGCACAGAAAACAATAAGGCAAAAGAGATAGTTATCAGCATTTTCTTCTTTTGCCAAATTCTTTTCCAAAACTTTCTGTAAAGTAGATAAATGAAAATCAGTTTAGGAAAGAGTTAATACAGAAAACACCAAAGGAGAGAAAAGCGCAAATGTTTGATTCCACAAGTGTTTACCACCAGAAATACCTTTTTAGATGGTGGGCATAAGAATTCAATTTTACTACAAGAGGACAATGATGGTCCTCAGATTTTCTACTTCTGATATCAAATATTATTTATCTTTGTCTTGTACATCATTTTTCATGAAATTTTGTAATTTAGGAAAGGATTCAAAGATATGAATCAAGAAAGACAACTTGGCAACAACATAATTATCATTCATAGAAAGACTGAAATAGTTATTTCCCTTTGTACAAACTACATTATTGGCTAAAATCATGTCAACACTTAACTGAACCATACCTTGTGCCTAAATAAGACAAAGTTTGGGCATTACCTTAAACTGTCTAAAATAGGACAACAGTTAAAGCTAGCTTGTCTTGTTTGGGAAACTGCTGAGTAATTTTTAATTAAAAATAATAACATTTAGGCAAAATAGGTAACATCAGCATCTACCAGGAATGTTTTGTCATGAATTAACAACTATGCCTGCTTTTTGAAAACAGTCTAGCTAAATATGAATAGTCAGTAATACACAAGCATGACATACAAAATGAAAGCTCATTGGATAATTGTACAACAAAAACACCGTTAGGACCAGTCATACAAACACATATTTTATAATCACTAACAGTGCACATCCAAAAAAGATCACCTGCGCAATATTTTTTGGACATGGTATGGACATGGCATTTTGTGTGACTGGGCCTAAAATGAATAGTTTGTAATACATAAGCATGACATACAAAATGAAAGCTCATTGGATAATTGTACAACAATAGCAACACATTAAAGGGACATTTCATTCCAATTTCAATTTTTTTAAGTATGTCTTGATGCCAAGATTGGTCATTCTAATGAGTATAAATACTATTAGTTTTTTTAAGTTGTTGCCAATAAGCGAGAAACACGCATTTAAAGTTGAGACATAATCGATAAATTGCATATAAATCCGAACTGTTGTCCACAACAATTTGTTTAATTTTAACACAAAAATATGAATTTCTCGTAAACGGCGCTATATTTTGGCTTGAAAATTTCAGAATTTTCATAAGGAAATATGCTCTTTCAGATAAAAATAAAAGTAAAATTTATGCCAAAAAATTCTGAAATGTCACTTTAAGGCCTGGTCAAACACAAGTAATCAATCCGCTGTCTGATCACTGTCAGAGTGAATAAAAAAAAGGCCACCTGTGCAGCATATTTTTTAACATAATGTGGACATAGATTTGTATGTGACTAGCCCTAAAAATGATTAGTGTAGGATATCGTCAGTGTAAATGCAAAACCTCGTATGTTGATTCGTGCAATTTTTAAAGTACAAACTTGTGTGCCCAATTTGCACAATTCTCGCAGGTTTTGAGATATATTTACTGATCAGTATTAATGATAAACTATTTGTGAACAATATAATATGTCCAAATGTCAAGTAAAACATTTTAGTTTGGGAAAAGTTATTACACTTTCATTCCCTACCCTTTAAAATTTTCCCAAAACGAGATACGAGGTTTTGCATTTACAACGACGATATATATAAATGACACAGTACAATGTGAAAGCTCAATGGATAATTGTACAACAACAACACAATTGGCAGACTGCAAAAACAGCAGACGGATCATGGCTCAACAATTTCATGATTTAAATATCGTAAGTTTTTTGATACATCCTGAAATATACAGCATCTATCTGGCCCTTTCTAAGATGTAAACTTCTTAGACTGTTATGCTGCTTATCAGCAATTTCTTCTTTACCCACTACGATTTCTAAAATAATATACAGTTAAAGTAACATTTCACATTTATTTCATTTTTTAAAAGTATGTCTTGATGCAAAGATTGTTTATTCTAATGCGTAGAAATGCTATCAATTTTTTGAAGTTGTTAATTATATGCAAAAAATATGCCTTTAAAGTTGAGACAGAAATGACAAATTCTATATAAATCAGAACTGTTGTCCACAACAATTTGTTTAATTTAAGCACAAAAATATATATTTCTTGCTTCAATGACGCTTCAATATTTTGACTTGAAATTTTCAGAATTTTCATAAGAAAAGAATGCTTTTTCAGATAGAATAAAATTAAAATGTATGTAAAAAAAATGTGAAATGTCACTTTAAGGCATCACTGTCTATGAAATGTTTCAAACACTAGTACAACCCTCTGAGTCTTATCAATCAATTTACAACTTTGTAATCAAAGTTTTTCTTGAAGCTTTTTGGTAACAAACCTTTGCAATGGTAAAACAAAACTGTCATCATATAAAATGCCAGATTAAAAACAAAAGTGTCTTAAGACAGAAGAAATAAAATTTCTTTTTCGCATAAAACTAAATGAATAGTAAAATAACAACATTTGATGCTAAAATAAACTTAAATGGTTAGAAAAGCTTTGACGTCTGAGATAATTTTTCAATCATTTCGAGTAACCCTTTCCCAAACAAGACCTAAATTTGATGTCTTGGGAAAGAAAAGCTGAAGACAAAGAAAATGCTGATGACTAGCATTTTCTCCTTTTTCTTTCATATTTGCTATGCTAAATTACAAATAAATCCTGTCCTTAACAAGATCCGTTTTGTAATCTGCAGCTGCTTTTAATTTTTTGGCATTTGGGTAAGGGTTAAGTGTGATGTGTTGCACATCAAAATATAGTCTTGTACTGACCCATCAATTTGAGCTAAACCAAAGCTGCTGAATCTTATAAATAAAATTGTGAAATATTAAACAAACAAAGAAATAAAACAAATACATGAATGCAAATAAAAAATCTCAATGATTTGATCTTGTACGACACATAATTGCACTGTAAGCATAGTTAATCTTTTCCAAAAGAAGACCTGGTTTTGACATCTCCAATACAGAAGGTTTTGGAAAGCACTGAGGGAAAAGAAAAAGTTGCTGATCCACCTAAGGCTACATATATCAGAGCTTTTCAACATAAACCTTGTAACTGCAGCTTGTTTTGAGCTGCAGCTACTAGTTTTTTGTTGCAAATCAATGATATAACAAAATGTGTTTGAGAAACATGAATGCCCCCTAAATGACCAATGCTAAATTTTCAGACAGACAGACGGAGGGACAGATATGAATAAAACAACATGCCCCTATCTTTCGATACGGGGGTATGAAAATGACTGATTGCACTACTTCAGCGTGATTGTAGATTTCAGATAGGTAGCCATACTACGTGATTTTTTCTCCAACGTGAAATCATCGATTGACAACTCTGGAACTTCAACCTGTATTGAAAAAATATAGAAATATTACATTGATACAATTTTTTTAATTTGTAACCAGATTTCGTTAAAGGGATTAACCCATTATTAAACAGCAAAATTTTAGACTTAACTTTCAAATTGAAAGGTGATGCAGATAACATTTTCAAGTTCTACAAAATCTTTGTGTTTTGGGTTAGAAAACATTGCGAACTAGAACTGTCGCAAAGCGGACAAATACCCCCCACTAGCGCGTTGTCACTGAAAAAGTGCTAAAGTTCAAAGTGGCATAACTCTGAAACTGCTGCCTGGATCAAGATGAAAATTGCAGGTGCACAACTTCATATGATAGGAAACAACCTGCTAAAATTTCAGCAAAATCGGTCAAAAACTGTGGGAGGAGAAGAGGACACAAAATTATGTCCACGGACGGACGGACAGACGGACGGACGGACGGACAACCTGAATCCAGTATACCCCCCCCCCCCCCCCCATAACTTTGTTGAGGGGGGTATAATAATGAAGAAATTGCTACAAGCAATCTCTTCATTTTTCACAATGTTTTCCCCAGCTATTTTTCTAAAGGGGTGTGAAAAAAATTGTCAATTGACAACTCCAGGACTTCAACCTGTATGGAAGAAGAGAAATGTTACATTTTTGCATTCATTTCCTTTGTATTGCATGAGGTCAATACCATTTTTACTTTGTAACAAGTTTTCATATGAGAGATTAATATTTTGGATAATAATAAGCAACTGCATAATCTTTGAACAAGAGTTATCTGCAAACAATGTAGCTTGACTTCATGGAAGCTTGTCACAAAAAGGGCCAAACTTGAATGTCAAGAAGTAAAAGGCCATGTACCCAGATGAAAGGCTTTGACAGAAGCTATTCATGAGTAAACTCTCAGGGCTCTACATCTAATAGTGTAACAAAAAGCAAAATTCTGGGCAAGTCCACATTCCAAGATTTTGCAAAAGACTGTGATAAGTGAATGAAATTTCACATGTTTTGCTTTTTCAGGGAGGCTTTGTGGGAATTAAAGAAATTGCAAAGGTTTTCAAAAGCTTTCTCCCATGAAGACATCAAAAAGTGTCTACAGCAGGTGCAAGAAAGCGTCATTCTGTGATTTGATTGATTGGTGTATTACGCCTCTTTCAGCTGCTATAGTCATATCGCGTGCCTGGAGCACCTGACCATGGATTCCTGTCTTTTCTCATACCAGTACTATTACAGTACAGTTGAGAACATCATGAAATTGACATTTATACCATTCCATTCCGATCAAAATCATTCCACTCCAGCGTTCATTCATTCCGATCACAAAAACACTCAAAACGCTCATAAAACATTCAAACCGCTCAATAAAAGTTCACTGGTTTAATTGGTTGTTATAAAAAGAAGGCATTTCATTGGCCGAAATATTATCGTGGGCGTTTTATCGATAAATCTTCATACCTATAATATTGGTAAATTTCCAATATCGAGCTGCTACTATTTAAAGATCACGTTTGATTGGTTGAACGGTTATCGTGGGCGTGTTATCGATTTTTAGATACACAAAATCATTCAAAACGCTCATTCCATTCATTCATTTATTCGCTCATAAAACATTCCCATTCCACTCAGAATGTCAATTTCATGATGTTCTCAACTGTATCCTTACCAAGCCTTCAGCTGCATGCCTACATAGACTAACAATTATTAAACCATTGTCGGCAGACAATTTGGTAACAAAGGATATTTGTCGTGGCCGGGTATCGAACTACAGACCTAATGAGTGAGAGTCTGACATACTACCAACTGTGCTAAGGCCGCGGCATCATTTTGTGGAGGCCTCAAAAGCACCATTTTCATACCTGATATTGGTTTAGCCAGCATGCAGACAGTTCAGTTTTGAATCTAGAACATTCATGATCGCTGTTGAAATATAACACCCATCTTTCACTGCTCACATTCTGTTCTGAGGAATCAAACGCCTGCAAATAAATTGTCAGATTTTCTGTAAAAATATCTTAACTTGGGGCCGTTATAACATGTTACCAAAGGATTTTTTTTTAGACTGGTCTGAATTCCAAGATGTTCTAAATGACAATTTCAAGTGAATGAAATTTCACATTTCAATTCTTTCTGAGTAGATAACATTTTGTGAAATGAAGAAATTGCTTGTCATAAGCAATTTCTTAATTTTACACAATGTTTCCAAAGCCGTTATCTTGGGGGGTTTCAAAAAGCGTCAACATAATGGAATGACCCACCTTTTTCTTGAGCTAGATATTGTCAAGATAATCAAATCTGAACATGTTTTCATAAAATATCATTTGACAGAACATTAATATAAAGAAAAGATTGATTGATTGGAAGTCTAATGCCTCTTTCAACTACTGCAGTCATATCACATAGCTGGAGCACAGGTACTACTACAGTCCTATCGCACAGTTAAGAATACCTAACCATTAATTCCTATTATTTCTCACACCAGTACTTCCAAAATGTCACAAACCATGCCTCCAGCTGCTCCTTCACATACATGATTCACACCCATTTGTGAGAGACAAATGACTTTTGTCAAATGTCAGAATTGACACTGGCCAAGACTGGCTCTGAACTCACAACCCCTAAATTGAAAGACTCCGATGTTACTGTCTTACTGACTGAGCTTTTGGGGCTTGGCATATGTAGAAAAGAAAAAAAAAACTCTGAAAATCAAAGTACCGAAAGGTAACACTTACCAGTATCAAGAAAGTATGGTTCACTTCATCAGTCAACACGGCTGTTATATCAGGTACGCTTGCACTCCCTAGAGTCCGGACAAAGTTGGTCTCCAAATCCTCATGGCACATTAACAACTTTTGTTTGGATAGAATCATACAACATGGTATCACAGTACTGGTGGAAGGGTTCATCTGTAGGAAATAAGTACATGTATAAATACTCAAATGAAGCCAACTGTTACACATTCAAAATTAAATGAGAATTGTTACAGTTGTTTTGATCAAAACAACTGTAACAATTCTCTTTTAATTTCGAACCTATAATAGTCTATTCATGTATTTATGGCACATTAACAACTTTTGTTTTGATAAAATCATACAACAAGGTATCACAGTACTGGTTGATGGGTTCATCTAAAAATTTAGAAATGTAAGATGTGATATTATATGGTTAACGCTATCCAAAACAATAAATTTCAGGCTGGTCCAAATTCAAAGTTGTTGCATATGACAAAAATAACTAGAACTGTCGCAAAGCGGACAAATACCCCCCACTAGCGCCTTGTCAATGAAAAGGTGCTGTAGGTCAACCGGTTCTTGACTTAGAACACGGAAACGGATTTTAAACAAAGTCTGATTGTGACCTTGACCTTTGTGACCCAAAAACAATAGGGCACCTCCATGGGTCATGGGCAACAACTGTGTGAAGTTTCATGATCCTAGGTCAACCGGTTCTTGACTTAGAGCACGGAATCGGATTTTAAACAAAGTCCAATTGTGACCTTGACCTTTTGACCTTGGTGACCCCAAAACAATAGGGCACCTCCTTGGGTCATGGGCAACATCTGTGTAAAGTTCCATGATGCTAGGTCAACCGGTTCTTGACTTAAGAGCACAGAAACGGATTTTAAACAAAGTCCGATAGTGACCTTGACCTTTGACCTTGGTGACCCAAAAACAATAGGGCACCTCCTTGGGTCATGGGCAACATCTGTGTAAAGTTTCATGATCCTAGGTCAACTGGTTCTTGACTTAGAGCATGGAAACGGATTTTAAACAAAGTCTGATTGTGACCTTGACCTTTGACCTTGGTGACCCAAAAACAATAGGGCACCTCCTTGGGTCATTGGCAACAACTGTGTAAAGTTTCATGATCCTAGGTCAACCGGTTCTTGACTTAGAGCACGGAAACGGATTTTAAACAAAGTCCGATTGTGACCTTGACCTTTGACCTAAAAACAATAGGGCACCTCCTTGGGTCATGGGCAACAACTGTGTAAAGTTTCATGATCTTAGGTCAACCGGTTCTTGACTTAGAGCACAGAAATGAAAAAGTCTACGGACGGACAGACGGACGGATGGACAGACGGACGGACGGACGGACAGACAGACAGACAGACATGGTGAAACCAATATACCCCCCTCTACTTCGTAGGTGGGGGGTATAATGAGACTATCAGAATGAAAACCCTCTGTGATGGGGTGGGAAATATTGAGGAAAAGGGAGAAAAATACTGGTTATCAGTATTCTTTTTCCTTTTCTTCACTATTCCCAAAGCTTTGATATTTAGGAGCAACACTGTTTGGGAATGGATTAACCCTTTCCCAAACAAGCCCTGGCTTTGACTTACCTCATAGAAACTGTGATGGATTATTCGACAAGATTCAAAAAACATTTTCATTTCAATTGACATGGGAGAAAATATTGTGCAAAGATGATAAAATCAACAAGATTTTCAAACATGTCAAAATATGTGTCCCAAATATGACACGATGTACATTATCTGAGATTAGATTTGTGCAAAATATAGCAAACCAAATATGATCATCATTATTTTTTTCTTTTGCCTCAGTATTTTCCCAAGCTTTTTCAATAAGGGACGTCTGAACAAGGTCTTGTTTGGGAAAGAGTTTTAAATTACCAGTAGACCCTCAGAGACTGACTGACAAAGTCCCTGTAACCATCTATTGGCCTCATCCTCATCCTCTGAATCTAGAGATATACACCAAGATGTCTCGTCCCACAGAATGATCTTGCAGATAACATTTTCAAGATGAAATTTTACATTCTTTTGCCATTCTGGATAGAAAACATTGTGGAAAATGAAGAAATTGCTTGTCGCAAGCAATTTCTTCATTTCCCGCAATATTTTCTATACAAAAACATCCAAAAATGTGAAATTCCATGCTATTGATATTGACGTCTGCATCACCTTTGAATATGGACAAGTCTAAAATTTTGACGTCTAGCAATGGATTAATTACCTGTAGACCCTCCGAGACTGCCTGACACAGTCCCTGTAACCATCGGTTGGCTTCATCCTCTGAATCTAGAGATATACACCAAGATGTCTCATCCGACAGGATGATCTTGATCGAGTGATTTTTGTCGGAGTTAAAATCTCGTTTACACCCTACACACTGCCCTTCATTCATGCTGAGAAACTGTGTAGGTTTGGAGTCGTTTTTGTCATTGTACAGGCATAGCATACCATCCCTGTTTAAAATGAAAGTTGGTAAATAACTGTGTGTAATCCATTTACAAATGGCAAACATTTAGACAGAGCAAATTTGATAGCTGCTGGAGACGACAAATGGATATCAATTAAGATATGATTTATGTACTTTGTAGCACATAAAATATTGAGGCAAGAGGAGAAAATGCTGCATTTTAGGATTTTCTTCTTTAGCCTCAATGTTTCTTTAACCCTTTCCCGAACGACAAAATTTTAGGCAGGCCCAATTCAAAAGCTGCTGCAGACGACAAAATGGATGTTAATAAAGATTGAAATTGTGTGTGATATAGCCAAGAAAATATTGAGGCAAAAGGAGAAACTGCTGGTTATCAGCAGTTCCTTCTTTTGTCTCAATGTTTTCACAAGCCCTTTCTATTAGGGACGTCGAAACCAGGTCTTGTTTGGGAAAGGGTTAAGCCTTTTCTATCAGGGAAGTAAAATCCAGATCTTGTTTCCGAAAGGGTTGAAAGAGTTGCCCGAATAAAAGTTTCTAAAATAGATAAATAATAGTTTTCGAATACTTTTTTTTCTCAATATGACAGAAAAAAAGTGTTGATGGTATGAAACATAATTTTAACAGTATTTCTTCCCTTCTTTTCAACCAAAGTTTTCTCTTTTGTCATTCTCAAAGTCTTCGAAACATATTTTTTGTTGAATGATTAGACATTATTAATAATTTCTTCTCAAATTTTATAAGCAATCTCTATTGAAAACACAATATCCATAATCCATACTTTTTTGTGCTTTTCTCATTGACCCATTCCCACAGTGACACTTTTTGAAGGGATCAATCCTATGAAATTTGGCATAGATGAATGCATGGGCAGTAGTTCCTGAGGAGACCAATTTCATAGATAGAAAAAATTTATGGACAGCCAGAGGGATGGACGAATATGACTGACACACCACCATGACAATAGCCCAGTAGCCTGACATTATTCAAAATCTCACCTTAACACAGCATATCCCAGTTTCCAGGTCTGTGTGCCCAATATATTTGTAGTCTCTAAAGATTTATAGTACAGCACCCCTTCCCTATCTGATTCACATGATGCTGTAGTTGATGTCGGGTCTTCCCAGTGGACTAATGAGTAACACATAACTTCCGATTCTTCTGGCTGGAAAATTAATCATAATTAATGTTTGCATGAGATTTAGGTTATTTAATTTTGTCATCTGAAACCATAACCCTATGTTGTAGATACTCATTTGAAGCGTCTCAAAGAGATGCTTCAAATGAGTACCCACAACTTAGGGTTTGGTGGAGAATTTTCTATTCAAAATGCCACTATCCCCTCTTATTCATTTCTATGAAGAACATATTTTCTAATGACTCATAGTACAGTACCCCTTCTCTATCTGATTCACATGATGCGGTAGTTGACGTGAGGTCTACCCAGTGGACTAATGGATAACACATAACTTCAGATTCCTCGGGCTGGAAAATTATTATAATCAATGTTCACATGATATTTACTTATTTAGATTGCTTAATTTTGCCATTTGAAATCAAAACCTATGTTATGGGTACTGATTTGAAGCGTCTCTACGAGGGGTTTCAAATGAATACCCACAACTAAGGGTTTTGTGGAAGGAGGATTAATTATTTCCTGTTCAGATTGTGCATACCGACAATGATTTAAACTTCTCACTCTTAGGTAATTTTCTCAGTTTAGATTGTTTTCCTATCTTACTATACAGGGTGGATCATCACGTGATCAAAATGGGTACATACACGTACACAAGATGGCGGAAAATTTGCGATTTTCGGTAGATTTCCCTTAATTGGTAAGTACTGCACCATTCGTTTGACTTACCATATAGCGCAGTCTATGAGCATTTCTGAGTGCTTTTCAGTGATGTCTGTCTCGTCTCTGGGCTTCATGTAGTTTCTGAGATACCCTCGAGGTTTTGAGCCGAATCGGAACGATTTTCGAGGGAAATTATATATGGTACGTTACACGTTCCCCGGTTTTTTCATCAAAAATAGCCTTTTCTCTCAAAAACTCATACTTGTTTCGATTCAATACTAAGGTCCTTCATGTGCAACAACCATACGTACTTTGCTTCAGCCTGTTCTTTCTTAGATTCACGAAAAAGGGAGAAATTGTAGAAACGGTACGAAACACGTACATGATACGCAACACGTGATGATCATTTGCAATTATGGTACGCACCACGTAAATATTTCAAATCCAACAGCTACAAAACGTACTCTCGGAACACAATTTTACAGTTTACTCACCGGTATTCCTGTGACTATTTTTAATGGGAACTCCGGTCTCCACATTTCTCTCTTCTGCAAAGACTTGAAAACTAAGTAAGTAGGCATAGATTTATGTAATAAAATACGGCTCAGAAATTCTCCTCATGTACGCTAATCTAAAAAAAGTCTAACCTTACGATGAAATGCAGAAATTCCACAATAAACAAGACTAAACTCAGTCACATTTTATATTGCAAACGTCATCACTTCACCATATGACGTCACTGTGTAAATTTATGAAATACGCGCAGTGACATGCGCAGACTAACCGGATATACAAATAAACATCAACACGAGGGTAGGTAAATTCAATCTGAGTTTGGGAATTTTGCAGAATTTCTGTATTGTCGTGTTTAAAATGATACTCATAAATTTGCTTTTGCTTGTCATTTCTGAGCTTAATTTTTAATCGTGTATTCAATGCCAATGCAAATAAAATGGTCGATCTTGTTTCTTAAGTGCGCAGACAGTAAGTATGAATTCAGGGGTTGGACCTAGATCTAATACTTCTGTTGATCTAACGTTTTCAGACTGAGCCCACTGGGACAAATTTGATAAATATATTCAAAAAGAAAGAGCTAGGTCTACTCAATATTGAAATGGTTTGTTCCGAAGGTAGGCTATATGTATACATTTTTTCACGCATTTCTGCAAGCGCAAGCAAAACACTCATACATACGTTTTCAAGAATTTCGGCTTCATAGGATTGCATTAAGACATTTTATGTAAAACTTCATTTCATATTTCAATATTTGCAGAGATACTGATCTTCTTTTGTTTTTACCGGAAGTTCCACATGCGATATAAAGACTAAGGACAACCAAATCCGTTAGCGATTCGCATGTTAGCTCATTCCCCGTGGGTAAAGCAATTTACTAGAAAATACAGCTACATCAAGATCTACAGATATTTTATTGGCTGTAACTCGGTTACGAAACGTAGTTTGTCCTTTCAAACACAACAGTGCAATTACTATTTACCCAGCCTTAATTGGGAGTGGCGTAAACCTTTGTTTACTACTTCATAACCAATCATCTGTATTGATTTATACCGTTTATATTGTATTATAAGAGAGAGCCTCGACTTTGTTTTCCCCATGGTTCTGTAATGATAAACGAATAACGAATGTTACAATCGTATATATATGTAAAAATAGGTTATGGGATTCTGTTTCCGCAATCCACTTTTATACTAATAAAAATGAGATGTCGACTAATCTACTTTTCTTGGGGAAAAGTTACCTAGAAAACCAGAAAAGATTATATTTTCTTGAAAGAATTGCCAGAAGTAAGTAAGTATTTTTTAGAAAATTTAGTTACAGTTAGATCTATATAAACTTTTCTAGCAAAATTGGGATATAGAAAGTAGAAATGACGAAGCTTGTCACAGTAATTACAGTCAATTGCCAGGGACAAAACTTCAACTTTTCTACTTTTCTACCTTACCATTTTGCTAGAGTAGTGGAAGTTAATCACATTGATTTCAACTTTTCTAAACTTGATACATAGAATAATATAACAATTGACGTGAGTCACACAGATTTAGACTTTTCTAGAAAGTTCTTTCGGTAGAAAAGTTGGAGTTTTGCGCCCGACAATTGTCAGAATTAGTGTGACGAAGTTCAATTTTTCTAGGTCTCAAATTTGCTAGAAGAGTGTCACACTAACTTCGACTTTTCTTGTAGGTAGAAAGGTGGATGGCAGTAACAGGATTTCGTAATAAAGCATGGGAAACAGTTATTGGTCCAAAGGCACACTAAGTTGAAAAATCATCGTGCATTATGAAACATACGGGTGACAGTGAACTCGGCCTGAAAAAAACTCGGCCTCATAAAAACTCGACCTGTATACGAACTCGGCCTCAATATAGACTGTATAGCATTGTTATATATATTGCTATTATATTGCTATTATATTATAATATTTGATATAATTGGTTTTATTTCATTGTATATCGTCAGAATTATGTGTTATTTAGAATTACTATTATCTAAATTTGTAATTAAAATAATATTTTGAACTTATGCCGTGTTTGTTCTACTATGTTGTTAATTCTAATATATATTCTATAATAAGGCCGAGTTCACCAGGCCGAGTTCGCCAGGCCGAGTTCGACAGGCCGAGTTCGTAATAAGGCCGAGTTCACTGGAAATAAAACATACTGCACACTCTTTTTATTTATGAATTAAATCGTTCTGGTTAATGGATAGTATCACGTTCTACCAGTATATTCTTGTATAATTTAATCAAGTATGGATGATACCTTGTACTTCGTCACGATTGGTGTGGGAAATTCATAAAACTTTGTAGCTGTTGGATTTGAAATATTTACGTGTTGCGTACCATAATTGCAAATGATCATCACGTGTTGCGTATCATGTACGTGTTTCGTACCGTTTCTACATTTTCCCCGTTTTTCTTGAATCTAAGAAAGAACAGGCTGAAGCAAAGTACGTATGATTGTTGCACATGAAGGACCTTAGTATTGAATCGAAACAAGTATGAAGTTTTGAGAGAAAACGCTATTTTTGATAAAAAAAAAACGGGGAACGTGTAACGTACCATATTCAATTTCCCTCGAAATTTGTTCCGATTCGGCTCAAAACCTCGAGGGTATCTCAGAAACTACATGAAGCCCAGAGACGAGACAGACATCACTGAAAAGCACTCAGAAATGCGCATAGACTGCGCTATATGGTAAGTCAAACGAATGGAGCAGTACTTACCAATTAAGGGAAATCTACCGAAAATCGCTAATTTTCCGCCATCTTGCGTTCGTGTATGTACCCATTTTGATCACGTGATGATCCACCCTGCTATAGCCCTATACTCAATTTCCAACCGAGACATCTGGTTGACGTGTATGCAATCTATTTCTTGAAATTTGGTTTTTATGGACTTCAAAGGTCCCTTTTCATTGATGGGTCACACATTTATTTAGGTAATTATTCTGAAAATCCAATTGATATTTTGCTGTGTGGTGATAGGTCAATACTTACGTCACAATGACATTCCTTTGTAATATATTTATTGAGTGATATTTTCTGTGCTAGACTCCTCGTGTCCACTTGTAATTGACCTGGTTTTACCTCACTGTTTTCCATACTGTGTGCCAGACAATCTACTATAGCTCTGAAAACATGGTGCAGAATATAACTCTTATATTAACCCTTTTCCCAAACAATGCCTGGTTTTGATGTTTATATACCATAGTGCTGAAGACCAAAGAAATACTTTAACCAGACTAAATTTGACAAATTTTAAGACAAGTATCAGTATTTTGAGACAGATATGGCCAATATTATCATAAGAGGCACACAGTTTGACATGAAATTTGAGGAAAAAGGATTGTGGGGGGGGGGGGGGTTGTCAGAGCTTCAAACCAAACAGCCTTTGGATACGTTTAGTCATTAGATTAGTTTATGTCGACAATGACCTAGTTAGAACTACCCTTGGAGAAAGTTGACCCTCTCCCCTCTTGAAGAATCCTGGACCCACCCCCTCCAACTAGAAAAGCTTTTTCACAAAAGTCAAGGCAGAAAGATGGGTTATACATACACAGTGACTCTTTCTTCCCCTGTTGTTAACCAGTATTGTTGTCTTTTGTTCTTACAGGCTATATGTAGTGTCTGACTGTTGTAACCAACCTAAATACAAATACAAAGCTAAAATTATACAAGGGCAAAAAACAGACACTCTTTGAATTAGTCTAACCCTTTTCCAAATGTCAAAACTTCAGACTTTTCCAAATTCAAAGATGAAGCCTAGTCACAGTTTCAAGAGCATGGAATTTAAAGGGGTCCATGCTAGGTTTTTATGCTTCCGAACTGTTCGGGAACTCATATTTGTGCATGGAAAAACAATTTGCAATGCATAAAAACCTCAATCACGACGAATAACCATCTTTCCTTTGCTATAGATCAATCCTTTACAAGCGTGTATACTCATTCTATTTTTACTTCAAAACAAGACAAGGTCAAGGTCAACAAGACACACCTCCGCGGTATTAACACACCGTACAACCTAGTGTTGTGTCGATAGTCGCCAGCTATCGAAAGCTATCGGATTGAGCCCACAATCGGCGACAATCGATTGCAATTTTCAACTATCGATAGTTGCACTTTTTCTTTTACAGTTAATTTTCCGGACATTTGGTTCTAATAATCAAAAAAGAAAATTGACGAATGAAAGTTCCAGGCTATTACCTTACTCTCCCACAATCTCTTGCAATGACTTTTACGAAGTGAAAGTAGAAGTTTATGGGTCCCGAAGTTTATGCAAAGTAAACAGAAAGAATGACTTGATTGGTAGTCTGCTATGAATGTCAGTCGTTTTACTATTGAGACGTTTCCTACTTGAGACTTTTCACTATTGAGACGTTTCACTATGGGACGTTTCACTACCGTTTGTATTTTGTTGAGACGTTTCACTACTGATTTTTTATAGGGGTTATTTAAAGTCATTTTTAACCTTTTTATGTTTTTTTTATGAAAAAAGATATTAGATCTATGAATGATTTATTGGTTTATTTATTTTCTTCATTTTACAAATTGTATCATATATGCTATTTAACCCTTTACAAAAAAGATGAAAAATGTGTAGATGTTTCACAATATATTTTCATTTACGGGTATTTTATATGTCAGTTTTATGATTTTAGGATCTTAATTTATTCTGCCATTCTTTTGCATTTCAGATGCAGATGACGTTTGAAAATCATTTGATTTAAAATAAGTTTTTCCCAAATGGCAAAATAGAGGGGTTATTGAATCAATTTTAAAGCAGATGCAGAAGGCAAAATTGATATGAATGTGTAAAGAATTTATGCACAATATAGCGCATTATTGAAACACAAAAAAAGATTAGATCTACCAACATTTTCTTCTTTTGTATCAATATTTTGGGGGTATTCTTTGGGAAATAATGAAATGTAATGTATTGCATTATATAGATCTATTACATTTGTGCATGTTTTCTATGCAATTGAAACACGATTGAAGAAGAAAGATGTGGTTTCTAAATAAGTAATATATGAATTTCCATAATGTTTTCTTTGTATTTTAATCAGATAGACGAATAATTGTAAGTGTACATGCTGAAGGTAACCACACTGAAGAGGCTCTTGAAAATGTTGAGGCAAGAAAATAAAATGCCAATCGGATTTTTTCTTTTGTTTCAAGGTTTTCTTATATATTGTATATCCTACTTTTTATCAAAATGAATAATTACGCAAAACTATCAAAAAATATGTGTTTATTGTTTGCCCTTTCCTGATTTCAAGGTCCCTTTTAGAAAGGGGTTGTCAAAAAATGAGGCAAAGTGCCGATATCATTTTCTTTCTTTTTGTCTCAACATTGTCTTTGTAAAATTCTTCTATATAAGATACATTAAATTCTTGTCTCAATCAATACTTTCTCTTATCAATGTATACAGTCCTACAAATCCAAATTTTTACAAAATACACATGGACATCTAACCATTTGGGAAAGAAAGGGTTAAGGGTTCATTAGTTATCTATATAGCATTTCACACTTATTGTCACTCTTTTAATGTGTGGCACACTTATAACAGTAGCAAATAACACCTTGACAAACCAATGTTTGTACTATACCATGATCAATTAACCAATTTCTAGCTCTAGAAATATCTTTTTCAGACCATAAATTCCTTTTGATAAATATATATGCACCAAATAAGGACGATCCAAATTTTTTTCAATATATATTTCAAACTATTGACTCAATGAATAGTGATGATAAGTTTATTGTCTGTGCTGATTTCAATCTTGTTTTAGATCCATCGCTTGATTATAACAATTACAAAAACATTAATAACAACATTACGGCTAGAAAACATTTGTTATCAGAAATAAACAATAGGGATCTTATAGACCCCTTTAGAAATATTCATGGAGATAGCCAAAAATTTACATGGAAAAGATTCACTCCTTTTCAACAAGGAAGATTAGACTTTTTCCTAACATCTAATGACATTTTTGAATTTGTAAAAAACTGTGACATTGATATAAGTTACAAATCTGATCATTCTATTATTTTCTTAGCATTAAAATTCTCAGAAACCAGTTACGGAAAAGGTTACTGGAAATTCAACAATTCGCACTTACACGATATAAACTTCCTTAATTGTATTAACGAGAAAATCGATGAAATTGTATTACAATATTGTTTACCCGTTTACAATCCCGAAACAGTTTTAACAAGAGGCCCAAGAGGGCCTGAATCGCTCCACTGGCTAAAGTGGAAGATTTATCCAAAGATTTCTTGTAAGCCTTACACAGCCAAATCTTGAAATTTGTGAATGAATTTTAAAGAGAGACTCAAAGAACATTATTGCAAAGTCTGGTTCAAATTGGCCTAATGGTTGATTTTTTAAAAAATTTTCTTATGATTTCTCTAAGTCTGAAGTCCGATAAACCCTTCCTCCCTGCCACGCCCACTTTTTTTGACAAATGTAAAAATTTGTGAATATATTTTGAAAAGAAAGACTCAAAGAACATTCCTGCAAAGCCTGGTTCAAATTGACCATATGGTTGATTTTTAAAGAATTTTCTTATGATTTCTTTAAGTCTGATAAGCCCCTTTCTCCCTGCCACAGCAACATTTTTTGACAAATGTAAAAATTTGTGAACAAATTTTGAAAAGAATGACTCAAGGCACATTCCTGACAGGTTTGGTTCAAATTGGCCCAATGGTTGATTTTTAAAGAATTTTCTTATGATTTCTCTAAGTCTGATAAGCCCCTTTCTCTATGCCACGGCCACATTTTTTGACAAATGTAAAAATTTGTGAACAAATTTTGAACAGAGTGACTCAAGGCACATTCCTGACAGGTTTGGTTCAAATTGGCCCAATGGTTGATTTTTAAAGAATTTTCTTATGATTTCTCTAAGTCTGATAAGCCCCTTCTCCATGCCATGGCCACATTTTTTGACAAATGTAAAAAATTGTGAACAAATTTTGAACAGAATGACTCAAGGCACATTCCTGCCAGGTTTGGTTAAAATTGGCCCAATGGTTGATTTTTAAAGAATTTTCTTATGATTTCTCTAAGTCTGATAAGCCCCGCCCTGCCACGCCCACATTTTTTGACGAATCAAAAATTCGCGAACAAGTTTTGAAAAGGGTCACTCAAGGAACATTCCTGCCAAGTTTGGTCAAAATTGGCCCACTGGTATAAGAGGAGAAGATGTTTAAAGAAAAAGTTAACGGACGCACGGACGGACGGACGCACGGACGCACGACGGACACAACGCCATGACAATAGCTCGCTGGCCTTCGGCCAGTGGAGCTAAAAATGGATAAATCAGAAATTCAATTTGTTATTGATGATCAACTATTTTTAGAAACCTTGTTAATGGAAATACGTGATAGAACAATCTCATATTCGTCTTATAAAAAACGAGAAATGGTGCAACGAGAAAACCAATTAATGTCCCAAATCATTGAAGTAGAACAAAATTTGAATGACACAAATAAAGAACAACTATTAACCTTGCAATCCGAACTAAATGAGATCAGACAATTAAGATTAAAAGGCGCTTTTATACGATCAAAATCGAACTGGATTGATGAAGGTGAAAAAGTTACGAATTATTTTTGCAATCTCGAAAAAGGGTATCAACAACAGAAAACCATACCCTTTATTGAAAAAGAAAACGGTTCTCGCATATACTCTCAAACTGAAATTTTGAAAGAAACTAAAACATTTTACGAAAACTTATACAATGAACGTCCACATAAAACAGATATTAACCTAGAAAGAGAATTCCGAAATGTTGAATATAATAAATTAAATCACCAACAAGCAGAATCTCTAGAAGGCTTACTTACTTACAATGAAGTATCGAAAGCTTTAAAACAAATGAAAAATGATAAAAGCCCAGGATGCGATGGTTTCACATCAAATTTTTATAAAGTATTCTGGAAAAAAATAGGTCATTTTGTTGTAAGATCGTTAAATTATGCATACATGGCTGGTTGTTTTTCTCGAAACATAAAACTTGGCACTATCACTTGTATTCCAAAGGAAAATAAAGCAAAACAATATTTAAAAAATTGGAGACCAATAACACTATTAAACGTCTTATATAAGATAGCTTCTGGTTCAATCGCTAATAGATTAAAATCAACATTAGATCATCTCATTTCCCCCGACCAAACAGGTTTCGTACAAGGTCGATATATAGGCGAAAATACCAGATTAATATATGATGTTATGAAACTTTGTGAAGAAAAGAAAATACGAGGGTTGTCCCAGTAATTCGTGGACTTTGTTCATAGTATTCATATTCGAAGTCCGATCGTCATAATGGTATGCAAATACCTTCCCATATTTATTCTTAGTAAGATAAATGTATTTTTGGTGTATTTCAATGTACATCTTTTGAATTGTGCATCATCGATTATACCAATGTATGCGTACCCGGCGCAAGCCTAATGGACGTATTGGAATTAGCATTTGCGTGTTCAATAAAACAATATTTTTTCTACTGTATTACTGTTTAGCGCCTAAGCCTGACATCTGTATGTAGGGACATCATTTTGACATAATCATAGCAAATTTCAATCGCCAAATATTGTTTGTTGTAAAATTACGCATATTTGAATATTTCTCATTGAAATCACAACCAAGTTAAAATGGCGACGTTAGAGAAAGACAAAGCGAGCAGAATGGCAGTCTAGCTCGATTTGCATACCGACATAACATGAAATGATACATACAAGATGTACAGTCGGAAATAGAAATATTTCCATGAGCCATGACAGAGCTTATGATCAGCACAGGGAGTCGTACACCCGTCATATTCACAGGACATCGTCCATTGCACTATGTGTTCTTACTTAGTAAGTCACATCTTGGGGGGAAAATGATTTCAGGTCCGGAAAGAGTTGATGTATGCGATTAAATGCTTCATTCGTTCATAAAAAATTGGATAGTGTAGCGATATGTTTAAAAAGTGGGAAAAATGACGCCGTTTGTGTATCATACATAAGGGAAAATACTTCGAACGAAAGTATCCTTATGTACAAAACAATAGGGATTGAAATAGATGACGTCGTCAGCGTGCGCCAGGTCTGCGTACCTTATTGATTCGTAGCTTGCAAAAAGAGCCTATACTTAGACATATTATTGTGATATTTTGCATGTATACTCAGGATATGTGTCTTTTATATACCTGAAAAGTGGAAGCTAGTGCAATGATTGTTTTTCATACAGTAAGCCCAGTCCACGATTTACTGGAACAACCCTCGTACCCGGACTTTTAATGCTTATTGATTTTGAAAAGGCCTTCGACTCCTTATCATTTAAATTTATTAAGAAAACTTTCTCCTTTTTTCAATTTGGCGACTCTATTCAAAAGTGGATCGATCTTTTTCTGTACAACACCGAAGTGTCAGTACAGCTAAATGGGTTTATTTCCGAAAATTTCCACGTAAAAAGAGGATGCAGACAAGGCGATCCGATCTCATCTTATATTTTCATCCTATGTTCGCAAGTATTAAACTTAATGATAAAATCAAACTAAGACATTTCCGGTATAAAT
Organism: Fragum sueziense; assembly: GCA_963680895.1. NCBI lineage: Eukaryota > Metazoa > Mollusca > Bivalvia > Cardiida > Cardiidae > Fragum > Fragum sueziense. The sequence goes on along the minus strand of OY804604.1, from coordinate 22,549,924 downwards.
GTTAATGGCAAAGAATTTCTTCTTTCACAATTTGCAGATAACACATCCCTCCTTCTAGACGGGAAAGATAAATCGCTACATTCAGTTCTAGACATACTCAACCATTTTTCTGAATTATCAGGTTTAAACGTCAACTTTGACAAAACAAAAGTTATATGGATAGGATCTTTGAAATACAGCACCCGATCCATTAAAACGAGATGGAAATTATCGTTGGGTGAAACACAATTTAAACTTTTAGGTATACTATTTGATGTTGATCTAAAAAAGATGATAAATTTGAATTTTTATCCAAAGTTAAAAAGCATAAAAAACTGTATAACATTTTGGAAAAGGCGGAAATTAACACCAATAGGGCGTATAACTGTCATAAAGTCTCTTCTTTTACCCATGATGAACCACCTTTTTATCAGCTTACCAACACCACCATCAGATTTTTTTTAAAAGAGATTAATGATTTATTTATAGACTTTGTTTGGGACGGACGGCCGAAAATTAAAACTTCGATATTAATTAAAGATTATGAAGACGGTGGGCTAAGATTTCCTGATATTAATTGCTTTATCAAAACTATGAAAATAAAGTGGTTAAAGAATATGGTTGTACACCCAGATAGTTTATGCTACCAATTGGCTAATACTTTATTTGATATAGATAAACTTTTTAATACTGGAAAGTATTTCGGTGATCACATTATTAAGACCATAAATAATAGCTTTTGGGCTGATGTTATAAGAGCTTATATTTCATACACCGAAAAGTTTGTCCTAGAAAATTGGACTCAAGTTCTACATTTCCCGCTCCTTTACAACGACAAAATTACAATAGATTCAAAGTTTGTTTATAACGATTGTCTCTATCAAAATGGTATAAGATTCGTTAAAGATATTCTGACTGAAAATGGCAGTTTTAAGAATTATCAAGATATAAAAGATCACGTAAAAGGTAGATTGCTTTTTCTAGAGTTTTACAGCATTCGAAATGCAGTTAAAACTTTCATAAGAGAACAAAACTTTGAAGTTGATAACTCGAAGCTATTTACTGCACATAACCCACGTGCATCTTGTTTTATCTTTCAATTGATCACAAAAAACAATATGAACAAAATCATCTATTCAACATTAATAATAAACGATGAAAAACCAACAAGTCAAACTAAGTGGCTCTCAATTTACAATCATTTTAACACAGACTGGAAAACTATTTACTCCAAAATTTTCAAATTAACTAATGATACTTACACGCAATGGTTTCAAACAAGGATATCTCACCGAATACTTCCAACGAATTCTCTTTTTTAAAAAAGATGGCCATTACTGATGATGACCTCTGTACCTTTTGTCAGTCAAATGAAGAGACTCTTTTACACCTTTTTTATGACTGTGTTAAGGTAAAGCCGATAATCCATCTGCTAAACCTAAGTATCAACGATTTTTATCCCAATTTTCATCTAAACAGTGTAGATGTCATGTTAGGGTGCAATAATAAATCAAATATTGATATACAATGTATTATGTTTAGAATACAAAAAATATATCTACATGCGTAAATTGAAAAAGACTAACCCATCTGTTAACGGATTTTTAAACTTCTTAAAGCTAACGATCGAAATAATCGATAAAACAAAAAATAAAGAACGGCTTAAAATAAACTGGGCAATTGTTAGGAGGATGGCACAGAGAACTTAAAAACATACATGAAAGCTTAAGAAATAAGATCATCTAACATTCTTTATTTCTATCTTTAATTAGCATATATCTTTGTTTATCCTTATTCATTAATTATGTAAAGCTACACATGCTTGAGGTAATTATGAAATTATACATCAATGTACTACTAGATAACCAAATCCGAATGTTTTAATCCATTGCTAGATGACATAATTATTGAGGAAATCTTCAATTCTTTTCCTACTGCATTCTTTCCTCATAGATTTGAAGCATAGATACTTCTTTTGATTCGCTAGCATTGTATTGAAACAATACCATGTATGCTATTTAAGAAATTTCATTTGTTATTTGTTATATATTGTTATATGCATTATTTATTGTACAAATTGGATAAATAAAGATTGAAAAAAAAAAATAAAAAAAAAAATAATAAAAAAAATGATCAATTAACCCTTTCCCAAACAACACATTTTTTAATTGGTCCAATTTGAAAGTTGTCTCAGATTATAATGAATGATATTTAAGATTTGTATACAATCCCCCCCCCCCCCAAAAAAAAAAGAAAAAAAAAAACACACACACAGATAAATATTGAAACATACAGAGAAAATGCTGGTTATGAGTATTTTCTTCCTGTGCCTCAATTATATTTCCTAAGCCTGTTCTATTAGCCAATGTACTGGTATGTTAGAAAATAAAAAAGAAAGAAAAAGAACAAATGTGTATGTCATCTTTAACCTCAAGCAAGACCGATTCAAATTCATAATGCAGTGTACCAGATCTTTAAATCTTTCTATGGTGGAAGGCCCAGGGGTTTGCCTAGCCATTTCTGAAAAGGAGCCTCTTTAAACCAGAGACCTCTTCCTAATTTCACATTTAGGTTTTTACATCCATGATATAAAAGGTCTGGAAAAACATTGAGACAAAAGAAGCCAGTATTTTCTTCTTTTGTCTTAATATTTTCATGTTGTATTATATACAAATGCTATCTTTACTAGAAATAAAAAATTTGGTCTTATCAGCTTTTAAATTGGACTACCTATAATATTGCTGTTTGGGAAAGGTTTGAAAAACTACAAACAACAAGAATTTATAAATAAATATAACATAGATAAAAATAAATTTTAATTACAATAATGTGTAATGGTTGAAAGATGATTAACACATTTTCAAATATATAGGCTGTTAACAATTACCTGTTATAATATATATCAATCTTAATTGGATTAAAAAACATATTTATCTTAACATAAAACTTAAAAAAGAAAATGTGTTTCTTGGAAAAATATGACCACCAAATGCTAAAAAGTTATAAGAAATTCTTGAAATAATAATGAAAAACATATATAGAAAATAATAAAATTGTTGAGACGTTTCACTACCAAATAGTAGTGAAACGTCTCATAGTGAAACGTCCCATAGTGAAACGTCTCAATAGTGAAAAGACCGACACCCGTCTGCTATTTACCAAAATTAATCGAACATTAACAATGACTTTTGATAGATAGGATTCCAGCATTTAAAGCTATAATTAAGTAATGAAAATTGCTTGATAGTTTAATCAGTTATTGTTTATCATGTAAGTGCTTTAAAAAGTGTTAACAATCGAAATATTTTATTCATAGCATTTCAAAGAACATAATTCCAAAAAGCAAATCTAGTAAGGGGGTACCACTTGATTGGTAGTCTGTGATTTCAGTAAAATTAATCGAACAAGAACAATGTCTTTTGATGGATATATTAAAGCATATGAGGTGCATTTTAGTAATGAATATTGTTCAATCAGTTGTAATTAATTAATCGGGTGCTTTAGATCGTATTTAAACGATCGGAATATTATAATCATAGCATTTCAAAGAACACAATTCTCATCCTAGACTGACATACTCATCTGCAAACAATAAAGCACACCATCAATAAAAGAAGTCTAATATTGGAAAACGACAACAATAATCAATCTCCGAGCAGAGTTGCCGTTCGTTACACTCACCATACATCTCTGCAACGGGCTGGGCGGCTGAATGACAAGAATCTTGTCAAACCGAGGAATACGTGTATTATTACTGTTTAACTGTTTCATGTGTAACATAATAAAGTGGACAAAGAATTGATGACCCTGGGTACATTTGAAAGTTATTATAACTGATGAATTTACCCATAGAAAATGGAACTATTTTCTCAAGCCTCCTTACCAATGGCAGGAATTTTGTGCTAAAAATAGACTAGGTTTACGGTTTTGTTTTGATAAATCGTCGGTGTTGTTATATAATATCGAATCTATGGCTTGAATCAAGTCGTAGTTGCGAGATTTTATAACAACACTTACGAAATACAATTGTTTGTCCGAAATACGCCACGGTTAGCTGGATAAAATCGTTCCCTATCAAATTGAAACCTACAGGGCCCCGTTTTACTAACGATCTTACGATCATATTTTTGTGTAAACTGTGTAACAAGGCATCTGATTGCACGAAAAATCGGATTAGGCCAATCAGGTTTGTTGTTACAAGTAATTACGCAAAAAATAATCGTACGTTCGTTAGTAAAACGGGGCCCAGATGAATGACAACAATTTAAAAAAAATCAAATCATTATCGTTGGAAAATGATATTAAATTTTAAGCAACGTGAAGTATGATATATTTTGGACTTCGGAAAAGAAAAATTATTTGTTATTGCCATTTTGATGTGATAGAAAGTGACGTAATCTAGCAGATGATGACGCAATACTCTCTGAGGCAACCACAGAGGTGAATGTAATGAATGAGCCGTGTGCAAGAGAGTGAACAATAATGTCTCCAAATTGATCCACTGACAAAATTTAGCTTAGTTTGTTGACATCTTTTAGGGAAGTCATGCTATCACATCGGCAGTGAGAAAACAGAAAAGTCTGTCTGAAGCTGGTAAAGAAATGGATTAACGGCGATGATTCCTACCTGTCCTGGAACTTCATATGTTCATCACACATACATGATGTATGATGAATAGTTATATAGGTAGATACATAAGCATCAAAAGCAACCAAGGGCAGAAAGATAAAATTTAAATTAATGTTCCCCAATTTAACAAGTTTTCATGTATAGGCTCAATTTTACAAGATGAAAGGCTATATATTGCTTTTCTACCAATCTCTTTTATATGATACTGAGTTAGATCTACATATTTAGGCTATGAAAAAAAAACTTGCTCAAAAAATGAAAAAGCCAGCGTTATATAGGCCTACATTCAAAGACAACTAGCCTCAGAAGCAACTCCTCAAGACCTTGTTTAAATTTGGCTCAGTATTGGAGTAGCATCATAATTATGCAGTTAACACATAAAAAAATATACTTAGCCTAATTATGATATTTACTAGGTTACACTGATGGACTTTTTTTGTTTACAAAGAACCGATTGTACAATCGATAATCAATCGGTTGTGACTTTCCGATTATCGATAGTGATTTTGCTGTCTGATATACAACACTAGTACAACCGGCTGTGTCGATGACTGTGACCTTATTTGCGAGGGATACGTGAAAAGGTTTATTTTGTACAAGCACTGAACATCATTACGCGTATTTATCAACTATAGCATGCGCGGATCCAGAGGGGGGTCAGGGGGTCATGACCCCCCCTGGAATTCGGCAATAAAAGGGGTTATAAAAAAAAAATACTGGTTATGTCCCAAAATAGCTGCGTCATTTGTCCCTGTGTGCCACGACAAACTGTTGTTATATTTAGTCCTTCATGATATGACATGTATCTGCATGCACGGATCCAGAGGGACCCCCTGACCCCCCCTGGAATTCGGCAAAAAAGGGTTGAAGATTGGATGACCCCCCCCTGGGAAAAATACCTGGATCCGCGCTTGTATAGAATACCAAAGATCCTTTCATTTATTTATAAAAGTAAATTCATTTGACCTAACATGCACATGACATCAGATGCCGAATCTGTCTTCTCAAACTTTCGACGTCGCCGGTTGTACGGTGTGTTGAATCTCGCTGAGCACAGATGACGTACCTCTGACATGATTGATTTTTGAAGGTTGGGCATATCTAACCGTTACAAAACAAAAACAAGGACAAAACAAAACTGACAGCATGTTATTCATTGACTTGGATTTTAAAACTTAATAAAGCTTGGTGAGTGCTAAGAATGGAGATAAGTGATCTACCCCTTCAGGTTGGTAATTTCATACGTTATTTCTGGTTTGTAATTATTGCGCCATTTGCATTTTCGACAGCCTAGCTTGTCCCCCTTTAACATTTTATGGTCTTTTGGGGTACAAAACAGTGGAAAATGAAGAACTTACTTTTCACAAGCAATTTATTTATTTTCCATTTTGCATTCTAAAGCCTTTAACTTGTGTGGCATCAAAAGCGTCAATGGGTGTAAGTTATTTTTCCAATTCTTTTACATATTCAAATTTACAAAATAAAGTCAACTTTTGTTATTCTTCAGTAAAACAGGCCCAGATCCTTGAAATAACTATTTACATAATTCCTACAATTAAGATCTTTAATTCAATCAAAATTTTCTGCAAAATATTCCATAAACATTGTGATGAGATTATCTGAACAAAGGAACTAAGAGATGCTTTTGCAAACACATAGGTTTCAGGAAAGTCTGTTAAATATTACTCCTAGCATGTATTTTTTTTTAACCTTTTCCCAAATGGCAAATTTTCAGGACGATCCACTTCTAAAACTACCACAAATGACAAAATTGATGTTATTAAAGATAGAATTTGTGTAAAATATGACATAGAAAATATTGAGACAAAAGGAGAAACTGCTGGTTATCAGCAGTTTCTTCTTTTGTCTCAATGTTTTCCCAAGCCATATCTTTTAGGGGCGTCAAAACCAGGTCTTGTTTGGGAAAGGGTTAAATACACAAGACCAGAAATAATATGAATAGTACAAAACGGGAAAGGAATACAAACCATACAATCTTGCAAACAAAATAACTTACCGAGACAAAGTCTATCTCCAAATAGGGAATTGTCGCTGTTGTTTGGAATCTCCTTTTCCCTTGATCTTGCAGAAGATATAGACAGTGGGTTGTGATAAGAACAAACACAGTTTTAGTTTTACCCTCTGTGTGTCCTTGTCTGCAACAAAACATCTGAAAACAGAAAATAGAATGATTATTTAACCCTTTCTAAAACAAGACCATGTTTTGACATCCCTTATTCAAAAGGTGTAGGAAAACATTGAGACGAATCAGGGTTTTCCCTGGATCTTGTAAAGGAGTCCTTGGGACCCTCAGCTATGATTTTTGAGAGTCCTTGTGTTAATTTTAAGAGTCCTTTCTTAGAAAATCAGTTAGATATGAACACCAAATATTGGCCATATTTAAAAAGACTGCAGCAAACTCAAGACCCATTATTAGTATTTGGCTTTGTATGTTTAACAAAATATAGGCATCCAGCCTGTCATAGGGTTTGTATTGACCAAAATGGTGGAATCATTCTGAATAATATCAAAATCAAATTCAATTTATAAATGTAATTTACAAAGAACACTTAGGACTGGAATTTGATGATTCAGAGTTCCAATGCTACCCAGAAAACAGGAATATGTTTGGATTTTCGTATAACACTTTCTCCCATCTGGAAGTAGTCTTGATTTTATCAAATCTGGTAAAAATTAGGAAGTCACAGAAAAGTACAAAACAATTTGGGTACAAATCCCTTCTAACACCCCCCCCCCCCCGCCTATAGGAGTATTTCTTATTGTGAGTAATAAAAATGGAACCTTATGCAAGCGTCTGTCAAGAATGTGTTTGATGTCATGCACATAATGTCTGCTTAAAAATTCCTACATGAATGTAAGCAGGTGTAGTTTCGGTAAACTAGACGATCATAGCACTTTAAGTAAGCTAGTACTTGTACTTTTATTTGGGAGTCCCATGGGACGCACATAATATATTTTTAAGAGTCCTGAACCCAATTTTAAGAGTCTAGGACGCAATATCCTGCGTCCGGGAAAACCCTGCGAATGAAGAAACTGCTGATAACCAGCAGTTTCTCCTTTTGTCTCAAAATTCTAGGTGTTATTTTTTACACACATCCAATCTTTATCAACATCTGTTTTGTCATCTGCAGCAGTTTTTGAATTGTACCATTCTAACATTTTGCTTTTGGTGAAATGGTCAAGTCAAAGTGAAAATCTGGTCCCCTTCTCATCAAAAACATTTCAAATCCATTCATTTTGAAATAAATATAGCCATTGAAACTTAGTAGGAAACAGAAATAAATTGCTCATTTTGAGCAATTTCTTTCCTTTTCCTACTCTTTTTCATTTTTGAACATACTTGCAGAGCTACAAAAACAATTAAATATCATTTTAATCAAAATTGAAAAACATCGGATAATTTGTAACAAGCAATTTCTTCATTTCCCAGAATGTTTTTATAAGAATCTATCTTGTGGGGGTATCAAAAAGCGTCAATGTTAAGGAATGAGTTAAATCATGATACATACCCTAATAACATTTTCATCATCATCTTGTAGAATATCTAAGGACAAGTACAATATACTGTTGTTGTCTAGTCTGAAATGGGAAATGGAACATAATTAGAAAAATCTGTTGTATATTTTTAGAATTAATGAAGAATTTTTGAAATTGTTGCCTCACATGATTCTCCTCCTTGACAATGATCTAACGAATTTTGTCAAATTTAATGGCAAACAACTCACAAATTTCTGGTCTGATCAAAATGAAAATCCACCTCATCCAACATGTTAAGGTCACCTACATTGTGTCCAAGTTTTGTCCTGATTGCTGGATTGCTTGTACATGCTAGAGCGTAAACAAAACTAGTGATTTTTTACATTCAAGGTCACATAACTCCAGACTTTCTAGTCCAATCAGGCCAATAATTGAACTCATCCAAGAACTTATGATCATAAATTTTGACGAAGTTTGATCAAGATTGGTTAACTTTCGTGAATGCTAGAATCTAAATACCTAATTTTTGACAAACAGATGGCAGACAGAAAAAGACCTCAATAGCTCACCTTGAGCACTTTGTTCTCAAGTGAGCTGATAAAACAAACAGCACTAAAATACTAACTCAACTTCCCCTGCCCGCAGACTAGATGTTCGAAGTCTGATGATCAAATTATTCGTCCCATCAGTTCCTTCTTCTTCTTCATCTTTGGAGAAAGTTATCCTCGTGTACAGTACAGCTTCTTACAATTTCAAGTGAATGAAATATAAAAATTGTTTTTTTTTTTTTTGTTATAGAAAACATTGTGGGAAATGAAGAAATTGCTTGTCACAAGCAATTTCTTCATTTTCCACAATGTTTTCTAAATCCTTTATCTTGTTGGATCACAAAAAGCATCATCATGTGGTAATGGATCAAAGAACAAAAAAGACAAAATACTAACTCAACTTCTCCTGCCCGCAGACTAGACGTTCGCGGTCTGACAATCAAATTATCTGTTCCATCAGTCCCCTCTTCTTCTTCATCTTCGGAGAAAGTTATCCTCGTGTAGAGCTTCTTCTGTTCTATCAATTCTTCTACCTTTGCTTGTAATGCCTGTTGCTCTGTCCCTGTAAACATTTAAAATTCAATATCATTAGCAGCTGTCCTGCTGACTTAAAATTTTGTTTCAAACAAATTGCAAAGTAAAAGACATTTTAATCAGTTTATCACAAGGTTTTGCTACAATAAATGAGTAGAAAGCAGGCAGTGTAGGCTAAGATCAGACTGCATTGAAATTAATGCAACATCAAAGTTATCAAAGAGATGTCATAAACATTCAGTGGTGGAATGTGTGTTGGAACATTCCACCGACAAATGTTTACAACGACACCTGAATAGGTTTGGAAACAACAAAATTTTAATGTTAATGATGGTGCATGAAAAATTCCAATGTTGCATGAATCTCATTACGGGTGGACTACCTTAACTCAGAAGTAAAAAAATACCTTGCAACTCTGGATCTGTAGATAAGTTACTATGTTGTGAAGCAATGCTAATATTTGGTGAAGCTCTGTTGATTGACTGGGCACTCTGTGGTCTACTGCTTGTAGAACTCTGCAATCTATCATTTTCTTCCGTAACCCTTTCCAAAAACAAGAACTAGTTTTGACATGTTGTAGAAGAAGGCTTGGGAAAACATAGCGTCAAAAGAAGAAAATGCTGATGATCAGCATTTTCTTCTTTAGCCTCAATATTTTTCTGGTTCTATTGCACACAAATCATAATTTTAATTTCATTTTTGTCTTCTGCACCAGCTTTCAAATCAAACCACCCTACAATTTTGTCTTCTAGTCATGGGTTAACTCAGAAGCAGTCAGTACCTTGTAACTCTGGATCTGTAGATAGGTTACTATGTTGTGAAGCAATGCTAATATTTGGTGAAGCTCTGTTAACTGACTGGGCACTCTGTGGTCTACTGCTCGTAGAACTCCGCAATTTATCATTGTCTTCCGTAACCCTTTCCAAAACAAGACCTAGTTTTGATGTGTTATATAAGAAGGCTTGGGAAAACATTGAGTCAAAAGAAGAAAATGCTGATGATCAGCATTTTCTTCTTTTGCCTCAATATTTTTCTGGTTCTATTGCACACATATGATATTTTTACTATCATCATTTTTTGTCTTTTGCACCAGCTTTCAAATAGAACCAACCTACAATTTTGTTGTCTAGTCGAGGGTTAACTGAGAAGTAATCAATACCTTGTAACTCTGGATCTGTAGACAGATTACTATGTTGTGAAGCAATGCTAATATTTGGTGAAGCTCTGTTAACTGACTGGGCACTCTGTGGTCTACTGCTCGCATTACTACGCAATTTATCATTTTCTTTCATGGCGTTTGAGAACAACATGGATCTAGACCAGCCTGTGCATATGCACAGTCTGATCCAGATCCATATTGTTCTCTAATAGCTTCTTCATTAGCATCAGCAACTTTGAGAGAGAAGAATGGATCCTTATTAAACATCATTTAACTACCAACTGATTTGGAAACTTGGTTTCTAAAAACCTGTAAGGGACTGTTTTCCAGAAAATGGCTCAAATTCATGACTTTTACTTTGTTGTCTGCATTATATTTAAGTGGTAAAAGATTTTGCCATTTGGGAAAGATTTAATTTCCAATCAACTGAAGTAGTCAATACCTTGTAACTCTGGATCTGTAGATAGGTTACTATGTTGTGAAGCAATGCTAATATTTGGTGAAGCTCTGTTAACTGACTGGGCACTCTGTGGTCTACTGCTCGTAGAACTCCGCAATTTATCATTTTCTTCCGTAACCCTTTCCAAAATAAGGTCTAACTTTGACATGTTGTAGAAGAAGGCTTGGGAAAACATTGAGTCAAAAGAAGAAAATGCTGATGATCAGCATTTTCTTCTTTTGCCTCAATATTTTTCTGGTTCTATTGCACACAAATCAAATATATATCTTTACTATCATCATTTCTGTCTTCTGCACCAGTTTTCAAATAGAACCAACCTACAATTTTGTCTTCTAGTCAAGGGTTAACTCAGAAGTAATAAATACCTTGTAACTCCGGATCTGTAGATAGATTACTATGTTGTGAAGCAATGCTAATATTTGGTGAAGCTCTGTTAACTGACTGGGCACTCTGTGGTCTACTGCTTGTAGAACTCCGCAATCTATCATTTCCTTCCATAACCCTTTCCAAAACAAGACCTTGTTTTGACATGTTGTAGAAGATGACTTGGGAAAACATTGAGTCAAAAGAAGAAAATGCTGATGATCAGCATTTTCTTCTTTTGCCTCAATATTTTTCTGGTCCTATCGCACACAAATCATAACTTTAATATCATCATTTTTGTCTTCTGCACCAGCTTTCAAATAGAACCACCCTACAATTTTGTCTTCTAGTCAAGGTTAACTCAGAAGTAGTCCATACCTTGTAACTCAGGATCTGTAGACAGATTACTATGTTGTGAAGTAATGCTGATGTTTGGTGAAGCTCTATTGACTGACTGGGCACTCTGTGGTCTACTACTCGTGTTACTCCGCAATCTATCATTTTCTTCTGTATCATACTGGCTCGATCGCGAGGAGGCAGAAACTCTTCTTTTCTGACTTGGTGAGAAAAAATCTGGAGTATTCCTATTGGACGATTTTTCATAATCTGATAAATCTGAGTTCTGATTGGTTTGTTCAGTATTTGAAGACATCTGATTGGATAAATTAGTCTCACTGTCAGAATCTTTGTTATTTTCATAGAAAGGCATTGGGGAGTATGAACTTTGGACAGAGTTTCGTTTAGCACCACCGACTGGTGTGAATCTTGCTGGTGTGTTGTTGTTTGAACTTCTAGAAGGTGTGCTGGTGTTAGATTGTCTACTCGGTGTGCTTCTCGGCGACCGTTGGGAGAATTTGGAAGAGTTGGCGGTCACATAGAAGTCATTGTCATCATCAACATCACTGTCATATGAATCAGATTCGTTAGTTTTGCTGTAAATACTAGGCTCTTCAGCTGCATAGTCTTGTTGATTGATTGTTGTGTCGTCTCCTACATCAGGAATGTTGTTTGTAATTTCACTTGTATTGTTTGTTGTGTCATTCTCATTCTCATCCATATTGTAGATAACTTTAGACTTTACATCTCTGACCATATCTTTAACCATAGTTTTATATTGCACATTATCACTATCATTTTCTTCATTTAAAACATCAATATCATCATCAACTGCATCTACAGAATCATTCACTGAATCATCCAACTCTGCATTAACAATATCATCCACTCTGGCTTTAAGCATTTCAGTAAATGTACCTCCTGTTGATTTTATCTTATTAGTTTTAACTTCTTTATTTACAGTTTCTCCTTTCCTATCTAATTTCTCATCTATTTTGTCTATTTGTTCACTAAGGGGTGTTGAATCTATTGCACTATTGTCATGAGTAACACTATCATCATTTTTAATCTCAGAAACACTTTCTTCTAATCCATCACCAGGGATTCTTTCACCTGATGCTAAATCCTTTTCAGAATCTAGCAATGCATGATCTGGTTCATCCAGTGTAGATTTCTTTATTGCACTTGAGAGTTTGAGATCGTCTAACGGAGGAATTTCTATTTTTCCACCAATCTGTTGTTCGTCGGATGCACTCCGACTACGAGCTTCACCAATGTCATCCGTAACGCTGGAAACGGAGACAAATTTCCGCTTCTTTTTCTTATTTTTCTGTGGTTTTCCCTTCTTGTTTATCCGTATCACTTCAAGTTCAGGAGAATTTATACCCACCAAACTAGTATCACTGAAAGGAAAAAGAGCAAAATTACAATGCATTTAGTATATCAACTTTTACCAAGTAATGAATCTGATTGTCTATCAGTGTGTCTGTCCATTAGCGAATTTTCGCAAAACTATTAAGGTATACAGCCCATCATTAAAAACACCACTTTCTAGCCTTTCTAGCCATAGTATGATACGAAATGCATCAAATTAGACACACTTGTAAATACACTTCACATAAATTGATCCACCGTGGTTAAATGATCAACAAACCATAGAAGAGTATGAATTATTTCTTAAATATAACTATTACCTTAACTGTTTTGTACTTCTAGATTGATCAATGATGGGTGTAATACTCCGCTGTCTATAGTTCCAGTCAGAATGAACACCACTGTCCACAGACGGAGAATATCGCTGACTTGTTGTGATGAAATCACTCCCGCTGCTGCCCGAGTCCTGGCTGTTGGATCTCTGTCTCTCTGGTTCTTCAAATACAGCCTGCAAATTACGATATTTAACCTATTACCAGACGACTAAAAATTAGACTTGTCCAAATTCTAAAGTGTTGCACATGACAATGTGAAGTGAATGAAATCTTACATCTTTTGGTCTTCTTGGGTTGAAAACATTGTGGAGAATAAAGAAATTGTTTGTTAAAACAAAATTAATATAATTCATTATTACATGTATATTCTATTTCTTTGCAATAATTTTTTAACAGAACATAGAAATTAAAATCTTTATTTCAAAATTAGTCTTGAAAAATACTTGAAAATTTTTCATGTCTTTAATCAAGAAAGATAGTAAGAATATCTGAAGGTAGTCAACAACTAATGAGTTTCACACAATGTCGGAATTATTCGGCCAACATTGTAAACATTAGGCGGAGGAATGTTCCACCGCCAGATGTTTACAATGCCGCCCTAATAGGTTCAGATACGTAACAAACGTTTACGATGTCGCATGAGAAATTCTGACGTCACATGAATTTCATTAAGGGTCTCTCCTGCTAAACCCTTTTCCCAAACAAGACCTGCTTTTGATGTCCTTGCAGGGAAAGCTTTCAAAAAATATTGAGACAAAAGAAGAAAATGCTGATTACCAGCATTTTCTCCTTTTGTCTCAGTATTTTCTGGAGTAGAATGTTCACACAATTCTTTAATCATCAATATCAATTTGTCATCTGCAACATCTTCAAAATTGGAATCTTCTATATTTTTGTTATTTAGGAAAGGGTTAGTGGATGAAGTGTCCCCTAATACCTTCCAGAAAATAAGTTTAATGTCCATATTCCTTTAAACTGTCCTTAACTAATTACGATTTTAAATTTTGCTACCAAAAAGTGTATTTTTGTAGAATTTCGCATATCTTAAACCATTCCCACATACTGACGTTTTTTGATACCCCTAACTAAAAATGCTTTGGAAATCATTGTGGAAAATGAAGAAATTGCTTGTCACAAATGTTTTCTAACAAAAAACATGGAGCTTTTTAGAATTTTCATCAACTTGAAATTGTCGTCTGCAAGATCTTCCAAATTGGAACATTTAATAACTTTGTTGTTTGGTAATGGATTGACTAAGTAATGAAGCATCATGGGAAAAAATTAAATTACTTTTTGAGCAATTTCTTCTTTTCCAATAATGTGAGAATAAATTATCAATTGCTTACAAACTACATTAACACTAAATGTGTGAAGTTTATGTTACTGTATAAGGTTTTAATGACACTGGGACGCTACAGCTTAAAATCAGTCTACAGAGAACTCTTTGAAGAAAGCTTTGCAAGGAAAGGTTCAAGCAAACAATAACTGAATTTTTCAGTAGTAAGATTGGACATTTTTGTCATCTGCTACTCAAAATTCAGTTACAGCAAAATCAAAACGAACTTTACAAAGACAAAACAGAATGCAAACGGTATATGGATATGTACTGAAAAGCTTGCAAATGAAAATTCATCACACAAAATATAATAAATAAAATATAATAAATAAAATTATAATAAATGATAAAATATGTTTGCTCCAAATAAATTAAAACAATATATCTCAAGCCATTCCCCAGTCACCAATTGATGGGCTGTTTCTAATCCAAAGATAATTTAGATGACAAAATCAGTTTCAATGTGCAAACCATGCGTTTTAAAGCATCAAACATGAATAACTATCAGCATTTTCTTCTTTTCTCTCCATGCTTTTCAAACTAATTCCACAATAATCAAGTTAAATCCAAGAGAATTTTCTTGTTAAATCTAAAATACATCTTTTCCTTGCAAATATTACAAATACTTTCAATTTATCGGAATATTTTTTTTCAAGGAATTTAGCTATTCCATCCATCATTAGATACCAAACACTGTACTGTGCAATTTCAATACCATCGTCATTTTAAATTAACCCTTTCCCAAACAAGACCTGGTTTTGACGTCCCTTATAGAATTGGCTTGGGAAAACATTGAGGCAAAAGAAGAAATTGCTGATACATCAGCATTTTCTCCTTTTTTCAGCATCTTCATTGCTACATGTATATACTAAAGGAATCCTATCTTAAGATCTCTTTTGTTGTCTGGAGAAGCTTTTGAATGGGATCATCCTAAATTTTTGCCATTTGGGAAAGGGTTCATTGGAATCTAATGATGGATGGACTACCTTAATCTACCGGTTTAGCAAACAAAAAACGAAACACAATACAAGTCCTATATACATGCATTCTTACAGTGATTTTCCTGGACAGTTTGGTCTAAACAGAAAATTGAAGATAGCTATGTTAAATCAGAATTCATTTATCCCACCATTTTTCGAGAATAAATACTCTGAATAAAATTGAGGGAAAAGAAGAAATTGCCAATTATGTTTCCTTTTTAATCTTTGCTTATATTTAATATCAAAACAAGTCTCATAATTTGCCAACTTGTATCAGAATATTATGGGCAAAACACAAAAAGGATATGTTATTGGATGTTTTCCGGCAAAAATCATTTCCTGAATGGCAAATTTTAAGGGTGGTCCAACTTGAAAGGTGCTGCATTAGACAAAATTGGAAGTTCAAGAAAATATGATTTGTGTGCAATTTAACACAGAAAATATTGAGACAAAAGGAGAAAATGCTGATTATCAGTCAGCACTGTCTTTAATCTCAATGTCTTCCAAAGCTATTTCTTCAAGGGATTTCAAATCCTGGTCTTGTTAGGGAGAGGATTAACCATTTCAAACTTTAACTTGTGGGATTGTCCATCTACCTTGGCAACTTGCTGCTTTTTCAAGCGTATGAACTGTAAGATGTTCATCTTCTAAGGCCTGGGGCCATTCCGTGTCGACAACACATTCTGATCACGTCTAAAACAGGGGTCCCATGCAGTATAATTTTGGATATGCTATGGACACAATATGGACACGGAATCCTATGTGATACCGGAATCCTGGATGGATACTCTCCGTACTACATATAGACAGTTTGTCAAACTCTACCTTCCCCTAAACTGATGTTTTATTCTTCAATGTTGTTTTAATAATTACAAACAAGACTATAAACTGTTAGTTTGTTGATAATTTACCTGTGGGAGTGGCCTAGAAGATCCTGGGTGGATGCTCTCCATGCTACATATTGATAGTTTGTCAAACTCTACCTTCGCCTCAACTGATGTTTTATTTATCAATGGTGCTTTAATCATTACAAACGAGACTATAAACTGTTAGTTTGTTGATAATTTACCTGAGGGAGGGGCCTTGAAGATCCTGGATAGATACTCTCCATGCTACATATAGACAGTTTGTCAAACTCTACCTTAGCCCCAACTAATGTTTTATTTATCAATGGTGCTTTAATCATTACAAACAAGACTATAAACTGTTAGTTTGTTGATGATTTACCTGTGGGAGGGGCCTTGAAGATCCTGGATAGATACTCTCCATGCTACATATTGACAGTTTGTCAAACTATACCTTCCCCTAAACTGATGTTTTATTCTTCAATGTTGCTTTAATAATTACAAACAAGACTATAAACTGTTAGTTTGTTGATGATTTACCTGTGGGAGGGGCCTTGAAGATCCTGGATGGATACTCTCCATGCTACATATGGACAGTTTGTCAAACTCTACCTTCCCCTCAACTGATGTTTTATTCTTCAATGTTGCTTTAATCATTACAAACAAGCCTATGAACTGTTAGTTTGTTGATAGATTAAATGCATTTTAAGTTTGTTTTTTTTTTTAAATGCAAACCCTATGTTGTGGGTTATCATTTGAATCGTCTTGAAGAGACGATTCCAATGAGTTCCCACAGCATAGGATTTGATGAACCATAAATGAAACATGTTCATTTTTCAAGCGTAAGTTTGTTGATAATTTACCTGTGGGAGGGGCCTAGAAGATCCAGGATGGATGCTCTCCATGCTGCATATTGACAGTTTATCACACTAACTGATGTTTCATTCATCAATGTTGCTTTAATCATTACAAACAAGTCTATTAACTGTAAGTTTGTTGATAATTTACCTGTGGGAGGGGCCTAGAAGATCCTGGATGTATACTCTCCATACTACATATTGACAGTTTGTCAAACTCAACTTTAGCCTCAACTGATGTTTTATTCTTCACATTGGGTGGATATACACACAGATCTAGATATGGCACATCCTACAAATATACCAGAGTAACAGGTACCAATTACCAAACGAAAATACATGGGCAGATCTTGAGGGGGTCGGGGGGTCTGGAACCCCCTGGCGTTGGCCGAGAATTGAATTTTGACTATATAAATTTAGTGTACCGTTACATATTTATTACATTTCATGCCATAATTTGAGCTTGGACCCCCCCTGGAAAAAAATCTTGGGCTTGGACCCCCCTGGTAAAATTTCTTGGATCCGCCCATGATAATATTTTAGACTTGTTTTTAAATTCATAGGTGTTGCAGACGAAAATACCGAATGAACGGAATTTTACATTTTTTAGTGTTTTTGTGTAGAAAACATTGAGGGAAATGAAGAAAATGCTTGTGACAAGCAATTTCTTCATTTTCCACAATGTTTTCCAAATCCTTCATTCTGTAGGGCAGCAAAAGGTGTCAATGTTTCTGAATGGGATGAGAGGGGCTATTTGCTTTCCAAAAATACAGTATTTTGTTTCTTTTTTTATCAAAGCCTATGTTGTGGGTACTCATTAGAATCGTCTCCCGACCATTCAAATGAGTTTCCATATCACAGGGTTTGGATTTCAGCCCTTTCCCAAAAGGCAAAAATTGGGATCTTCCTAATTTGAAAGCCTCTGCAGATGTTGGAATCAATATTTATGGAAAAAGGATATGAGATCTAAATATGGCACATCCTATAGAAACGAGACATAAATCAAGCTTTCAATCATTGACAAGGGGTCATTTTTAACCATTTCCCAAACAGCAAACAAGAGCTTCATGGGGCGGCGCACACGCCCAAAAGGGGCTTGTCAGTAAAATTGGCAACTTTTTCAAACACTCTGAGTTTTATTTACAGTTTACTTTCTTTTAACACATTACTGTAGGAAAAAGATTGCCTTACATTTTTAGCCATAGGCTGATCTCATTCATAAATTGATAAGGCAACTTTCATAATTCATTAGGCTAATTTTGCACTTGTCCACTGACAAGCTGGTTGGAAATTCTGCTTGTCTGCAGCTCCGAGCACCCAAGTTAGACAAGTTGGGCAAAGGAATTCCAGATCTCTGGGTAAGAATTATGATAGCAAGTTAGTACTCACACAATCCAACTGAAACTCGATGTTCTCCAAACCAGATGTCAGTGTTAGCAGTACATTAAACCTCTGAAATAAAAATTGTCAGCAGTACATAAATTATAACCAGTACATGACTAACCCATTACTACACAGCAAAATTTCAGACTGGTTCAAATTCGAAGATGTTGCTGGTAACAATATTAAGTCAATGATTTTGTGTGGGGTAGAAAATATTGTGGGAAATGTCACAAGCAATTTCTTCATTTTCCACAGTGTTTTCTTAAGTTTTTATCTTGTGACACATCAAATTAATGGGTTGAATGTCTGAAATCAAATTAAAGAGAAATCAATTTTCAACCGTCCATTTTTGATTTGAATAGACAAATCAAAATTGTCAATAAAATGCACTGCATACTCAAATACTATTGACCATCGTCATGTTAAACCTTTCCCATTTAAAATATTTTTACTGTTCTAATTTGAAAGGGGCTCCATACAGCAGAATGCAACCCTATAAAGATAGCATTAATCCATGATATAGCACAACAATTTTGAGAGACAATGCTGATTATCAGCATTTTCTTCTTTTGCCTCAATGTTTTCCATGCCTTTTTTACTAGGGACGTCAAAACCAGGTCTTGTTTGGAAAAGCATTGATTCTTTGCCAATCAAAATATCTTTGGACACTGAAAGGAGCTGTATTACCATGTAATTTGAAATTGTACAATGTTGCATGGAGAGTGTTGAGAGAAAAGGAAAACATGCTGGATATCAGCATTTTCTGCTTTTCTCTAAATGCATTCCAAAGCCCTTTCATAGACAATATCAATACAAAGGCTTGTTTGACTTTGAGAAAAGTTTATACATAAATGAGAATTCCTTACATCTTGATCTCTGACTAAAGCATCTTTTACATAATAATCTTCTACTAGACTCTCATTCTGTTGGTAACATCTCATATAACACTCCAGTAGTGTCTCGTTTAGTGCCATGAACAACCAAGCTCGACCTAAAATGAGGTTTCAAACAAAATATGTTTACTAAAGACAATGACTGGGTGACAGCATTTCTTTTTTCAAAATCATGGCATGGATAATCAACCATGAAGAATTACAATGGTAAAATATAGGACTGGTATTGCAGTGAATATCTTATGAAATGGAATTCACATCAGAGCTAAAGATAAGAGGCTGTGATATAGTCATTATGATGAAATTCGCAAAAACATTTTGTCTCATTTTATCTATAAATATGGTAATGCCTGTACAGACGATTTATAACCGTTGTTGATCATACTCACATTACTGCCACATAACAATGGCTTACCTAAAGCATAGATCATTGAAATATTCTGTATAATGATGTTTACTATATGAAATTGTTGACAATGTAATATTCATTATCATAGTCCAGATTAATGCAACAGCTATTCATATATGTTTTTGTCATGTACATATTGAGAGAGTTACAATATACCGAACAAATTGTTGTTCAAGTGATTTTACAAGCCTAAAAGGGTCCTGTGTTAAAAGTCTATTGAAATTTTGATATAATTATGCTGCTGCATGTTGATGTTGAGCTACTATTTATACACAAGTCACTATCAAAACTTCTTATCTTCACCCTTTTCTACATGGTGGTGCTTTTTGAGGCCCCTGAAGAAAAAAGCTTTGGAAAACATTTTGGGAAATGTTGAAATTGCTTGTTACAAGCAATTTCTTCATCTTCCACAATGTTTTTTAACCCGAAATGAACAGATTTTTAAAATTTCATCAACTTGAATTTGTCGTCTGCAACAACTTTTGAAATCGGACCAGTCTAAAATTTAGCTGTCTGGAAATGGGTTATAAATCAATACCTCTGCCGAGATCTGTTGTAACGTTCCTCATTCGCTTTATTTCCTTGATACAATCACGATGTGTGAACTCGGACACTAGTTTCCAATATCCTGGGGTCACATGACGCAGTCTGTAACACGAAAAATACAAGAGGACCATGATGGTCCTATATCGCTCACCTGAACCAAAATGATATGAGCAACACTTTTATTCACTTCAATAAATATTTATGACTTTAAGACTGAAAACGAACTTCTGGTCAATAACATTGTGAAAATCAAACTCATCCACAATCTTATGGTGCCAAACGTTGTGTCCAAAATTTGTCTTGTTTGATAAATAATTGTAGATTCTGGAGTATAAACAAGGTCAAAAACAGCCGAAAACAGCAATTTTGTCAAATTCAAGGGCACATAACTCTCGACTTTTTTATCAGATCAGAATGAAAATACAAACTCATTCCAGATCTTATGATCCCCAACATTGTGTCCAAGACTTGTCTTGATTTGTCAATAATTGTATATTCTAGAGTGTAAACAAGGTCGAAAACAGCAATTTTGTCAAATTCAAGGGCACATTACTCTCAACTTTTTGATCAGATCAGACTGAAAATCAAACTCATCAAAGATCTTATGGTCTCAAACATTGTTTTCAAGTTTTGTCTTAATTGATAAATAATTGTAGATTCTAGAGTTTTAACAATGTCAAAAACAGCCGAAAACAGCAATTTTATCAAATTCAAGGGCACATAACTCTCATCTTTCTGGTCAGATCAGACTGAAAATCAAACTCATTTGAGATCTTATGGCTTCCAACATTATGTCCAAGATTAGTCTTGATTGGTCAATAATTGTAGATTCTAGTGTGTAAACAAGGTCGAAAACAGTCGAAAACAGCAAATTTGTCAAACTCAAGGGCACATAACTCTCGACTTTTTGATCAAATCAGACTGAAAATCAAACTCATACAAGATCTTATGGTCTCAAACATTGTTTTTAAGTTTTGTCTTAATTGATAAATAATTGTAGATTCTAAAGTGTAAACAATGTCAAAAACAGCCAAAAACGACAATTTTATCAAATTCAAGGGCACATAACTCTCATCTTACTGGTCAGATCAGACTGAAAATCAAACTCATTTGAGATCTTATGGCCTGCAACACTGTGTCCAAGATTTGTCTTGATTGGTCAAAAATTGTAGATTCTAGAGTGTAAATAAGGTCGAAAACAGTCAAAAACAGCAATTTTGTCAAATTCAAGGGCTCATAACTCACGACTTTCTGATCAGATAAGACTGAAAATCAAACTCATCCCAGATCTTATGATCCCCAATATTGTGTACAAGTTTTGGCTCGATTGATCAATAATTGTAGATTCTAGAGTGTAAACAAGGTCGAAAACAGCCAAAAATGACAATTTGGTCAAATTCAAGGGCAAGTAACTCTGGACTTTCTGATCAGATCAGACTGAAAATCAAACTCATTCCAGATCTCATGGTCCCCAACATTGTGTCCAAGTTTTGTCCTGATTGATGAATAATTGTAGATTCTAGAGTGTAAACAAGGTCAAAACTAGGTATTTTTTGCATTCAAGGGCAGATAACTCCTAACTTTCTAGTTCGATCTGACCCATAATCGAACTTATCTGAGATCTTATGGCCATACATGTTTTGACCAAGTTTGGTCAAGATTGACTTATATTTGTAGATGCTAGAGTGTAAACACGAAATTGTGGACGGACGGACGGACGGACAGACAGACGGACGGACAGACGGACGGACAGACGGACGACGGACAAAAAGTGACCACAATAGCTCACCTTGAGCACTTTGTGCTCAGGTGAGCTAACTAGGGATGGCAACGAGTACCAATCTTACTAATCGATTACTCTGTCAGCTTTCCGATCGAGTACTCGAGTACTCGGACAGAAAAGACTTATTCTGATTATGACTTGGTGTTTTCGAACATATTTATATACGGTACTGTATTTCTAGAGTGCGTTCGGTAAAATGAAAGTTTAGATGATAATATTAATCACTAATTTGAAAAAGCAGAAAAAATAAGAAGTACGCGCTGAGAAAGTGTAAAACATGGTTTCAACATTTCTTGGAAACATCTTAAGATTTGTAGGATTTTTTTTGCGAATAAGTAGGAATGAGACGTCATTATCCGATGATCTGGCAATTGATTGTTGGGAGTAGCTGATCAACTCAAAAGTAAATCTTAAAGACATCAAATTAAAATGCGTCCACAAAGTATGAAGGGGTAAAGGTGCGAATTGTATGACAGCGAGAACAATAACCGTTGGCACTTGATTGCAAATATCGTAGGATGTGATGATCGGCAGATGACACGGTGTTGCATATTTTAACTTTCCAATTGTTTCGCGATGGAACGAAAGATCAATATTTCGAGAAAATATTAGTTTAGATACTTATTTTAATACGATATCATTTTTTTCCGATTACTCGATTAGTGAAATTAGTAATCGATACTCGAACGTTCGATCGAGTACTCGATTAATCGAATACTCGTTCCCATCGTATAGTAAAGCTTTTCCATACAAGACATGGTATTGACATCCCCAATGGTAAAAGCTTGAAAGACCCACTGGCCAGGTATTCAATATCAAAGTTTTGGCACTAACTGTTTTTAGCAGGGATCCAACGGGAATCCCTACATTGTATCAAGGACTTTAAGGTGCCCTCCTTATTGAAAGGGAACTCTCCCATCTTGATTTACAATTTATGCTTGCTGCCTAGTTAACCCTTTCCCAAACAAGACCTGGTTTTGACGTCCCTAATAGAAAAGGTTTGAGAAAATATTGAAACAAAAGAAGAAACTGCTGATAACCAGCAGTTTCTCCTTTTGTCTCAATATTTTCTATGCCATATTTTACACAAATCCTGTTTTTAATATCATCCATTTTGTCATTTGTGGTAGTTTTTGAAGTGGGACACCCTAAAATTTTGCCGTTTGGGAAAGGGTTACGGTGCCCTCCTTATTGAAAGGGAACTCTCCCATCTTGATTTACAATTTATGCTTGCTGCCTAGTTAATCAACAAGATCCAGCAGAACTTACTCAGAAAAACAACGGAATCCTGATCTTGCAAGCTTATTGTGGTCCCTGGGATCTCGGGACACTGTAAGTGTTAAATCCTGACACCAGAGGTGCATGCTTTAGAGCGAGATTTCTTGAGATATCTTGAGATATCTTGAGATATCTTGGGATTTCTTAAGATGTTTTAGCATAAAGCGCGCTTTAGAGCAAGACCTTTAAGAAGCTCAATGGGAGGTGCCATTACCCTATACTTTGTGCGGAACCCCTCGGTAAACTCTGTAGAAACAATATAAGGGAGAAATGACAGAGTTGTTACAAATGCTCCATGGTAATACCCCATACTTCATACAAATAACATCATCATGACATCGTTTATATGAAGTATGGAGCATTTGGAACACCTCGGTCAGAATCTAGCTCTAAAGAACCCGCTACTGGTCTTGTTCATGAAAGAATAAACTCACTAGAGCTAAAGATAAGAGGGAGGAAAAGCCTTCAATTCAAAATGCACTACTCCATTTATTCTTAATCAAACCTAATGTTGTAGGTACTCATTGCAATCGTCTCACTGAGACAATTCAAATGAGTATTACAACATAGGGTTTAGCTTTGAAATAAGAATTTTACAATGTCTTTACCCCTCTTATCTGTCGCTCTAAACTCACCCATGCAGTAGTGAATGATCAAGGTGTTCACATAGTCGATGACACTGCCAGTCATAGTTGGATAAAGTCACATGACCGCTGCCTGCCAGAATCTTCAACTCTTGTATCTGTATATAAACAATGCAAACAATAAGCCCATGGTTTACATTATCTTTTTAACAAAAGGATAAAATTTGAAACCTTAGGGTGCCTCAAGTCCTCTTTCAGGACTAGGACAGTGACTGAGTTCCTTAACCCTTTCCCAAAACCACAAAATTTTAGGGTGGTCTAAACTCAAAGCTGCCTCAAATGACAAAATGGCTGTGGATAAACACAGGATTTGTGTATATCTTAGCACAGAAAATATTGAGACAAAAGGAGAAACTGCTGGTTATCAGCAGTTCCTTCTTTTGTCTCAATGTTTTCCCAAGCCATATCCTTTAGGGACGTCAAAACCAGGTCTTGTTTGGGATAGGGTTAAAATCAAGCGATCAAAACACAATTTGAAGGGATACTTTCCATCCCCTATCCCCTGATAATGAAAACACTGTAAACCAATCAGATAAGATGGGTGAAGACAGTCTTATTTTTTTTATTTCAAATCCAAACCCTATGTTGAGGGTACTCATTTGAATCGCCTTGGTGGGCAATTCCAATGAGTACCCACAACAGGGTTTGATGGACATTTAATGAAATATCACATTTTGAAAAGCTATTATCCCTCTTATCTGGAACTCTGCTAACAATAAGATAATCAGAGCTACAGATAAGAGGGGATGTTGACTTTTCAAAATGCAATATTTCATTTATTGTGCACCATGTCCTATGTAAAAGGCAAACAATTTTACAACTTGTGCTGGTTTAACCATCCCAAAGAATGTCAGATAAGAAACCATTGATGGAAAAGAAATGCTGATAATCACCATTATCTCTTTTTCCTTCTGTGACTTCTATGATACATTTTGATCATGAATAATTTCTATTGTAAATAACTTTTGTTTTGTGTCTGCAACCAGGCTTATCAATGTTTTCTATTTGTATGTTATGGTTTTTTGTGAATCAGATCTCTTGTGAATCGATCTGTGATTTGTTGCACATGAATCATGGATGATCGGGATCACCACTTAACCCATCGATCCACAACCCTGCTATTAGATCAACCTAAAACGTTTGAATTCCCAGAAAAAAACCCAACCAAATGCCTTCTTCTCGAAATCTTGTTGATCAAACCCGATTTTTACAGTTGATTTGAAATAGTTCATGTGTAAAAAAATGAGTAGGAAGTTCAAGCGATTTTGCCGATGCAGATCATTGAAATCAAACTGAATCACCACTTATGACTACCCATGCCGACCTATTTTGATCTGTAGATTACTCTATCGCTTAATCACCTTTCCCAAACAAGACCTGGTTTTGACGTCCCTAATTGAATAGGCCTGGAAAAGCATTGAGGCAAAAGAAGAAAATGCTGATGATCAGCATTTTCTCCTTTTGCCTCAATATTTTCTCTGCTATATTATACATAAATTCAACCTTTATCAGAATCAAATTTTATCATCTGCGGCAGCTTTAAAAATAGACCACCCTAAATTTTTGCCGTTTGGGAAAGGGTTAATCACCTTTCATAGAAGGGGTTCCAAGTTTGTTCCCAAGTAGAGATCCCCAGTAGCAGAGGTTGTTCTTGGCTTCTCATTGGCCCACATATTCTGCGTGAGTACTGGTGGATTTCCAGAAAGCTCAATCGAGAGGGATTAAAATAAGTAGAAGAATCTTGCTTCCCAATCCATGCAAAATCATTAATGCATTCAACAGGTTGGTGAAATTTCCCAATCGGGCAATATTGCCCAATCAGGCAATCTTGCCCGATCAGGCAATAGCTAATTTGAAAGAAAAGAGCAAAATGCCAAATTGCGGTGAAATGTTTTGGTGTCGAATAACCAAAGTTTTGGGGCATATTGGTTAGTCCTCCTGTCACACATTCCCAAAGAAATTTTCCATCAATGTGGTCTATCTTCATGCGCTCAGACTGGGGAGGTGAAGATAGAATCACAGTGTACACCAAAAGTTATGTTCGTATTTTTGCTTGGAGTAATGGATGAACCTGAAAACTTAAAATGTGTTTATTCTGATCCCAAATAAACAAATTTCGTTTTTAATCAATTATGTTCTTAAATGCACATGGTAATCATGTTGTTTTGATAGTAAGCACAGGATATTACAGTATTTAGTTTGTATTACTCACATGAAATATGCCACATAACTTTTGGGTGTACACTGTGCTTTTATTGACACCTCTCCGAAAGACACGAATCTGTCGTATATTGGCGATTTTTACAGGCCCAGAAATGATCAAAAAGGCGGACACTGGTTGGTGAAGAAAATATATGGAGATAAATACTGTAAAATGTAAGGTTTTGTTCTTTTTGTTAATTTCCTATTCATTCCAATGTAACTGTCAAGAGTCTGGGCGCATGAAGATAGACCACTTTGATGAGAAATTTCTTCTGGAATGTGTGACAGGAGGTCCTACCCATATGCCCAAAACCTTTGGTTTCGCGACACCAACACATTTCACCACAATTTGACTTTTTGCTCTTTTCTTTCAATTTAGCTATTTCCCAATCGGACAAGATTGCCTGATTGGGCAATATTGCCCAATCGGTAAATTTCACCAACCTGTTCAAAAGGAACATCTGAAGACAGAGCTTTATTGGTTCACTTCAATTATAGAGTACTCTTTAATGCAACGACGTAGGCCTACATCATCTTTCTTCAGACGTTCCTTTGAACGCATTTATTTTACATCGATTGGGAAGCAAGTTTCTTCAACTTATTTTAATCCCTCTCGATTGAGCTTCCTGGAAATCCACCAGTATCCTTCTTTCTGCTCGATTCGTGGTACCCTATCGATTCGTGGACTTTTGGAATGACGTATCTTTAGAATAAGAACGGCACTTCGCAATTTTCCTTGGTTTCCAGCCGACGACAGCCATTTCGTCACATGTCACATGACTTGGTCCTAGTCACAATAGCACTTGGGCGAGGCGCAATAGGGGAATTTTTATCCCGTCGATTTCAAACACGATAACTCATAACGTCATATCGAACATTAAAAGATCAGGGGGGGCTTACATTAAACAAGAGGACCATGATGGTCCTATATCGCTCACCTGAACCAAAATGATATGAGCAACACTTAGGTTCAATTCAATTGATATTTATGACTTTAAGACTAAATATGAACTTATGGTCAATAACGTTGTGAAAATCAAACTCATCCGAGCTCTTATGGTGCCCAACATTGTTTTGTTTTTTTGGTTTTTTTTAAATAATTGTAGATTCTACAGTGTAAACAAGGTCAACAACAGCCAAAAATGGCAATTTAATCACATTCAAGGGCACATAACTCTCGTCTTTCTGATCACACCAGACTGGTCAGATCAGACTGAAAATCATACTCATCCGAGATCTTATGGTCCCTAACATTGTGTCCAAGTTTTGTCTTGATTGATTAATAATTGTAGATTCTAGAGAGTAAACAAGGTCGAAAACAGCCAAAAATGGCAATTTTGCCCAATTCAAGGGCGCATAACTCTCATCTATCAGGTCAGATCAGATTGAAAATGGAACTCATCCCAGATCTTATAGTCCCCAACATTGTGTCCAAGTTTTGTCTTAATTGATTAATAATTGTAGATTCTAGAGTGTAAACAAGGTCGAAAACAGCCCAAAACGGCAATTTTGTCAAATTCAAGGGCACATAACTCTTGACTTTCTGATCAGATCAGACTGAAAACCACACTCATCCAAGATCTTATGGTCCCCAACATTGTGTCCAAGATTTGTCTTGATTGGTCAATAAATGTAGATTCTAGAGTGTAAACAAGGTCGAAAACAGCCAAAAATGGCAATATGGTCAAATTCAAGGGCAAATAACTCTCGACTTTCAGATCAAATCACACTGAAAGTCAAACTCATCCAAGATCTTATGGTCCCCAACAGTGTGTCCAAGTTTTGTCTTCATTGATGAATAATTGTAGATTCTAGAGTGTAAACAAGGTCGAAAACAGCCGAAAATGGCAATTTTGTCGAATTCAAGGGCACATAACTCTCGTCTTTCTGGTCAGATCAGACTGAAAATCAAACTCATCCAAGATCTTATGGTCTGCAATGTTATGTCCAAGATTTGTCTTGATTGATCAATAATTGTAGATGCTAGAGTGTAAACAATGTCAAAAGTAGGTATTTTTCGCATTCAAGGGCAGATAACTCCTGACTTTCTAGTTCGATCTGACCCATAATCGAACTCATCCGAGATCTTATGGCCATACATGTTTTGACCAAGTTTGGTCAAGATTGGCTTATATTTGTAGATGCTAGAGTGTAAACACGAAATTGTGAACGGACGGACAGACAGACGGACAGACGGACGACGGACGGTGAGCGACCACAATAGCTCACCTTGAGCACTTCGTGCTCAGGTGAGCTAAAAACATGGCTAAAACAATGAACTTAAAATAAAATGAACAAATATGCCGAATAAACTACTTCGAATAAGTGAATAAAGTTGTTGGAGAAAGTCCCATGTAAATTACCCCTTTGGGGCCCCAGTATTTGCAGTTGGACCTAGATACCACGAATCTGACAGGAAGCTTCCGAATGATCCAGATCTGCTGACATTGCAGGGTTAGACACTAACTTTCACAATCAAGGGGTCTGCCGGACTCTCATCCTGAGAACCTTGGGAGTCCGGTGGAAGATTAAGGAGTCGGAATAAACAGTAAACATTTCCTGTTACATTGTATGGCGCCTATTAAAATGGTAGTCATTGTCATTCTCATCTTAACAGACTTTATGAAATACAAAAGGAGTGATACAGGACACATGATCCTGTAATTTGAAGTTTATGCCCCTATTTATCAGTTTGCATCATCTTAACGGTATAGGGTCAAAAAGGCCCAAAACCAGAAAGGCCCAGTCCAAAAAGGCCCGGTCCAGGCAGAAAGGCCCACTTTTGAACCTGACCAGAAAGGCCCGGTGTAACAGTTTATCTTGGCCCCCCTGGGCAGCTTGGCCCCCGGGGGGCTAAGCTACCCGCGGGTAGCTTGGCCCCCACCCTGGGTAGCTTGGCCCCCACCTAGAATCTTTTTCCAGAGTCCCCCAAATTACAAAACAAAGTCTGTAAATGTTACGCCTAATGTTTAATGAAAAGAAAAACCAAAGTTTAATGTGTTTTGGTAAAATTAATTTTTCGCCTTTTTTGGCGTAGAATAGGGGCGGGGGCCAAGCTACCCAGGCCTGGGTAGCTTGGCCCCCACCTAAAATCTTTTTCCAGAGTCCCCCAAAATACAAAACAATGTCTGTTAATGTTACGCCTAATGTTTAATGAAAAGAAAAACCAAAGTTTAATGTGTTTTGGTCAAATTAATTTTTCGCCTTTTTTGGCATAGAATAGGGGCGGGGGCCAAGCTACCCAGACCCACCTAAAATCTTTTTCCAGAGTCCCCAAAATACAAAACAATGTCTGTTAATGTTACGCCTAATGTTTAATGAAAAGAAAAACCAAAGTTTACTGTGTTTTGGTCAAATTAATTTTTCGCCTTTTTTGGCGTAGAATAGGGGCGGGGGCCAAGCTACCCAGGCCTGGGTAGCTTGGCCCCCACCTAAAATCTTTTTCCAGAGTCCCCCAAAATACAAAACGATGTCTGTAAATGTTATGCCTACTGTTAAATGAAAAGAAAAACCAAAGTTTAATGTGTTTTGGTCAAATTAATTTTTCGCCTTTTTTGGTGTAGAATAGGGGCGGGGGCCAAGCTACCCAGGCCTGGGTAGCTTGGCCCCCACCTAAAATCTTTTTCCAGAGTCCCCCAAAATACAAAACAATGTCTGTAAATGTTACGCGTACTGTTAAATGAAAAGAAAAACCAAAGTTTAATGTGTTTTGGTGAAATTAATTTTTCGCCTTTTTTGGTGTAGAATAGGGGCGGGGGCCAAGCTACCCAGGCCTGGGTAGCTTGGCCCCCACCTAAAATCTTTTTCCAGAGTCCCTCAAATTAAACAAGTGCATGTCATATTGCGATGCAATACAGGAGTCCCCCACCGGATAACAAAAAATTCTTTCTGATAATATATCTCCTACTTACTAGATCTATAACAGTATACAAAATTTGAACTTGCTAGCACATTAGGTTTTGGACAAAATGTCCCAAACAAAAATATAAGAGTAAAATCAACCAAGGGCAATAACTCAAAAAGTGGGCGGAGAAGAGTAATGATTCCTGTACTTGACACTTGTCCTCAATGAGATCTATAAGTGTACCTAGTTTGAAGTTGCTAGCACTGATGGCTCAGGAGATATGGTCGGGACAAAAATGTAAGGATAAAAACAACAACGGACAATAACTCAAAAAGTGGATGTGGCAGGGTAACAATTCTTGTGCATTACACTTCTCCTTAATGAGATCTACCAGTGTATAAAGTTTGAAGTTGCTAGGGCTTATGGTTTAGGAGATAATTTCTGGACAAAAATGTAAGGATAGAAACAACAAAAGGCAATAACTCAAAAAGTGGACATAGCAGAGTAACAGTTCTTGTACATGACACTTGTCCTCAATTTGATCTATAAGTGTAGCAAGTTTGAAGTTGCTAGCACTTATGGTTTAGAAGATATGTTTCAGACAAAACTGTAAGGGTAAAAACAACAAAGGGTAATAACTTAAAAAGTGGGCGTGACAGAGTAACAGTTCTTAAACATGACACTTGTCCTCAATGAGATCTATAAGTGAACAAAAATCTGAAGTTACTAGGGCTTATGGTTAAGGAGATAAGTTCCGGACAAAGATGTAAGGATAGAAACAACAAAGGCCAATTACTCAAAAAAGGACATGGCAGAATAACGGTTCTTGAACATGACACTTGTCCTCAATGAGATCTATAAGTGTACAAAGTTTGAAGTTGCTAGCACACATACTTTAGGAGATATGTTCCGGATAAGAATGTAAGGGTAAAAACAACAAAGGGCAATAACTCAAAAAGTGGGCATGGCAGAGTTATGGTTCTTGAACATGACACTTGTCCTCAATGAGATCTATAAGTGTACAAAATTTGACGTTGCTAGCACACATACTTTAGGAGATATGTTCCGGACAAGAATGTAAGGGTAAAAACAACAAAGGGCAATAACTCAAAAAGTGGGAATGGCAGAGTTATGGTTCTTGAACATGACACTTGTCCTCAATGAGATCTATAAGTGTACCAAGTTTGAAGTAGCTAGCACACACATTTTAGGAGATATGTTCCGGACAAGAATGTAAGGGTAAAAACAACAAAGGGCAATAACTCAAAAAGTGGGCGTGGCAGAGTATTGGTTCTTGAACATGACACTTGCCCTCAATGAGATCTATAAGTGTACAAAGTTTGAAGTTGCTACCACACATACTTTAGGAGATATGTTCCGGACAAGAATGTAAGGGTAAAAACAACAAAGGGCAATAACTCAAAACATGGGCGTGGCAGAGTTATGGTTCTTGAACATGACACTTGTCCTTAATGAGATCTATAAGTGTACAAAGTTTTAAGTAGCTAGCACACATAGCTTAGGAGATATATTCCGGACAAGAATGTAAGGGTAAAAACAACAAAGGGCAATAACTCAAAAAGTGGGTGTGGCAGAGTAACGGTTTTTGAACATGACACTTGTCCTCAATGAGATCTATAAGTGTACCAAGTTTGAAGTTGCTAGCACATATGGTTTAGAAGATATAGCCCGGACAAAAGTGTGACGGACGGACAGACGGACGGACGGACGGACAGACGGACGGAATCGAGCAAACCTATAGTCCCCCAACCGGTAACCGGTGGGGGACTAAAAACAATGTCTGTAAATGTTACGCGTACTGTTAAATGAAAAAAAAACAAAGTTTAATGTGTTTTGGTCAAATTAATTTTTCGCCTTTTTTGGCGTAGAATAGGGGCGGGGGCCAAGCTACCCAGGCCTGGGTAGCTTGGCCCCCACCTAAAATCTTTTTCCAGAGTCCCCTAAAATACAAAACAATGTCTGTAAATGTTACGCCTACTGTTAAATGAAAAGAAAACCCAAATTTAATGTGTTTTGGTCAAATTAGTTTTTTGCCTTTTTTGGTGTAGAATAGGGGCGGGGGCCAAGCTACCCAGGCCTGTATTCTACGCCAAAAAGGCAAAAAAATAATTTGACCAAAACACATTAAACTTTGGTTTTTCTTTTCATTTAACAGTAGGTGTAACATTTACAGACATTGTTTTGTAATTTGGGGGACTCTGGAAAAAGATTTTAGGTGGGGGCCAAGCTACCCAGGCCTGGGTAGCTTGGCCCCCGCCCCTATTCTACACCAAAAAAGGCGAAAAATCAATTTGACCAAAACACATTAAACTTTGGTTTTTCTTTACATTTAACAGTAGGCGTAACATTTACAGACATTATTTTGTATTTTGGGGGACTCTGGAAAAAGATTTTAGGTGGGGGCCAAGCTACCCAGGCCTGGGTAGCTTGCCCCCCGCCCCTATTCTACACCAAAAAAGGCAAAAAATTAATTTCACCAAAACACATTAAACTTTGGTTTTTCTTTTCATTTAACAGTAGGCATAACATTTACAGACATTGTTTTGTATTTAGGGGGACTCTGGAAAAAGATTTTAGGTGGGGGCCAAGCTACCCAGGGTGGGGGCTAAGATACCCCGGGGTAGCTTGGCCCCCGGGGGCCAAGCTACCCGCGAGTAGCTTAGCCCCCGGGGGCTAAGCTGCCAAGGGGCCAAGATAAACTGATACACCTGTCCAAAATGGCCCACTATTTAAAATGATAATATAAGACCTATATCTAAATTATATTTGAAATTATAGATCTATTTATATTTTAGGGTCCATTTCATCATTTTGTGTGATTAATGATGTTATACTAGATAAACAAATTGATAAATTATAGAATTAGCCCATAAGTGATTTCAAGTTAAATTTATTAGACCCCTTAGTATATTATATTTGAAACACTATGTGATTTATGATAGATTTAATAACAGACGAATTAATTGGTAAATTGTAGAATTAGATCTACATAAGGGCAGGTTTTAAAAAAATGTGACCAAAGTGTGACATTTAAATTTTAAGAATAACAGCTAATTTTACAGAATATCATCCAGATTTCGTTATTAGGGTGGCTAAAAACTATTCTAAATGGTTAAGCAAAGCCCAAATTATATTTTAAATTCATGTTCACTACTTTTTAGCTAAAATTGTGTGCACAATCTTGCAAAATGACACCTAAAAAGCGTTTCCCTCCTGACAGCATATATATTGCAAAATGTGAGAAATTGTAACCGACGAATCACTAAATAGTATAGTGCAGAATGTCCACAAGGTTGATGGCTTTCTAAAAAAGTTTGAGTAGTAGATTTCTGGCTAAATAGACAAAAATGAGAACACATTTTGAAAAATAAAAGAGTTTCACTCCTGACATAAAATTCAGAGGGGTATTGTATAAAACATGCTCCGCATCCTAAACCAGTGAAGATAAGATGAAAAGGTAATTTTAAGATGATGATGCACATGTTGTTTTATGAATTACAAGTGCTTATTGTAGTATCCTGTCACTGTCTTTTATTTACCAAAGCTTAGAAACTTGGTACAAGTGTTAAGTGTCACACAAAAACGTTTCACTCCTGACATTTTTGACATGTTTTAATGACATATCTTTTTTATTTGTGAAGCGATTTTCTTTAAACTTGGTACCCAGTATAATTATAGACACAATAACACATCTTTTTAGCTTTGATTGGGTTGAATATGTTTCTCTGTAAGAGCCGTGGCATGTAAAAAGTGAATGGTCACATTTTTTTTAAACTTGCCCATAAGCGATAATTATATGGGCCTATATTGATTAGATCATCTGCACCTTCTTTTGCCATTTGGTAAAGGGTTACCTACTGCATGTCAACTACAACATCAACATAATCGAAAATTATCATTATAAAATATCTTTAAATTCACACAATATTCTTTGCTTTATAAATTGGGCCTTTCTGGACTGGGCCTTTTTGGTTTTGGGCCTTTCTGGACTGGGCCTTTTTGGTTTTGGGCCTTTTAGTACAGTGGGCCTTTTTGATTTCGGGCCTTTCTGACCCCGATTCATTTTAACTGGTATTTCCGGAAAAATATCTTAGGAGTCTGGCAGACTCCCTGGTTCAAAACTCAGGGAGTCCTGCCAATTTTTAGTGAGTCTCGGACTCGCGGACTCCCCTTAGTGTCAAACCCTGCATTGACCCAATTCGAGGTAATGTTTACAAAGTTTGTCGGTTTTGCTGGTTTTTGACTTTTTCTTATTGTTAAACAAGTTTTTATGATATTGTCTTCATTAAAAAAAATTCATGACACGCTGAAGTAATGCGCATGCGCCACTTGAAAAATTAAGACCCACGAATCCACCTGACAAGAGCATACTCGCGCCGAATGTGTGGGCCAATGAGAAGCCTTGAACAACCCCCGCTACCGGGAATCGAACTCGGAACCTTTTAGTCGCTAGGCCGACGCTCTAACCCTCGACTACGAACACCATCAACTGATGCATTTGCGGGTCATGTCTAACTCGTTACATTGACAGAAGATAAACAAAGGATGAAAGAATCAATTTTGACAGATCAAACCCTTCTTACACTTTTGACCGCTTTAGCGACATTTGAGACTATTTTGTCTTTTAATCGCATCCGATCGTTCGCCGACTCCATCACGAACACTGGTCGTCCATTGACAGGAAGCATTGTTGCAGCGATTACGTTTTATTGCTTCTTTTTCTGGATTTCCAAACATTCTTTCATCCGGTCAAGTGACCAGTTTCATTTTGGATGACTGTCGCACAATTTTACAAATTTTTTGCAAAAAAATTCCTTAGTCAAATAGCAAAAAAGTGTAGTGAACCAGTCAAGTCATTATGAATCTGGTTCCCTATTTGTCAAAATGTTTTCCGGCTCTAGGTGCAGTTTGTTTTGTGAGATTTAAACCCTTGTTAATCGAACAAGGCTTTTTTTCCCCAGACTAACCTATCAGCGCCAATCAATCAACCGATTTCAATCAATCGGTTTCAATCAATCAGTTTCAATCAAGAATCAATCAATCGGTTTCAATCAATCAATTAATCAATCAATCAATCAATCAATTCCAACCTGTTTCAATCAATCAATCAATCAATCAATCAATCAATCAATCAATCAATCAATCAATCAATCAATCAATCAATCAATCAATCAATCAATCAATCAATCAATCAATCAATCAATCAATCAATCAATCAATCAATCAATCAATCAATCAATCAATCAATCGATCGATCGATCGATCAATCAATCAATCAATCAATCGGTTTCAATCGGAATTGATCAATCAATCAATCAATTAACCAACTATAATCAACCAACTAATCAATCAATCAATTAATCAATTCCTAAACATGACCTGTATATGACGTCCTTAGTTAGGGAGGCCATGGAATATATTGGAGCAACAGAAGAAACAGCTGGAAATCAGCAATATTTCTCTTTTTGCCTAATTTTTTTCTCTGCCAAAATTTACACATATTCTTTCTTCATCACCATCCATTTTGTGTTTGTCGTCTCTAGATACCAGCTTTAAAATTGGACAAATCTTATATTTTGCCGTCTGGGAAAGGTTTCGTGGTCGGATCCAGATATTTTTCCAATGGGGGGGGGGGGAATTCCAGAGGGGACCCGACTGCATTGCGCATCATAATGATAAACTATTTTTAGAAACTAGAAATTCGAGAGGAGCTGGGGCATCGTCCCTGGACCCACACATTGGCATTAAATCTAAGGGGCATAGTCAGGATTTTTTTTAACATTGAAGCCCAAGACATTTTGTCGCATTTTGACGCCCCAAAAAACAGGAAAGCCCCAGAAAATGTTGCGGAAAATGAAAAAGATTGCTTGTGACAAGCAATTTTTTCATTTCCCACAAAGTTTTCTACCCAAAGAGACCAAAAATGTAAAATTACATTCAATTGAAATTGTCGTCTGTAATATTTTTGAATTTGGAAGAGTCAAATTCTTTGTCATATGGTAATGGTTTGTGGGGATTCCGGGGCATCTAGGGGTCTGATTTTTACCCATAAGGACCAACAAATGTTTACAAAATTTAATTCGCATTAAATTGTCATCTGCAATGTCTTTCAATTTGGACCAGTCAAAAATTTTGTCATTCGCGTCTTGTTAAAGATAAAACGGATCACCAGAGAAGTGTGGAAAGTATCAACCATTGTCAGTTTGTGTAGACTAAGCAGGCTGACCCACAGGCGTCCGTAATTTGAGCCTTGGCACCATATAGACTATTCTTTATCACGTGATAAAGAATAGTCTAGATGGTGCCAAGGCTCAAATTACGGACGCCTGTGGGCTGACTAGGGTCGAAAGTTTTCACTTTAAGAGATGTTTTTTTCTGGATCTAGACAAAAACACCGGTAAAACATGTCAAAGGTTTATCTAAATAACCCATGTTTTATTAAGAACAGAAATATTTAGACTTGAGGAGAAAATATGACCCACTGTTATAGACGTCAAAACCATGTGTCGTGTTGGTTTAAATGAATTTTATTGTCGAAATATAACATTTCTTTACATAATATACATGTATTATACAATGCACATCTATTAAATATATAAAGAGTTAGACGAGGCAAAGGGGGCGTCACAAAACTCAATCCTACATTGATTGTTCCTTCATCAAAGCACGGCAGTTCTGTTAACAGGATGATGGGCAACCTGCAAAAGATGTAAATTCCATTAACAAATTACCAGACGGCAAAATTTTGCACTGTTCCAATTTGAAAGGTATTGCAGATGACAATTTCAAGTTGATGAAAATTTAGAAATATTTCCATTTTGGGTTAGAAAACATTATGGAAAATGAAGAAATTGCTTGTTGCAAGCATTTTTTTCATTTTCCACAATGTTTTTCAAAGCCATTATCTTGTAGGGAGTCAAAAAGAGTCATTGTGTAGTAATGGGTTAATCAAAATGCACGAAAATGTCTTAACATTTAGGTAGTCCAACCCGAGTGAGATTCGTGCGACGTGAGAAATGTTCGTGCTACGTCGTCACGGTCGTTGACATTCGTTAACATTCGTTATTTATGGAGAAAGGAATAAATGCTGATTTTCAGCATTTTCTTCTTTTCTCTCAATGCTTTTCAAATTCTTTTTCAATGATTAGTTGTTTTCAATAGTAAACACACCCCACCCCTCGAAAAAAAGGGGATGATTATGGAAATTGTTCAAGTACATGTATACAAACATGATCGATACTTTAATTTTATTGATGATTATTGATGTTGTAAAGGTAAGAACATCTAGTTTATTTTTAACCATATCTAAAACAAACATTGACGACCTTTTATAAACGATTCAAAATCTTTTACTAATGAGGGACTAGTATATAGACCGATAACGGAAAAGAGGGGAGGCAGGATGCATGTTTGACTATTTATAGTAACAACTTATACACACTGATACCTGTTCAACCCTAAAATAAACAAACTATTTGTATCGATTCTCGTTTAACTTTGAATGTATAATAATTATCATTTTACGAATTTTGCGCATTGTATCAAGACAAGCAAATAAAATTATTATTCTGCGAGGTAGTAGAAACATAGGCTACATGTACATTGTTTGTACAAAGAGTTTAAAAACATCGCGGTAAAAAATGGGGGTCATTTTTTAGCCGTTTTGCGAGTTTTAAAACAAAATATACCTACTTTCCCCTGAACGTTTCTGTATGACAAGATCTCGAAGTGTTATACCAAACAGTCTCTTTATCTGGTTGTTGATCTTTACAACTGTTCTTCGACCGGGCTTTGGATGTCGTACGAAAACGCTACAAAAATATAGGCTAAAGTTAGGAGTGTGATCATTGTTTGGTTCCGTTCGAAAATGTAACAACAGATTAAATAAGCGATGGTTACGACTAAATCCAGCGAAAGGGGCAATAATTGCGTTCACACACAATGCATAAATATCTTTGATATTTTGAACCCCTACACCACCCCCCTCATACACACAACAGAACAACAACAGAATAGAAATAGAATCACCACGTCCAAGATGGGAGAGAGCTTGGTAAATGTACCTTCTAAGAATTCACTTTTTTGTTTTTTTACAAACATACCCAAGAGAGGGGTCGTTGCACTTTTTCGGGTTGTCAAAATCCACTTTAGCACATCCATAATTGATGTCATATTCGTTGTACTCGACAGCCACACGTGCCCTTAGACCAGACCCCATACCACCTGATATAAATAAACGAATAATAATAGATAAATGAATGAATAGATAAATAAACATTTTTATGAATATATTCAAAAATAAATAGATAAATAAATAAGAAAAAGAATAAAAATGAATCAATCAAATTGGGTTGACAACATCTTTCTAAAAAAAGAAACATCACATGACATATTGGCATTTTTGAACACGTTAAGTTAAAGAGGAAAAATGGACAGACTTGTAAACCCAAGCTTATCGTATGCGATATTACTCTCCAAAGCCGAGGCCTATATTTGATTAAACCATCAAATATGAAATGGAAATCGAAAAGGAATGTAGAGATAATGTGCTCTGTTCTAAAGAGAGTAATGCGATATATACTTAACAACTTGAAAAGTAGATTAGATCGATATGTCATTTTTCTACATTAGCCTACATGAAACTGTTAATTAACCCGTGTGCACGGAACTGTTTGTTACCCCTTTTCCACGTGCAAACCGCATCTTCAGTAGCACATTTTCGTAAGAGTACCAATATTGTTCGGCGCTTCATGCGTCGAAGAATCAGATGGAAGTGGAGATTTGTGTATGATGGTCAGCAATGGAACCTACCCAAGCTATTGTACGACACAACTGTGTTATTTTCAATACAAGCTCTGGATATTTTCTCGATTCTTTCAGCACACATTCCTTCAGACCTGAAACCAAGAACGTGAGAGTGTTTCATATTGCTGCTTTTCAACAAAAAAAAAAACAAAAAAAAAACAAAAAAAAAAAAAAAAAAAAAAAAAAAAAAACGCGTAACTGCAGCTTAAAACAAGCTGCAGTTAAGAGGTTTTTGTTGAAAAGCGACGGTATAGATTGAAGCTGATTTTCCTAGATCTAAATGATGACATCAACCCGTACATAATAGGCCTAATATGTACTGTAGATAAACCGTAAACCGTAGACTAATCCGAGTTTTCTCTGCTTTGATATGTATGTTGATGTCGTAATGACCGACACCAACATATCAAAGAGCGAATTTCATCAGAGAAAACTCAGATTAACCGTGGACAAACGGAACTAACTGTTCAATTAGAACACGTATGA
Organism: Fragum sueziense; assembly: GCA_963680895.1. NCBI lineage: Eukaryota > Metazoa > Mollusca > Bivalvia > Cardiida > Cardiidae > Fragum > Fragum sueziense. The sequence goes on along the minus strand of OY804604.1, from coordinate 22,510,397 downwards.
TTATGACAATTAGGTTAGGCATTTTTGAAAAAAAAACCCAAAAAACAAAAAACAAAAAACACCCGCACACAAGCATTGAATTCTTTATCGTTTATATATCAGTTCCAGCCCCCCCCCCCCCCCCCCCCCCTGGAATTGCCTGAAAATTATTTTTTACTCTATAACTTTAGTGTACTGTAGCGTTACCTATTTAACACATTTTAAGCCATCATTGAGGCTTTGACCCCCGCTCCCTCCTGGAGAAATCTCCTGGAGCCGCCCTTGAACAGATGTTATAGTGGTATTCCAACCATCATTAGATACAAAACACTAAATGCGACTTCGCCGTCAGCCATGACAACGGAGATTGACGAGGGTATCCCGATTTTTTGAAATTCGGATACCCATCAATCCGGATACCCTCGCTAATTTCCTTTGTCACGCAAAACAGCGATGTTTGGGACGAAATTGCACGAATATCAGCGAACTAAACCAAAGGTAACAAATCGTCGCTTTTTAACAGAACCTCGTAACTACAGCTTATACAAAGCTGTAGTTACGAGGTTTTTGTTGAAAAGCAGCGAAATAATATTGTTATATAGTCTGTAAATATTGACCTGAACCTGTGGAATATGCAATGAGTAATTGTAATGCAAAATAACCACTCTCCAACATACGTTGACACGAGAAACATATGCAGAATACAAAGTCATAATGCTTATGGAAACTATCGACTCTGCTGGACAGTGAGGATTGCTGGCGAGTATTGATTATTCCTTGTCACAATTACTCATTGCATATTCATCGGGTTCAGGTCAATATTTACAGACTATACTCACCGCCAAGTGTTTACGACCTTTATAAAGTGAGGATTATCTTTGTCTACGACTAGTTTAGAAACACCATCCGAGAACTGACTAGCTCCGCTCCAACCACATGGTATAAAGTTAGCGAACCTGTACCACGTACCTAGTAACTGGAAAACAAAACTTTCTGAATAGAGCTAAAAACAAAATGGACAAAATAAGGATTACATCCCATTATTAGATACCAAACACTTTTTCGGGCGTCACCCGTGACAACGGAAATTAACGAGAGATTCCCGTGGCAATTTCCGGGCGTTATCCATGGCAACGGAAATAAACAAGGATACCTTATATCAATTTCCGTTGCTATGGATAACGCCCGAAGATGCACGAGGTGTTTCGTAGTTAATGATGGGTTGTAATACGTAATTGATTTGGAGTGCGACCAATTATTGGATTAATTCAATTCCCACAATATTTTCATCCATAGATCAAATAATGAAAAATCTTATTTACATGAAATTTTCGTGAATCTGAACAAGTCCTTAATTTTGCCGTCTGGATCATGGATTTTTTTTCCAAAAATGAATTTACCTTGTCCGAGCGAATGTAAGGTAGTTCTACACTGTCCGGAATATCTTCCAAAGTACCAAAATGTCCACCAGCACTAAACACTAGAGGAAAAGATAAAAACAAAATGCACAACGCTGTCTCCATCTTGTTCAAGTTCAGGCGCACTAACGTCTTGTAGTTGAATAATGTATACATTTTTTTCTTTTTCTTCTTTTTTTAAAGTGGCTCGTTACACTAAAAGGGGCCTTCTTGGATGTCAATAAAAACCGCATTTTGAGAAACAGCAGAGGTCAACGAGAAAATGAACATATATTAATTAACCCTTTCCCAAACAAGACCTGGCTTTGACGTTCCTAATAGAAAAGACTTGGGAACACATTGAAACAAAAGAAGAAACTGCTGATAACCAGCAGTTTCTCCTTTTGTCTCAAAATTTTCTGTGCCATATTTCATACAAATCGTATCTTTAATAACACCCATTTCGTCATCTGTGGTTGTTTTGGATGTGGACCACCCTGAAATTGTATTGTTTGGGAACGGGTTAAAAAGGGCAAAACAATAGATACCCTGAAAATTACTTTAGTGTGAAAATTATCGATCCTAGTCAGTCTTTGCGGACCATAGGCCTACAGACTGACCATGGTTAATTTTTTCTTAACAATCGCACAAGGCCCCCTTTAGAGTGGCAGATCACAAATAAGTAAATTATACATCAACCCATTACCAAGCGACAAAGTTTTGGACTGTTCCAATTTGAAAGGTGTTGCAGATGACCATTAAAGTTGACGAAATTTTACAGACGTTTCCATCTTTAGCCAGAAAACATCGTGGAAAATGAAGAAATTGCTTGTCACAAGCAATTTCTTCATTTTCAACAATGTTTTCCAAAAACTTTCCTTGAGAGGGGGTCAAAAGGCGTCACTGTGCAGTAATAGGTAAAATAAATTGAATGATGATTATCGATTACTTAACGACGCATTGTCCTTCGTCCTTGCTTTCGCGAATCTACATAAATTATGTTAGGTTGATCATTGTCTATACAAAATTAATGGCAATGAATTTTGAGCTAAAAATAGACTGTGTTTACGGTTATGTATTGATAAACAGTCGATGTTTTTTTTTTCTTATAAAATATCATAACTACGACTTGAATCAAGCCGTAGTTATGGGATTCTATAACAACACTTACGAAATACTATTGTTTGTCCGAAGTTACGTCACGGTCAACTGGACAAAATCGTCCCCTATTAATGACGTTCTACATAAAGACAACCTCGGAAAAAAATGATGAAAAGTAACAAATTGTCACTTTTCAACAAACACCTCGTAACTGCAGCTTGTCTTAAGCTGCAGTTACGAGCCTTTTGTTGAAAAGCAGCGAAATGCTGTTAACCAGCATGTTCTCCTTTTCCAACAATACCTTCTAAAATAAACACAACTGCATTTAAATACAACATCAATTTTGACGTCGGTAGCAAGTTATATAGATTTGTCTTTTTGCAATAGCTTATACCTGGAAAAAGATTGAGGCAAAAGAAAAATGCTGAATTTTCTCCCATTGTTTGGCTTTATTGTACTCAAATAATTTCTCTACCAACATCAATTTTGTCGTCTGCAGTAGCTTTCAAATTATTTCACCCGATATTTTTTCCCGTTTGGGAAAGGGATAAGTAAAGGTCCTGACTTTTAACAATTGGTAATTTCAGTAAACTATCATGGACCCCTTATACTCCTTTATTAACCCATTACTAAACAGTGGACTGATCCGAATTCAAAGATGTTGCAGACAATATCCAGTGAATGAAATTTGACATATTTTTGGTAGTTCTGGGTAGAAAACATTTTGGGATATGAAAAAATTGCTTGTCACAAGCAATTACTTCATTTCCCACAGTGTTTTCTAAAGACAGTATCTCGAAGGGAGTAAAAAGAGTCGTTGTGTGGTAATGGGTTATTGACGCAGTAGCTTACAAATCAAGACATGGGTAGGATGCCTCATATAGCAAAGTTGTAAAACATTGAGACAAAAGGAGAAAACACTGATAATCAGCGAAAACCAGCCACAATATTTTGTCTTTTTGAAGAAATTGTAAATTCATTAATTATCCCATTACCACACAGTGACTCCTTTTGACTTCCAACAATATTGTGGCTTAGGAAAACATTGTGGAAATGAAGAAATTGCTTGTCACAAGTAATTTCTTCATTTCCCACAATGTTTTCTACACAAAAGACAGAAAAAAAGCAAAATTTCATTCACTTGAAATTGTCGTCTGCAACATCTCTGAATTTGGTCTAGTCTAGAATTTTGCCGTTTGGTTTGGGTTAAACTAATGTTGTCGTCTGAAACAGCTTTCATATTGGAGAAAAAATCGTTTCTATTGAGAAATGTTTGAAATAAACCCCCCCTTTCAAGTGGCCGGACGGCTAAGCAAGTCAGTATTGATTTCAAAACCAGATTTAGTCCTTTCTAAAAGGCAAAACATTTCATCGTTCCAAATTCAAGGCTGTCGCAAACTGCAAAATTAGTATTAGGCCTACAAATACACGGTACGGAAACTACAGAGACAGAGCCATTGGCTCTGCCGCTTAAATCCTCTGGGGGGCTTCCGGCCATGTGTGGCTCTGTCTCTGGGGTCGTGATTTTTTTTACAAAAACAGGTGAGTGTTCAACTTTGTTGTTCATTTATTTTCTTCTGGTGCTTAAAATCGAAAAACCGGGAATGTCATGCTCCCCTAAGACCATTTATCTGCCTGTTCTAATTCTGTGGGCTTCAAAGTCGGCAGGGTTTTCACAGGATCATTGTCGTCGTGGGTCGACCCTATGTGATTTTTTCTTGTTTACATCATGTATTCATGTACATTTCAACGGTAAATAGCCAATTGCTGCAACCAAAACATGTGATATACTAATTGAGGGATAATCTCGATCAGACATTGCTTTCCCATGTAACAAAACCTTAGAAATGATTGGCAAACGTAAAGTTTGGGCAATTTCTATCGGTGGCTCTGTCTCTGGCGGCTGGCTCTGTCTCTGGCGGCTGGCTCCGCTTTGAACTGTCGATTAATTTTAGTCTGTTTACAAAATACTTGTCCAAAGCATATCTCTGAAAGTATCGAAGCTATGATCATGAAATTTCATGGGTGGATATATCTCAATAAAGATAAGTTCTGTATCAAAGGAGCATAAATATTCCTTTCTTATTTTGTGAGTCACTGTCCTTTGTTTTCGACAAAAACACTTATCCGGACAAATGTAATGACGGGGTATTATATCACATTGGGTGATACATAGAATTCTTATTTAGGACTGCTCCAATTCAAAATGATGTCCAGACATGAAAGGATGCAGATGGGCGCCCCTCCCCCCTCTCATGAGAGAGACATGTATGTATCTGCGCATAGCTCCGAAGTATCAAATATGTAATAGTTATCATTGAAATCTGTGAGAAAAAAATATGAAAATGCTGGTTATGAGCAATTTTCTTTTCTCGCAATGCACCAGAAAAATGTCTTGCTTGGGAAGGATTAAATGGAAAGATGTCGGATATATTGGTGCAAATAAAAAAAAGAAAAAAAAAACAAGGGCCAGTTTCATTTCTAAGACGTATTTTTTGTCTTTGTCTTACCGATGACTTACGACAAGTTTTGGACAAGAAACGCGTATCACCAATTTATCAAGACCTGGGGCCCGTATTATCAACGCTCGTACGATTAATTTTTGCGTAGTTACTTGTAACAACAAACCTGATTGGTCCAATCTGATTTCTCGTGCACTCAGATGTTTTGTTACACATTTTATACAAAAACTTTGTCGTAAGATCGTTGAAAATACGAGCCCCTGGATTATGCGATTGTTGTTTTAACCGATATTTAAGACATCGTTAAGTCAAAATTACTTCTTTTAAAAATGTTTTGATGAAACATGCCCCTGACGTTCACACCGAAAAATCGTCTGCTTTAAGTCTGTTTTGTGTATTTTCTCAGCTCATACTCGACGGATTTTGACGAGATAAAGTGCACCGCACGCGCGTCATTGAGAGGGACATTCCCCGGTTCTAACTCACTCCGCATCAAATCCCATGGTTTCTCGAAACATTCAAAATGAATGTTTTTGGTTGCATTTTAATAAAACTATGGAATACTTTGCATAAAGAGGTTCAGGAATTACCCTCTCAAAGGCGCGTATGGTGCAATTGCTCGTCAAAATACGTAGAGTTTAAACTGAGATATAGAACAAAATATACTTGAAACAGACAATTTTTCGGTGTGGACCTTTCCCCAAATCACGTGGATTACCCATCGTGTAATTGTTTCTTTGTCAACACCCAGTTTGTCGCCTTAAGTACAGTACTACATAGAATCATGAGCCGTGACGAAAGGTTAGTGTATATTCCAATACATGTAAATTGGAAGATAAGCATGTTTTCCACTGAATAAAAGCGAATAATGGCACATTTTGCGCGGTGGCCGTGAGAGTTCAGTAGCTGTCTCCAGATAGTACGATGTCTTTATCACATGTTGTTCGGTTCCAAGTCACATATTTACTTAAATCGAAATCCCTCTTCCCCCGTCAATTTAGACACGCTGATCTTTGATCATTCAAAGGACATTGTTTAATTGTAGCTTTGAAATTGAACAACGCTGGATATTCGATGTTTTGCAAAGGGTTTAATCGGTGACTGAACCATTCGCCATACACAATATGATTTATTCAGTGTGTGAGTAAATTACTTCGACACGAATTTTGCGATAGATTAATCTTTTTCACCAAGCACGCAGAGACAGAGCCAGCCGCCAGAGACAGAGCCAGCCGCCAGAGACAGAGCCACCGATAGAAATTGCTCAAACTTTACGTTTGCCAATCATTTCTAAGGTTTTGTTACATGGAAAAGCAATGTCTGATCGAGATTATCCCTCAATTAGTATATCACATGTTTTGGCTGCAGCAATTGGCTATTTACCGTTGAAATGTACATGAATACATGATGTAAACAAGAAAAAATCACATAGGGTCGACCCACGACGACAATGATCCTGTGAAAACCCTGTCGACTTTGAAGCCCACAGAATTAGAACAGGCAGATAAATGGTCTTAGGGGAGCATGACATTCCCGGTTTTTCGATTTTAAGCACCAGAAGAAAATAAATGAACAACAAAGTTGAACACTCACCTGTTTTTGTCAAAAAATCACGACCCCAGAGACAGAGCCACACATGGCCGGAAGCCCCCCCAGAGGATTTAAGCGGCAGAGCCAATGGCTCTGTCTCTGTAGTTTCCGTACCGTGAAATAGACGGAAATATGTATAGTATCGATGGTGTATAATATAATATCATATCGAGGCAAAAGGAGAAAATGCTGCCTTCTAACATTTTTTTGTCTCAATATTCCACCTTTCTTATTATTGAGGAAGTTAAAACAAGGGAGCTTTTTGAAAGGGTTGAACCTAAAATTAACCACAATATTTGTTTTTGTCTTACTGTCTAACCGATTTGTTCTCAATTGAATGTTTGTCCTTAAAGATAACGCATGTCAAAACGGCATATATACAGTTCAAAAATATTAAGCGACCATTCGGTTTCTAACACAAATCATAGATATTGGCGAAAATAACGATAATTGTTAATTAGTTTTCTACTGAATACGATTATATCTCTTCAAGTTAAAGATGAAAATGGTTCCGATTTTCTAACCAGAAAATCCTTACTTACACAGGCGGCAATCACGTGACTTTGTTATGATATGCTTTCCCTACTTTTGTAAACAAAAACACTCGGTAAGTATTTTTTTCTCAAATTAAATCAAATACCTGACACTCAATATTGAGATACGTGCCATCCGATACGTCTTACTCTCCGCGGTCTATTTTGATACCAAGATCTTCCCTCAAATCCCTGTCAAAACTGAGCACATTCGTGCAAAGTATTTTTGAATGCCGTGATATATTTTCTTAAAAAATGTTTGCACTTTGTCTACAAAAGTTAGGAAAGCATACCATAATAAAGTCACATGATTGCCGCCTGTGAACATTGGGAGTTTTGTCAGAAAATGTCGTTTTCTGAATTTCGTAAATTGTGGTAAACAAGACAAAATCGTCTTTAAATAATCGTCAAACGTCAAATTTATTCACTTAGGCCTACTTTCCTTTCGAAGTTACATTCAAATTGTCACTCATTTTGAATATTTTTTTTTCATTAAGATTTTCGTAACCTTTTCAACAATGCAAAGGTAAAATTAATCGCTTAGAAGTTTTGAGCAGTATGAATTATCTGCAACAATGATCACAGTGTTACACTTTCCGGTAAGTTTTTTTAATATCATTATATTATGCTTACTTGGTAACTTTTTATAAGCTGCTTTTAACCCTTTACCAAACAACAAAATTTAAGGGTGGTAAACATAGAAAGATCATACAGATGGCATTTTAAATATGATGAAATTTTGAAAGTGTACCTCTTTTTGGGTAGAAAACATTGTGGAGGATGAAGAAATTGCTTGTCACAAGCAATTTCTTCATTTTCCACAATGTTTTTTAAAGTCATTATCTTGTAGGGAGTCAAAAAGAGTCTATGTGTGGTAATGGGTTAAGTGATCAACGCATCTATGTAATCACTAACTTATTTCCGCCTTCTGTTATTAATTGGTTAAATAGAATTCAACACAATTTTGTATGCCATGGTTCTAATATTACATGTGTTATACACCTGCAAGATTAGAACAATCACATGTACAAATTACACAAGTTTGAATATTTTGTCCAGGTCCATTATTTAACTTTTGCAGGGTGACTAGCATGGATCTAACAAGCGAACTTTTCCAGAATTGGACAAGAAGTGCACTAGCAATTCACTATGCATGCGATCCATTGATGAAGTTTGTGGAACCTATAAATAGGAACCATCACCAGTCCGTACTGCGAAACACATGCCTAAATCCGGGTGTCCAATGTCTATCATGTACATGTACTTTCAAAGACGCGAAGAAATGTCCGAACAAACTATGCAACAAGTTGTTGTATGAGATAGAGGAAGCTCATAGGTTAAGAAAGCCCACTACCGTCAACACAGAACTCGCACAATGTTGGACGGACCATTGGGAGTTTGCCAAATGCTTCATGTCACCAGGCTACAAAGATGTCCATACAGCCTCCAAGACGGACTTCCTTGGCTTTGTGAACATGATCATTAATAATTGCGAATTTCAGAAAGACATTACTGAAAACCTGGGCAGCCCTAATAATGTGTTTGTAAGGGTAAGTTTGATAATGTGTCAACTGTTATGACCCTTTCTCAAACAGCAGAAAATCGGACAGTTTCAATTTGAGAATTGCTGCAGACCAGAAAATGTATGTTGATAACCTTATGATGGGTTTCAAGTGAAGATCACAAAAAGTATTGAGGCAAAAGGAGGAATAGGGTAAGGAGGGGCAAAACGCCCCCCCCCCCTTTAAGGAAAGAGCGCTGTAGCACAAAACAAACAAAGTATAATGTAAATGTTTCAACGTGAAATTAAACTTTGCCCGTTGTCCCAAATGTCTATACACAAAACAGCTTTGTCATTTGATATAAAAAATGACTGTCGTTAAAACAATTTTTCTCGAAATTTGGCCTTTTTGCCCCATCCTCGGGGCAAAACGCCTTTGGGGTGGGGCATGAAGCCCATCACTGGGCTTTATGCCCCATATGAAAAATAAAAAAAATATTTTGAAAATATCTGGGGGAAAATGGATATATAATTAGTTTGTAATGAATATACTAGGAAAAATATATTTTGGATGGGTTTTATCATATTTTAAACATTTTTTATCAAGCGTAAAGGCTAGATTTGGGCATAATTTACTTGTCTATAAAAGTGGTTACGTGTTACTGTCCTTTGTCTGCAGCATCTTCATATCAGTGAAATAAAAATATACTGATGTTATGTTTTTTATAAGGCACCTTTAAAGTAGATTAAATGGTCTTATTGTCTCATTTTAACACAAAATCGTTTCATGGGCGATTTGCCCCACATGGATCCGTCAGGTGACATAAAAGTTTGATATATTCGCGAAAAGTCGGTCTTTTTTGCCAGTTTTTCTTTTGTAGACAACGAAATGTAAATGGATTTCGTCATATGTACCAACCTTAGTCATTCTTTGAGTTTAAAGGAGAATTTTAGTACTTCTGAATACCTACTTATCCATACAAGGGGCAAAACGCCCACTATTTAGTCATTGCATAGGCGTTTTGCCCCAAAGGGGGTGGGTGATTTAATTTGGCCAGAGAAAAAATGTGTTGATATTTTTTTCTTTTTATCTTTTTGTGTAGGCGACCAATTGGACATATAAATATAAAATGCATTTTGGTTGATTGAATACTCGGACTGGATTAAGATACACAAGAAAACCCATTACCCAAATATTAGATCAAACATATGCAAAATAAACAATTATTCGCATACTGATAATTGAATGACGTTTAGATGTAAAAATTTCATGGGCATCTTTCTAAAAGAATACTTCAAGTGTAAAATCAAGACAAATATCAATTGACATAATGAGTGACGAAATAATAGGGGTGGGCGTTTGACCCCACCTGGGCGTTTTGCCCCTCCTTACCCTACTGTTTAACAGCACATTCTTCTTTTGTCGTAGAAATGTTTTCTCCAACCTTTTCTAATGGGGACGTTAAAAAGCCATGTCTATAGTTTGTGAAAGGGTACAGAGTAGAACGTGACGAGACATGCGTATATACAGGGGTTCCTGGGGCCATGTTGGTCTTAGTTACAGGAGAGCCTGTCTTAATTAAGACATCCGCTCACAGATGAACCAAGCTAGCTGTCTTGTATTTGTAGGTGTAAGCATGATTTCGTGTTGATAGGCCTACATCCTGGTCAGGTCCGTTGAAAGTTATTATCATTATAAATTCACTTTTGAAAACCAAAACGGACAACAACTTGATAGTAGAATTGTTTTTAAAAAGTATCGAAAGGCGAAAACCATGATAAAATAAGATGATAATTACCTGTATGTAACTATGTTTTGTTCCAAACTAGCCAATCTGTTCTATGGTTAAAAAGAGCTACAGATTAGAAGGTAACGACTTTTTAAAATGTATACAATAATTCATCTATTGACCATCCTCATCATTTATGTCGTCTAATCTGTGGAGTTCATGCAGACTGATTAGGATCGATATTTTTCACACTTTACAAAAGGGTTACTTTTAGCGTAACGGGTCACAATTATTTCTTCAGGCAAGGGAGATTCGGCATCACATTATGCATACGCCAAGTTTCGAGGTAACAAAATCAGCTCTTGAAGACAACATCAAAGCCATTGTTGATCTACTTACCGTTCTCCTAGCAGGATACGGACCTACGACGACAGAGGCAGACCACGTGAAACTTATAATTTCAAAAGTAGAACAGGTTAGTCGTGTGTAAAGTGTCAGGTTAGTCATGTGTAAATTGTGTAAAACATTTAGTTCAAAGAACCGATTTCGTATTTTGCCGTGAATCTCATTTGGGTTGGACTAGCTCAAGTTACTTCAATTGTTCTTGCATTATTGAATCTGTTTTTTTTTTAAATCCCTCTTCACAAATCTAAAACGTTATGTAATTTGATATGAATTACCAGGAAATTTGGAGTCTTGGTACATGTATTGAAACACTATTAGGTAATTTTCTAGGTCTAGATTGTTTTTCATATATTACTATCATGTTCATTTTTCAAATGAGACATGTTCTTAATGTCTGATAAGTCTGACCCTTGTTGTCTCAAAATTTGTTTCTATGGTTTTCAGAAGGTCCTTTGAAGCGTTATGGCGGTCACATATATACCGGTATGTTACTATCATTTTAGCTCCTGACCTGTGACGTTACACCAGAAGACACACGACATGTTCTGCTGCAAGCTGTAGAGTCCCTGAAAAAGCTCGCTCCAGATATTCACCAAGCGGCTAAAGATGCAAAGGAATTCTGCGAACAGGAATTACAGAAGAAAACAGACGAGGGGAAACAAGAAATAGACAAAGTAGTTTCTGAGGGAAAAGATACCTTAGGTAAAGAAGCAGCTGCGGGTGTTAAAGATATTCAGGATGCCACAGAAGAGGGCAAAGTTATCATCAGAAACAAAGCTACCGAAGCGGCTGAGGAAATTTCTGATAAAATCACAGGTGGAATCAGCGAGGTTGATGAAAGAAGGGAAAAGGCTGCAAAACAAATAAATGATATTGTAGAATCACAGGAAAGTAACTTTCGCAACATTGCTGAGAAAAGCAAAGAGGATTTAGCGCAACAATTTGAAGAAATGAAAAGGGAAGGCGATGAACTCGTGAGAAAGTCAAACACATTGGATGAAAAGAGCGACTTGAGTATTAAAAAATTACAACGGATTACTCAAAAGTGCATGGAAAGAATCTGCCAAGAAGCGTCATCTATGGGCCAGGCCATGAAAGAACCACAGATGCGTCTAGGTAAATGCATAAAAACAAGATAATGTCTTTATATGTTTCCAAAAACATGTATTACTAACGTTGTAAATGCAAAAACTGGAAAAGAAATGCAACGCAATCGAAAGCACGTAATTATAATATTCTATCAGTTTCTTCATTTAAATCATAGGTAGTGCACTGTTAGGAAGAGACGTATGCATACACTTATCATGTTGATTGAAATAATAAAATTGGTTTGATTCTTTTTTATGTTCAACTAAATACGCCATTCGTCGTTGTAGGCGAGACATTCCAACAGATTATAGAAGATAAAATAACAAGTGAGCTGTTTGGGCTTCGCTTAGAAATCACAAGAATGAACAATGGTATGTACACTATTATTACAGACCAGATAATAGGAGGTTCTAACTTTGATATTTCGAATCCAAACCGTATGTATATTGTGGGTCATCATTTGAATCGTCTCTATGAGACTATGTATCAATCAAGTGATTCAACATGTCATTGATTTTGGTTTGATGAAAATTAAAGAAAATTATGCATCTTAAAAAGCAAAATATGAAATCGAATCTGTAGATTATAATATATCTCCATTACTACCAATATCAATTACTAATAATCAACACGACTGATTTTTATAGTTTGGGCTTTAATTGCTCAAAGAAAAGGGACTTGTATAAAAGAATTGCATATACAGAATTATGTACATTTACACAATCTAATTGCCATTGCAAACGTCATTTACGTCTGAATCACCTTAGATATCTTTCCCTTTTACCGATGACTTTTCTTATATTTAATTCTAATTTCCTCAATTCAGAGCGCACCAAGGAGAACGAGGAACTGAAAGGGCAAATTGCTGGTTTTGCAGCAAAGATGGCAAACATTGTACGTATTTCAAATGCAAGCATGAAAATAAAATATAATTTAGTCAGGGTTCTTCGTCACCTTTTACCTAACTACAGCTTCTAGCTTTGAGGACACGATCCCTGCATAACCTATATCGATGTAAATCACTGTGGGTATTTCATTTTGAAAATCTCAAGGTTGTGATATAGGATTTCTTACGTCAATTAACAATAAATCACTTGTGTGCACTACATGTTACCCTTTCTTTAAAACTAGTATGAACCATATTTGCTATTTTTATGCTCCTCGAAAAAAATCGGGGGAGCATGTAGTCGCCACGCTGTCCGCCCGTCCGTCCGTCTTTCCGTCCGTCTTTCCGTCAGTCCGTCCACAGCCAGATCTCAGTAACCCTTGGACCAATGAAACTTCACATGTGAACTCCCTTGGATAATCCCTAGGGATATTTTTCTCCGTTTTTTTTTAAATTTTAGGCTGCGTCATGGAAAAAGGGGCCTTAGTGTAAAAATTAGTTTTTCTCAAATTTCTCTTCATCTAATGGACAGAATTAAATGAAATTTTGTACTCATGTGATAAATATGATGTTCTAAACCATATTCTATAATTAATGTGACTACAAAAAATCTGTTATGAGAAAAGGGGGCTTATGGAATGATAGTTTTTATTTTGTTACAAACACTTATTCGGGGAGCATAATCCGTCTGTGTCCGCTCTTGTTTCAACTTGTTACAGTGCGGGATCGCGTACAGATATATTGTATACATATTATGCAGTTTGCAATGCTTTAATCCCCTTTATTGCTACTTGTATAGTGATTTATTATCTTGTTGACATTTTTATACTGTTAAAACTTCACGAGAATGTATAGGCCTACCTAAATCCCAGGTGGTGGCATCTATAGTGAAGAAACGTCGATTTATGATCATTTTCACAAGGTGTTTATGTTAGGACATTGCTGGGCTGACAATTTCATTCCTCAAAAGAGAATAAAAGCAGGTCAGAAATTGATCAATCGCAAACGTGGAATGTGAAGCTATTAATTTTTTCTTGAAAACCAAGTCACTCATTTCGACCAAACTTGATCTGGTTAGAATAAGGCGTTGTGCAGAGAATATTGATGTAATCACGATGGATTATCACGTGATACAATATTTGCAGAAAATCTTCAATAATTTTGTAAATACTGGACCGATTTGAATTCGGTTCGAAGCAGAGAATGCGGACAGTCGTCACGCATTAGATGGACGTGGTTGATTTTTGAAAAATCAACTGATAGAAAAGTTATTGAAGATAAACCAAAACTTTGGTTTCTCTTCAATAACTATTTTATCAGTTGATTTTTCAAAAATCCAACACGTCCAGCTTATTCCTGGCATTTTCCCACCTTCTCTGCTTCAAACCGAATTCAAATTGGTCAAGTATTGACAAAGTTATTAAAGGATAACCTCAAAAAAATTACGAGTTCGCAGTTCATCCTTATAAATCGCTCGGAAATGGTTTAAAAAACAATACAAAAAAGTCATTACGTGAGGGAAAGCATTAACGCATTGCAAACCAGCAGCCAAATTATCGATTTTACCAATACACAAAATATGCCGCATCAATTACTTCCCTTGGATTCTGTATCCTTGGATACGAAATAGTCGAACCTGTCTACATTGACAACTGCGTCATTTATCGATAATCGAGTGATCTGATATAAAGGTTTATGGGAATATCGCTTCAAAATCCTGTTGTGTGTAACTTACGATTTCAATGTTAACTTAGTAGCACATAAAACATTATACATGTAGTATATAGTTGCTTTTCCGAGGAAATCAATTTGAAAACGAAAGTGGATTCTGAGATTGAACCAGGACCGTACAACTTTTACTTAATTTGTACCGTCAGGTCATTCAAAGTTTATGCAAATTTTGATGACAAACAAATTTTTATCCAAATGCAGTACTAAACATAGTTATCAAGATTGCGTGTTCATGAGTGCTGCTCCTAAATAAAAATGCGATATTCTCTGTCGTTCGAAACAGGCATTGTTTCAATTCACAGGGTTTCATCTAACCCACTACCAAGGCAAAGGCTAAGAATTTGCTGGTCTAAATTCAAAGATGTTGCAGACGAAAATTGCAAGTGAATGGTATTTACTTTTTGTCTCTTTGGGTAGAAAACATTGTATAAAGGAAGAAATTGCCTGTCTAAATCAATTTCTTCTTTTACCATGATGTTTGCCGAAGCCATTATCTCGTGAGTGAAAAAAAATGAAGTGGAAGAGAAATACAATCTATGTGTGTTGGTTTTCCCCTAAATTTTTCATTTAACAAAACCTAGTATTGACGCTCAAAAAGGCGTGGTAAAAACATTGAGACAAAGATGAAAATGCTGATAATCGACGTGATCACCTTTTGTCCCAATATTTTCCGCGACATATAGAGAACCCCCATTTTATCATCATCCCTTTGTTATTTGCAGCGGCTGTTAAAATTGAACTCTAATTTGTGCTATTTTGGAAAGAGTTGAGAGCGCATAAAGATCGTTTTAGGCATTTATCGAACAGTTTTGATATATTTAATGTTGTATCAATATGAGTTGCAGGCGATTAAATTGCTAAAAGGTTAGGAGAAAATGGTGACCTCAGCATCTAATCCTTTTCTCTCTTATTTTTATTCGTTTATTTATATTTTTTGTTTCCTTGTGTCATCGAAAATAAAAGGATCATTTTTGAAAAATGATTAAAATCGAAAATAGCATTAATAGATTTTCTTTACATACATTAATTGGAAATAAACACCTTATTACATAATGAGCTGATTAATTACAAAAACGGGTGTAAGATACTGGTCAATAAACACGCGGTGTCAAAGATGTCATAAAACACATGTATATTCGCTCCCTTTACTCAGTACAGCAATTATTGGAAGTAGTTTTCAAAATTATATTGCCCTTTTCTAAAACATATGATCCGGTGAAAACCAATTATAAAACGATCATAGCTTTCCCTTTTTAATTCAACAATCCGAATCCCCTCGCTATATTGCAAATAAATTCTCTCTTTATCAATATCTAATTGATCTTCTGTAGCTTCGAAATTGGAAACCTCTAAAACATTGTAGTTGTGGAAAGGATTAACCCATATCCAAACGGCAAAATACTCTGGTCTCGTCTGAAATCAAAGGTGTTGCAGACAACAATTTCAAGAGAATTATTGTTATTATTTCCATTTTATTTTGTGTGTGGTGGAGGTAGAAAACATTAAGGGAAATGCAAGACAAGCAATTTCTTCATTTCTCATGATGTTTTCCACAACCTTTTTTGAGGGGGGAAGTCATTGTGATGGAATGGGTTAAAGCGATATCGTTGAATGAAATCCTGATTAATTGTCAATTCAAATGAAAACGTCACCGAAAATCAAATACTAATTTTTAAGAAGTCATCAAATTCTTTTTTAAGACCGTTTGACTAATCTGTTTTTCACACTTAGTAACGAACAATGGAATTGATTTGCTTGATTATGGAATAAAATTTGATGATGTCTAAAGTAATTGACTGATGTAAAATTGGTCAATGTCATACGATCAACTGGATTTATGACGACATCGTGTCATCTTATTAACCCATCACTGGACGGCGAAAGTTGAAAGAATTAAACAGTCCGTCCCACAATGATACGTGTTTGAATTTGCGTCATTTATCGACAATCGAGTGATCGGACGGATATCATGGTTTTTGCTAATTAGTGAGGAAATCGTATCAAAATGGTGATGTGATGGTGAGCATGTTAAATTTTGCGATTTTCTTTTCAATATTTTCTAGGTTGCACAAAAACCCCATTCGTTCCTTCATTTTTCCCAAAAAAATATGATATTATTTCATTCATTTCGTGCTTGTCCTCCGTTTACTCTAGTACGATCACTTCATTACGAGATAGTAGTTGAAAACGGCGTAAACCCCCAATAATCCAAACTTATATTGCTGAAATTCAGTGTCATATTCTACTTCGAAAATTACGTCACTAGTCACGTGACCGATCAAGTGCCCCGGTCATATGAATACAAAATATGACCAAAGGGAAGTAATTTACAGGTTATTTACAAGGGAGATAATTTTTCGCACAAATTACAATACGGAAAATTACAATCTTGAATAATTTCTTTTTTCATTCATAATTTGAAAAATGTTTTAACTAAAATTATTCATTCAATGACGTTGTTTTGTAAAAAAGAAGAATCAGACACATATGATATTACCCTTTAAAGATCATTGGAAATTCTAAGTCACGTGATTATACACCGTGGTAATGGAGACATTGTCTCCGTAGCAATATCCCTAAAATGCTTCGTTATTTTTCCAATTCATTTCGAAAATTAATGATAAGGCCGAACACAAGGAAAATTTGCATACATAAGGTCTCTGACGTGAACTTCAAAGACACAATTGAGTTTTATCATTCATTAACCCTTTCCCAAACGACAAAATTTTAGGGTGATCCAGTTTAAAAACTACCACAAATGACAAAATAGATGGTATCAGAGATAGAATTTGTGTAAAATATGGCATAGAAAATGCTGAGACAAAAGGAGAAACTGCTGGTTATCGGCAGTTTCTTCTTTTGTTTCAATGTTTTCCCAAGCCTTGTCTACTAGGGACGTTAAAACCAGGTCTTGTTTGGGAAAGGGTTAAATACAGTTTCATTAAAACCAATTCGGAAAATGGACTGGATTGAAAGAGACCTTGTAAAATTGAATAAAATAGATTAGATAGTTTTTCAAAATCTTTTGATGCTTCTACCTGTGACCTAAATATGCTCTTTAGCGTAAATTACATGCTGATAAAGATCACCGAGTTCTGGTCAATAATAATTCTGCAATAATAACCCATTACTTTATTCCAGGTCGCAGTCAACAACAGGCTTGATGTCCACCATAGCACAGACAAGAAGAATGTGTATGTTTCTGGAATGGTCGTTATAGGCGACGAAAAGCTCGCCGTTGCTGACAACAATAACAACAGTATTAAAATCATTGACGCCAAACGCAACGTCATGATGGCGCCGATACAAGTACCCCCGATGTTATTCGGGATTACTTCTCTCAACTCCACGGAACTGGTCGCTTCTTGCACCAATAAATTGGTGTTCGTATCTCTCCAGACCGAAAATTTACCCCACATCAGATTGATGGAAGCTGACGGTCAACCAATGGGTATCGTGTACCACAGCAAGAGACAAATATTCATTGTCTCATTTAACAATCAAAAAGAAACTTTTAAGATTTTCCAGATGGACGGGTCCACATATAAATCATTCAATGCCAAGAGAGAAGGACAGTCGTATAGATATGAATATTGGAACCTTGCCTTAGATCAAGACAAAGATGTTTTGATTGCGTCTGATTGCGAGAGAAGAAGTGTGCTATTCATGGATCTGAACGGAAATGTTCTACACGAGTTCACGGATAAAAATTTGAGAAATCCACGAGGGATAACACTTGATTCAAATGGAAATGTTTATGTTGCTGAATATAAGCGTCACAAGGTGTTCAAGATATCCAATGATTGGACCAAGTCAGAAATATTGCTGGATGAAACAAGTGGACTAGAATCTCCTGAATCTATCACATACAGTGAAGAACAGAATTGTCTCTACATTAGCATTAGGGACAGAAAGCAATCTCGAATACACGTCCATCGTTTGTAAACTCATATACAGTCGACACTCGTTGTGTCGAAGTCAGAGGGGCCGTCAAAATACCTCGACATATCCGGAGTTCGACTAATCCGATTTTGATTATTTTCGATAACAAACGATATTTAACAATTTGTGATGGGCATCATATGTGTCCATGATTGAAATATAGTAGGAAAAGGAAAGAAATTGCTCGAAACGAGCAATTTCTATCATTTTCCTACTAAATTTCAATGGTTGTATTTGTTTCGGAATTCATTTTGATATCCATATGTTGAGGATGGGACATGACTTTCACTTCGACTTAAGCGGAATTTCGACTTATCCGATGTCGAGATAACGAGTGTCGACTGTAAATCTAGTGTACCCCCCCCCCCCCCAAAGAAAAAAAATACACAATTTCTGGGTGGTTCAGTTAGAAAATTGTTGTAAACTTGATAAGATAGGTTTATAATTAAAAGAATTTTTGTACAATGTGTCACAGAAAATATTGCTCAATGCTAGAAAATGCTAATGTATGACTTATTTGAAAACACCTCATACTTTTCCCAAACGTCATTGATCCCAACCGACCAGAAAAACGATCTGATTTTTTGTCGTTTGTCTGCATGGTCAGTTGGAATCAGTTTTTGCGAAAATTAGGCTACAAGGTTTTAACCCTATTCCGGTCAGTGACCTAAACTTACGTTAAAGGTCAATTGGGGGCCACTGGACCCCATTACAAAAATGCATGCAAATGCAAATAATGTGTCAGTGTGAATTGTTAAATTACATTGATTTATTAGCTTACCTTAGCACAAAGTGCCGAGGATAATGTACTGCGATCGTACACTGTCATTCGTCTGTCTGTCTGTCCATCTGTTCACCTACCCGTCTGTTCAAAATTACAAAAAAGTCATTTTCTCTCAAACCACAAGGCCTATAGTCTTGAAAGGATGGGTTGCAACAAGGGCTCAAAAATAGATTTTCTTCAAATTCTGTGCATTGACAGGGTTACATAATATCATTAATTTTTATATGTAAAAAGTCTGAAGGGGGCTTATTTTTGGAGATAATGGCTAACAAAGTGGGTGGGGTAAATTGACACGAGAATCAAATTTTTACTTTGAAGTTGAATATCTGTTTCTGTATAGATCAGATCATGATGAAATTTTGCATGTACATTTATTGGACCGAGGATAATACATTTTATGAATCATTATTCATATATATTAGTTTGTTGATTTTCTGTATTCGTTCTTCTGTCAATCTCAGCTTTTGCTTATTTTTGATGTACTAACTTTACGAAACTATCTCTACGCCATTTAGGTAAGTAAAACACCAGTTCAAACACAACTTATTTTAATATTGTGTACAACAGAGTACATTCCTAGTTCAGTTAAAATGAAAAAATATCGCAATTTCTTCAATATTGCCTATATAATTCTATATGGGGTCCAGTGGACCCCAACTGGGGTCCAATGGACCCCAAGCTTCTTTTTGGCTATAGTATGAAAACCCTTCAGTGTACATGGAAAATATTTTGTGCCAAGAACCATCCATGGACTGGTATAGATTACCTAAAATATAAATGCTGCAGCTTTTTAAATGACACCGTAGATATACCCAAAATACCCCTTGGGGTCCAATGGACCCCAAAAGTCCGGAATAGGGTTAAGTAAGTCATACAACAGAGGAAAGAGCTCGGTAAGACAGTGGTTCATGCAATAAACCGTTTAAAACTTGACGCAGAAACAAGAAAGTTATTGCAAAATGTTTTACCTAAAGCGATGCAAATTCGTCCATAGACTTACCCATCCCATAAGGCACAATCTCCACCGCGGGAAAGGGTCTTATTGACACTTATCCTTTCACAATCACAGTATCGTAGCTGAAATAAAATGAGGTTATTTTTTATGATTAAACAGATGCTCTGAAATCGTTTTATTCTTTCAAATCCCGTCGTCCTTCGGCAGCCTCTCTCAGTGTAGGTTGCTTATTACAAGTATGACAATGTAGTAGGCCTAATTGAAATTGTCCAACTAATTAGCAGCAGCAGCAGCAGCAGCAGCAGCAGCAGCAGCAGCAGCAGCAGCAGCAGCAGCAGCAGCAACAACAACAACAACAACAACAACAACAACAACAACAACAACAACAACAACAGCAGCAGCAGCAGCAGCAGCAGCAGCAGCATCAACGGCAGCAGCAACAACAACAACGGCAGCAGCAGCAGCAGCAGCAGCAACAGCAACAACAACAACACCTACAACAACATAGAGAGTTTTCATATGACAGAATGCCTAAAAGACTAGGTTTGTTAACACTGAAACGAGTCAGGTGTAGTAGCTATCGTCGGACAGACATATTTCGGTGGATAGTTGAGTTTACTGGCAATTTGTCGGATATAGAGATGTAATTACCCACATTTTCTTGGTAGGGCCTATATTAGTATGATAAAATATCTTAGAATTTCTAACGCTCTTTACCATTGTTTAAAAATCATAACCAGTACCGTCAAATTTACTTTTGTATGTCGTACCGAATGGGTCAAAAGTCTATAATTAACGTACACCTATAAAATACAAGTGCACTTGTAATTCTTATACGTACACACGTACTTTTTACGTGACCAGTCTGAAATTTACAAGTGCACTTGCAAATTTTATACGTAAACTTGTATTTTATTACATAATCAGGTTCTAGCTATGAATAGATTTCCATTTCAAAGCGAGGCTGTAAAATTACGAGTGCACCTATAAAAAAAATTCAAGTAGCCTACACTTGTATATACTGAGGTGACCTTATGAATTTCACGAGTGCACTAGCTTATAAAAAATACAGGGACACGTAATAAATTTATAAAACCACATCAGAATATACGAGTGCACTTGTATATTTATAGGTGCACCTTAAAGATAGATTTTTGACCCATTTTGTGCTTCATACTTTTTATTTCACTTGGGACAAAAGTCTCAGAAGAACTAAATTTTGTCATACCCTCGGATGTCGACGTGGGCGTCGGCGTCCGCTATAACTTTAACCTGACCCCTATCCAATGTCAATTGGATATAGCCTTGATACTTCACCCATACATGCATGCCTTTAACCAAGACCTTTAATTCATTTGGTATCATGACATTTTCAAATGACCTCGTGACCTTGGCCTTTGAGTTTGTCCTACATTTCGACCGTTTATTTTCTTTAATCTGGCCAAGCCTATATCTTGAGCCCTATCACAGATCTGTATACAGCCTTGGTGTTTCACAGGTGATTACCTGTAACCAAGACCTTTCCATTCGGATCATAACCTTTGACCCTGTGACCTTGACGTAGCCTACATTGGAGTATGACCTACTTTAAAAAAAAGTAACCTGGCCCAAAAAAACTTTAACCTAGTTTATATATACATGTATTTTGTAGATCTATGCCCTATAGTAGAAACAACATCGATAGTTCACACGTGGATATATTCTACCTACCACCAAGATCTTTCACTAGTGACCATGACCTTTTACATTGACCTTAGAGTTTGGCCTACTTTTTAAACTTTATCCTGGCCTATATCTTAATGTCTATATACAAGTTTACGAGTTTATTAGACAACAAAAGACAGTGTGTCCATCTTGCCTTCTGTCCAGAAAGGCAATCAAGTAAAGTAAGTTAGATCTAGATCTAAACTATTCGAAGAAATGTCAGTGCTTGGAGATATCATCAGGCCCGTAGGAAGCAATTTCATATGGGGGGGGGGGGGGGGGCTAAAGCCCTTGTCCTGAATATTGGGGGGGGGGGGGCTAATTTGGATTTTCCCAAAATTTTCAGTGTAAAATTAGGAAAATTCGGCATTTTTGGCCAATATTGGGGGGGGGGGGGTTAGCCTACCCTCGCCATCCTGTTCCTACGGGCCTGATCATAACTTAATACAAAGAAAGGTAATCATTGTCTACACATTTATAGCACAAAAATATTACAGTCGCTAGCGACATAGGGGGCTACTCCACCCAAATCAACACGGAACAACTTACATGTAACTCAAAAGTTTTAAAAGTATGATGTACAGAAACGTCAATGGTTTGGTGGATGTGCCAATGACATAGGCCTACCTCATTCCAACTACATCAGTGAGAGGACATGACAGCAGATACCTAGTACCATTTGTCCGAACCCTGATCTATCAGAAGTCCTACTTCCCAGACACCATCAGGTTGTGGAATAGCCTTTCCCAGACTCTAGACAGCCCAGCGTACAGCTCCGCTAACTCTTACTGGTCCGTTTTTAACTGCACTGTAGGCTATCTACAGAACTTTTTACCATTCACCAGAAGTCACTGTAAATATGTAAAGAATTTTCTCACACCACGCAATGCGCCAGTACGAGAATATTTCAGAACTAGGAATCTGTTGGCTACTAGCCTACAACTAATCCGAGTCTTCTCTGATGTAAATACGCTCTTTGATATTTTGATTTTTCGCTATTTAACTTACTGTTTAACTTACTGTTACGAGACCATCGGGAAGCCACTGGCTTGTGTAGGTCCGTCTCTTCTTGTGTTTCTCAAACTGGTGTCCAAGTAACAACTTGGGTTGAACTTGTGTGGGTGTGCGCGCCAATGTTGGTTAAGACGACTTTTAAAGGAGTTCACACTGTTTGCCATGACCACTTCATTAGGGAGTGAATTCCAACAATCCACTACTCTTAAACTGAATGAGTTCCTTCTTAATTCTGTACGGCATTGACGCTTATATAATTTCAACTGATTTCCACGTGTTGTTCTCATTGTTGACAGAGGGAGGAGATTTGCATTTGTGGTTTTGTCATATTGATGTAGAATCTTAAACACTTGGATCATATCTGCTCTCTGTCTTCTGTACTCTAACGTCGGCAATCCAAGAACTTTTAATCTTTCTGTGTATGATAAGTTTCTCAAGCATGGAACGGATTTTGTTGCTCTCCTTTGTACGTTTTCTATCATAATTTGATGTTTTAGTAGATATGGATGCCAAACGGAGCTTGCATATTTCAGATGGGGTCTGACGATGGACTTGTAGAGATTCATGAAGATGTTTTTATCCAAATTGGTGAATGTTCTGACTATGATCCCAAGATTTCTATTTGCTATTTTTACTTTGGATGAAATGTGACTGCTGAAATTTAGGTGCTGGTCTACAATTACTCCTAGATCTTTTTCTTCTGTTACATTCTTTATTGGTATTTCATTCACTTGTGAGTCCTTAATGTAATAGTTTGTTACTGGATCTGTCTTACCAATGTGTAGACGTTTGCATTTGTCAGTGTTGAAGTCGAGTTCCCAATCTTTACTCCATTTTTGGAATTTGTTTGTTGTATCTTGCATCTTTTTTGTATCCTCCTCACTGTCAATCTTACTGTATGTCTTTGTATCGTCAGCAAAAAGTTTCACTATGGTGCTTGCTAGCTCAGGCAGGTCATTGATATATATTAAGAAGAGAACTGGTCCCAGTACGCTTCCTTGAGGGACACCACTTAGTACGTTTTGTTCCATTGATTTTTCTCCATTGATGAGGACATTTTGTGTTCGATTGTGTAAAAAATCTTCGATCCATTCTAGCGTGTTGTTGACAATTCCGTACTGTGTAAGTTTGTATATCAATTTTTCATGCGAGATTGTGTCGAAGGCTTTTCGAAAGTCATAAAAGATGGCGTCTAATTCTTTTCCACTGTCTAAGGTATTAGTACAATCTTCTAGTACTTCTAATAGTTGAAGAGTACATGACTTGCCACCCAAAAAGCCAAATTGGTCTTTGCTCAAAAGGTTGTTTTCTTCCATATGTTGTAGAATTCTTTTTTTCAAAATTTTTTGCATGATATTGGAACAGACTGGACTTATGCTGATTGGTCTATAATTTGATGGTAGTTCCCTATTTCCAGATTTGAAGATTGGTGTGACGTTTGCTGACTTCCATACTGCTGGAATTTTTCCTTCTGTAAGTGATTTGTTGAATAGTATCGTTAGTGGTTTAACAAGTTCATGTTTACATTCCACTATAGCCTTTGGTGGGATTTGGTCTGGACCCATACTCTTGTTTGGATTTGTCTCACTTATAGCCTTAAGGACATCATCTTCTGTGATTGTAAAGTGTCCAAGTGTTGAATGGTAGTTTCTGGGATTAAGTACTGCAGGAGATGTGAGATTTTGTTTGAAGACACTTGCAAAGTATTCATTAAAGATGTTTGCCTTGGTTTTGTCATCCTTAATTACGTCTCCATCATCTTTTTTGATATTTCCTATTGATGTTGTTGTCTTATAGCTTTTTCTTACATAGGTCCAAAAGAGTTTGCTGTTGGTGTTGATTTTGTTTGACAGATCTTTTTCATTTATTATATTTGGATTTTCTTATTTCATATGTGGCTTGGTTTCTTACAGCTTTGTATCGATCGTAGTTGATTTTGGTCTT
The DNA here is from genome assembly GCA_963680895.1 of Fragum sueziense. NCBI lineage: Eukaryota > Metazoa > Mollusca > Bivalvia > Cardiida > Cardiidae > Fragum > Fragum sueziense. Next base: position 22,485,650 of record OY804604.1, on the reverse strand, counting down.
ACAATGCAGATATTTTTTCCAAAAAGACTGTTTCTTCCTAATAGCCCGTTTAGTAGTCCGATTAACAAATGGTACAGATTTATTGGAGTTGCGATTTCCTTGCACACTGGTACATTTTTTTCTAAAATTGGTGTAAGGGTATCGGCTAAGGTCTGCCATGTTTCTCCAGTACCCTGTGTCATAAGCTTCTCTTCCCAGGCTACAGTGGAAAGTTCTTCTTTGATCTTTTTGTAGTCTCCTTTGAAATAATTTCTTCTGTTTGCTTGTTGCGATGGCTTCGGTGTGTAGCATACGAATGAGATCAATAATGATTCGTGGTCACTTTTACCGAGTCCCGGCATATGCGAAATTTGTTCTATCATTCCTTCCTCATTTGTGAATACTAAGTCTAAAATTGATGGGGTGTTGTGTTCCCGGTATCTTGTTGGACTATTTACATGTTGAAATAAAAAATGATCATTTACAACTTCTAAAAATTTTGTCGATATATTGTTGTGATTTACCAACGTTGATTCTTGTTTGGTCCAATCAATGTCCTTTACATTGAAATCACCTAATATACAAATATGTGAACAGCCATATGAACGTGCTTTCTCGAATTGTTTGTCTATTTCTTGAATTGATGATTGTCCTAGTGAAGGGCTACGGTAAATACACCCAATGATTAGGCTGTCGTTTTTATGAAGATCAATTTTTAACCACAATGCTTCGATGTTTTCTGTTTCTATATTTAGTTCACTAGCTTGGATATTGTTTTTAATATACATCAGAATCCCACGGCCATTCTCTTTATTTGATAGGTATAGCTGATATCCTTCTATGTTGAATATACTTTCTGATATTTCCAAGCTTGTTGATTTTGGGTAGCATTCTGTGATGGCAATAATTTGTGGTTTAGTTTCTTGTATTTGGCATTTTAACTCTGTAATTTTATTGGTTAGAGTATCTGCATTGGTGTATAAAATTGAAAGTTTGTTTGCATGACTATTCACATAATTGTTCTTTTGTTGTTGGTTAAAATTAAAATTAAAACAAGGTTCCTAGACATCAGGGGACAATGGCCCTCCAGTGTCTGCAATCATTCCTCCTGGTACAGTGTAATCAGCCATGATTGTGGTTTCATTCATGGCTGTTGCCATGGATATGTCATTAAAGTTTGTTATATCACTTTGATTTGTTGGATTTGCTGTGTTCTCTACTAGTGTTTTATTCATTTCTTGACTGGAATCATGTGATTGTTCGATGTTAGGTGTTTGTTTTGTTTGTATTTTCCGTCTGTTTTCTTGGGTTGGTATTATGATCTTTCCGTCCCTGATGACTGCGTTTTTGTTGTGTTTTCGTTTTTCTTGAAGTTCATCCAACAACTCTTTCCTTTCTGCTCTTTGTTGTGGGGTGCAGTCAGCTGTAATTATCACATCCTTTAGAAATCTTGGTGCCTTGTATCTAATTTCTTTTGCCTTTTGTAATAGATCTCTTCTATCTTTCTTTTTTTCCAATACAACTTTGAACGGCCTTGTTTTTTGTTGTTACTTCTATTCCCTATTCTGAAAGATGCTTTGACTTCAATTTCGACTTCTAAACTGTTGCAGATTCTATGGAATAGTTCATTGTCGTGTTCTTTTCTATAGGCCGAGGACTCATCGTCTGATTCTGGAAGGTTGTAGATAGTGATGTTAAGACTTCTGGTTTTCCTCTCGTCGTGTTCTTTAATTCTGTCATCCATTACGTTTAAGAGGTCCTTTTTCATTTCATCTCTAACAATGTCTGTCATTTCCATAGTTTTTTCCTCTACTTTACGGTCGATTTTCTGATCTACATGTTTCATAGCGATTTCCAGTCTTGATAGTCTCTCTTCATTGGTTTTTCGTATTTCTGCTATATAGATTCATCTAGTCTAAGTAAAGTAGGTTTGATATGTTTACATGTTGCACATGTCCAGGCTAAATTTAAGCTGGGAGTCTTTATTAACCTGAACTGATCTTTTGGTATGTCTAAGCATGCCCGGCAGAATGATAGGTTGCAGTGTATACATTGTAGTGATTCCACATTATGAATTGATGCTTTTTCGCATAACGGGCACACTTCATTGTCAGAACCTTGGCGACTTCTTTTCCTTGAGTTTTCTAATCTAAGTTCTTGTGGTTGTATTGGTGTGTTTGTACTGAAATTTAGTGTTCTCCTACGCTCGTTAAGAGGGTTGTATTCAGCCATTTCTTCTGGTAGAGGGTATATAACCACTTTACGATATTTTTGTTGATGTAGACGTTTCAAACCTTAATTCACTGCTTAATTTTATTTTTATCCAGTATAGCTTGGGGATCCCATGCTGACTGGTTATTTAGAGTGATTGTATATTGATAATGTTTGTTTATAAACTGAATTGTGTTTCAGTGTAGCTCGGTAGCCCGTGCTGACTGACACTTTTATTTCGTTTAACTATTTAGTTGTACAACAGTCCTTTTCAATTTGTTAAGTAATATTTTTCAACCAAACTTTAGCTAGAAGGCGGTCAGGGTGAATACCATCGGCTAATAATTTGTAGTTGTAATAGTGTCTTTTTGCTTTTGTCCGTTTATCCCCTTTCTTATAAATTGATGTTGCTTGTAGATCTACATTGAAGACTGGGCTCTGTGAACATAGTGTCTGATTTATTTCACGAATTCTTTTGTTCAGTTCTTCGATGTATTGCACTAGTTGTGTTTGATCGTCACTGAATATATCAGGATTTTTATGACCTTTACACTCGTTCCATTGTACTATTGAGTAGACTGGTATTTCAAGTATTGTTATCTTGCAGTCGTAGAATTTACACAAGTCAACGATTCTTCTATAGTAATTTACTATTGTGTTAAGTAAGTCAAGGTCACTTGACAATGCAATATACTTATTGTTTTTGTTTGTCAGATCGCATGTCCCTAGCCAGAGATATATCCAAGCAGGTTTGATAGTTGGTATTTTGTTGTGTAGATAATTTTCTAGCCACTCAAGACAATTTTTAGTTCTGTAGCCACTCTCACACCACCCGCGTATTTCCCTTTCAATATTGTTATTGTACACACTTTGCCTTTTTAGCCAGTTCCCTTTGCTATCAGAAATTATAATTGGATTGTTTATTATTTTACAGTGATAGGGGACATCCTCTTCCTTCGTAAGATATTTTCTCAGCTTGCTTACACAGACATTTGGCTACTTCATTTTTCACAATGTTTATACACTGAGTTCTGAGTGACATTTTCAAACCTAATTTTTTTGTGATTTTGCTAATAATTTTGCAAATGTTTATGAAATTCGTCTGTTTCTAGGTTGAACAGTTGTTAACTTCAATATTGAACTTGTTTGAAATTCCCGGTAATCATCCGCTGTTTGAAGAAGTGGATGGGGAACGGGGTCCAATATTACAACCGAGTCAAATTCAATTCAGATGCCAATCGATCACAAATTTTGTACTTCCCTGCCGGTGTAACGTAGTAAAGTGACCCCCATAGAATACTGACCCCCCGGTCACTATTCTATATAGAATACTGACCCCCCGGTCATAATATTATGACCGGGGGGGTCATAGTATTATGACCTACCCACACGTAGAAAAGTGACCCCTCACGTAGAATTGTGACCCCCCATAAAATACCGACCCCCTTCTCCACATACACAGCAAAAATCTTACTCTAATATAAACCCAACTATGGTAGACGTACAACATAATTATCTTCATCGAAAGTCTCCAGAGGTGCAATCATGGCACTCGTCCGTGCATGCGTCTGTCCGTACATACAGAGTGTTTTGACCGGAACTTTTCATTCATTATTGGGTGAGCCCGATTCAAACTGGCTAGTTAGACGCTTCCACCGCATCTGAATTGATCTCCACGCTGTTTTCAACTGTTATGGTCATATTGCGGCGGCTGGAGCACCTACTATGTATTCCTGATATGGCTCGCACCCGTCCTACCAAAAAATACAAACAAACCCTCCTGCTGCTCTCTCATATAGATGATTAACACCCATTGGTGAGAGACAAATGACTTTTGTCAAATGTCAGAATGGCTACATGCCGAGCCAGGTTCGAACTCACGACCCCTTGATTGACAGACCCCGACGTTACCAACTAAGCTATCCGGTTTCGGAGCAGCTGTATTGATTCTTAATCGTACGCACGGTAGGCGTACAGTATGTTCATGGATCGAACTACCACCGATGTATATATTTGTGTTGAAAGGGTAAATGGTTTTAAAAGGTTTCTGACCGAAAATCACTTGTCCCTCAGCGTTGTGAGTTCGAAGCCTACCAGAGTTATGTATGTGTGTCTGCCATACGCACTTTCCTACCTGGCGGTTGCATATTATAGTGATTATATTTATGAAATAATAACAAGTTTAGCGGTCTTTATTGCAAATAAAACCGATGTGCAATGGACTACATTTGTAGGTAAAACCGAGGCGCACAGCGCCGAGGTATTTGCCATAACATGTAGTCCACAGCACAGAGGTTTTTATTGCGCAATAAAGACCGCTAAACTTGTTATTATCTCCATAATAACACTCTAAATAACAAAACGCACACCCGAAATGTGTTATTGTGTGGAAATTCTGCCATAAACTAGTCTTCGGCGTAGGAAACGCATTGGCGGTCAAGTGACGTCATTCGACGTTACCTTGACGGCACGTGACGTTTTGGCGCATACACAAAGCATAATTAGAGATCTACATAGAGATTTTATTGATAATAAAACCCGATGCAGTTCTTCTTTCGCTATATATGGATTTTACGCAAACGTGTTATAATAACATTTAGTCACTTTATATAGCGAGATAGTTATCTTGGCTTCTCAATCTGATTAAAATCATGTGTTGACTTGATAGTAAATCTGACAGGCACCAGCAGGGGGTCATCTTCTGTGACCCTTTTTCTGACCAATCAAATAAACGCTTCAACGATTATGAAGCGATTTAATCCGAAAACTACGTCCCGATGATGTCACATTTCAGTGTAGAACCATGTGTTTGTCATGGGAAGGTATAAGTAACCCGTCACGCTAAAGGGGACATAATGGGAAGTCTATAAATTTTAATTTAGAGAAACAAGTCAGACTAAAAAGGCGTCAGGCAGCTGTCGCAATTGGAAAATAAAGATGTAAGATATGAAAAAAATATTTATTCGAATATAGAATTTTATTAAATTCTATCTAGATTAAAAGAAATATGAGAAAAACTTCTACAATTAGGCCCCTTTTCCTATAACACAGCATCAAATTGAGAAACAGAGAAAAAAGGTTCTTGACAGAATTTCACGAAGTTCATATTGAAGTTTCGTCCAATTTGGTGCAAGAGTTGTGGAGATCTAGACGCAATGTTAGTATACATTTAGTCCCCTTTTCACATGACAGGATTTTTGCACATGAATTATCAATTATATAAGCTACAGAACATCTCATTCATCACTGAAGAACAAAATTTCATTAAATCATGCTCATTGAATGAAGAGAAATTAGAGAAACACTAATTTCTACATTAAGGCCCCTTTTTCTGTGACGCAGCCTCATTTAAAAAAAAAAAACAAAAAAAAAAAAAAAAAAAAAAAAAAAAAAAAAAAAAAAAAAAAAAAAAAACAACAACAACAACAACAACAAAAGACAACAACAAAAAAAGACAAAAAACCGAGAACACAGACTGAAAAGGTATTCAGTGATTACACTTGTTAAGTTTCATTGAATTTGGCCTAAAGGTACTCTCTTATGAACAGAGCACATTATCTCTACATTCCATTTCGATAGAATGAGCTCTGTTCTCGCGGGGTCATTTAACGTCTAATCTCGGGGCCTTGGCGGGATTTCAGTATCCAATCGTTGACGATACACAACAAAACAATTCAAAAAGATGATACAAACTTTCATTGGCTGACGCTTCAAATTACCGGCTTCAGCCAAAAATAGAAGCGACGTAATGTATACGTAATCAAACAAGATCAAACTGAATGATTTTGATTCGATAATTCAAATGTTACCGGCTTCAGCCGAAAATAGAAGCGACGTAATGTATACGTAATGATCATGCAAGATAAAACTGAATGATTTTGATTCGATAATTCAAATGGTGTGCTATAATTAGATTATGACGACCAAATAGGCTGTTGGCGTACCGAAAACTGCAGAGGTCATATTTGATGGTTTAATCAATAGAGCTCGGCAATGGAGAGTAGCCTAAAGGTTGCTGACTGTATATAAACGTACGGACAGACAGACGGACGGAAGGGCGGACGGACGAACGAACGGAAGGATAGCATGGCGACTAAATGCTCACCGAAACTTTTTTCGAGGAGCATGATAAACACTGATGTGATTTGAAACTATATGTATACATGAAGTGTATGTTAAATTAGCAATAAACTAAGTGGGGGTCAGTATTTTATAGATAAAATCAGGGGGGTCGTTATTTTACATGGGGGTCAGTATTTTATAGAAAGGGGGTCAGTTTTCGATATATAGTCAGTGGCGGATCCAGAGGGGGTTCGGGGGGTTCAAACGAACCCTCCTCTGAAGCCAGATTATTTCAATTTCATGCAGAAATTCAGTCAATATTGTGTAAAACTAGGAAAACGAACCCCCCTTTTTAGCATATTCGAACCCCCCTCACAGAAATCCCGGATCCGCAGCTGATAGTAAAGTGACCGGGGGGTCAGTATTCTATGGGGGTCACTTTACTACGTTACACCGGAATAAATGTTTATCTTTCATTTGAGATGCCTTGAAACATCGGATGCATCACTGTTGGTTTTATTTTGCACAGATTTTATTTCGATTCTGCTTCTTCCTAAATTTTCACGTCAGCCATTCGCGCATGCGCAACACCTTTACATCAGAGAGCGTTGCTCTTTGAAAAAATCAAGAAGTTCTCCACAAATTGTTGCGCATCGTTCACCGTCCGATCTTAAACGCTATCGTTAAAACCCCTGATGATATCGATCAATGAACCATTTATTGTCATACATGTTGAAAAATTTACGACCAAAAAGTATTTCTAGAAGGTTTATAGGCAATGTTTTGCAACAAACCTCACCTGAGCAGCCTTTGTTTACCTTGACCTTCCATTCAAAACCAAAGGTTATACTCTTCCAGCAGGCCGATTTGAAATGTTTTTGGTCAGGTATGACAAAAAATGATTTAGGCCTATTGATCTATACCCTACAGTGTTTTACCGAGTGATTCGATATGATACACAAAAACAAAGCTTCACTACTTGTAACGTTACCGAACTTTCCGCTGTTTTCAAAGAGCAACGCTCTTTGATGTAAATAGCGAAAAATCAAAATATCAAAGAGCGCATTTACATCAGAGAAGACTCGGATTAGCCTACAACCTGTAGAAGTAGAAGAACTTTCGTGTGCAAAGCCCGTTTGTTGAACCTCTTAACAAAACATTGCCGAAGTGGGGTCATTACATATGCAGATATCCCGTGTTAATGTTGTTGGGCTATAACTGTGAATTTATACAAAGGACGCGACAACGAAATTTTACAGTAAGAACATTATTCTCCTTTTTCAATGGCCACACTTATTTAAAACTGAAACGAACACGTCTAATTACGTTGCATTCTGGGACATTTGTTCCTCCCTCTTCACATTTCATTACCGGTAAAAACGCATTTTTATCACATTTAATTCTTATTTAACAACTCTTACTCATGCATACTGATAATTAATATGTGTCTGATCGATTGGAAAGAAATTCAGGTCAAAAATATTGATGGTTCACACGATTTGATAGGGGTAAAGTCGGTCCATCTATCGATTATTCTTTTCTGATCCGATCAAAATTTTATCAAAATATGCCAAGAATGTTGCACATGTGTCATGTAACTCACGGTTTGTTGGAATATCTAAGAAATAAGAAACTTTTTGAAGTTGATTTCTAACTCTTTATTTTTGATTTTTACACTTTTCCAACGACCTTTAGGCTTAGCCACGCCCCCTAGTAGCCTGTCAATGTGTTCACCCTTGCTGACTCATTTTATGTTCATTTCCTTGCTATGATCCATTACTGTCTGGGCTAGTATACTGATACAGTTTCTTACAAAAAGGTCTTGCTTCTTACAAATGGATCAGGGGCATATGAACTTTCATGTGAGGAAGCTATCCAGCTGGCTTGCGGAACGTCGGTGGTTCTACCCACAGGGAATTTTAGCGATTTTCATGTAGACTCTTTCTATTAAAGACAAGGGGACCAAGTTTTCATGTACAGAAAATAGTACCCATTCTCGCAAAACACCTGTTACAACGCCAATTTTGAAGATAATTACACGTGATCTTCTTTAATAAGCTCCTTACCTATTTATTTAGCGAAAAATCCGGTGGTCTGTACAAGTAACGATCAGTATTTTTCGTGACAGAGGCCGTTTCTCGACAAAAGGTTCGAAATTGCCATGTACGACACAAGCGTGATGTCAGCGCGTTCGGTTGTAACTCTGGTGAGTGTTTATGTCACAATTTTCCATTTGACTTTCGAACGAAACAGAACGGTTCATTATTCAATTTCACCATAATTGTCCAAAGCAATGCTTTAATTCTCATTTTTTCAAGCTTAATTTAGCATAACTGTCGATGATTTTTTTTAGTTTTCACAATAAAAAGAATTACTTGAGTGAGTGTGCTCAACAGCGAGATGAACTCGCCCTCCATCAGTCATACGTTCATTATTAATCGAGTAATTCTTTTTCTTGTTAAAAAATAAAATTTGTGTTCAATAAGCGTAAAAAGATACGAATGAAAGCATTGCTTTGGACAATTTTGTTGAAATTTGAAACTGAACCGTTCTGTTTCGTTCGAAAGTCAAGGGGAACATTGTGATAAAAACAATCACCAGAGTATCCCAAGCGAACGCGCCTAAAATTGCCGAAATCTAAAATCCGTTGAGTCGGCAAAACATTCAACAAATTAAAGCTGAATTCTTTGTGATATTATTCAACAAGGAAGGTTGGTGAAAGATTTTAATTTATTTTATCGTTTTAATGCATGTTTTGGCCACGATCATGCACAAACTAGCAGATTTAGTCCTACAAGCGGGGGTCACACGGTCACGTCGTTCATGGCGTTTTCGAACCTTTTGGCGAGAAACCGGCCTCTGTCACGAAAAACTCTGATCGTTACGCGTACAGACCACCGGATTTTTCGCTAAATAAATATATATGGAGTTAATTAGTGAAGATCTCGTGTAATTATCTTCAAATTTGGCGTCGTAATGGGTGTTTTGCGAGAATGGGTACTGTTTTCTATACATGAAAACTTGGTCCCCTTGTCTTTAATAGAAAGAGTCTACATAAAAATCGCTAAAATTCCCTGTGGTTCTACCCAGGTGCTCACTTGGGGTCTTCCTCCACCATTCAAAGCTGGAAACAGGTCAAAAGAAGGGAGTTCCTTCCTGGGCACGCCCAGTCTACTACTCGGTTATATGGGCAACCGGCAACCGAGGATAAATAACCTAAAAACAATACAAATGGATCAATTCTCTTAAGGGGGAATGCTCCAGTTTTTCGGAATACTCGGTCTTTACTGTAGTAAATTAGATGTTTCGTACCAATATGTTTCGCTACTATATTTTCAATAATATTACCAGGGATTTTGTTACCTGCGAGTCCCGAGTCCCTGACTCATATTTTTTTCACAGGACTCATTGATGAATGATTTAGCGAGTCCCGGATGCTAACATTTTCAATGTGTTATTGACATTGTCATACAGAGACTTCTATATTTCAATATTGGACTCATTGTTTTGGGAACCAGTGAGTCCCAGGACTCTTCCACATAAATTTGTAACAAAATCACTGATATTACACATCATTACAATTTACCATTTTTGAAGGTAAAATTATATTTATTATGCGAAATTGATTTACTGAAGATGGAAATCGCTTATTTAGAGCAAGACAGTCGTAAGTGTGTATGCAGTTACCACTGTTTTGCGTCATTTTATTCATGTGTAGCTGATAAAAATTGCTGTAATTCACTAATAAGTGCGCTGACCTATACATTTTCTTTTTGAATTATTACCAGGACATGTTGCTTAATACAATGAGGGAGTTTGATCAAATTCTATTATGTAGAACTTGAAATATTTCCAAAAATATGCAAATTTTGACATAAAACACTCTAGTTTCGTTTATCTAACCGAACACGTGAGCATGCTGTTTTATACATTTACGCCTTTGTAGTAGCACATATTTTGGGTTTTCTGTTCTTATTAAATGTACGACATTACTTTAAATCCGTTTTCGGGACTAAACGATGAATATACAGAATTTTATTAGCCTTTTAGTGACCTTGGACAGGTGCAAGAAATTGTGCATTTTTTCGCTGTAGGGGTATGTGATACGAATGCCTATAAAATTCAAACAAGATCGCTGACCATTCATTTTTATTTCATTTTTCAATTGGTAATAACATGTTATTTCAACATACAAAATATAAATAAATTCTATTATTGGGAAAAAAAATTAGGAAACTGGAGCATTCCCCCTTAAACATGTACAAATCAACCTGTTACAATTTTGGGTGGAGGAGCTGCTAAACAGACTTGTGTTGGAAGTCGTCTAGAATTTCATATTCAATTATTGGTTTTGATAATTATTTGTTTGTTCAATGTTTGTTTATAAATTGTTTTCAGACAACAACGATGTGGTAGGGTAGACAGCAGGCAAGATGATTGGTGGGTTGTTTATTTACAACCATAAAGGAGAGGTCCTCATCTCTAGGGTCTACAGAGATGATATAGGGTACGTACAACAAGCAGAACTCCTGATAACAGGGGTTTCACTGGTGGTGAACTCGGCCAAAGCGAGGGATGTTTTTTCGCGAACAATGTATTCCGTCGGTGTTGTTATAAAATTTTATAACAACAACGACGGTTTGTCAATACATAACGCAGGGGTGTGGAATTCACATGCCCGACTTGCCCGACCTGGGTTTTGTGGTGGACTGGCAAGGGCTTTTTTCAAGTGAGCTTGTCCGTGGGCAAGTGCATATCAAGGGGATCAAAATGTGATAAAAGCTAAATTTCAATCTTATTTTTGCTCAAGATCTGTCTGAAAAAATCCATTTCAATCAAATCACATTTTAATTTTAAAAGATAAACATGTGTCTGAATTGTGTTCATTCAGTTTTATATGTTAACTGAAAGTAGAGTTAAAATAAAGTTTGAATATCATTTTCCTGTCTAGATGTTGTTTTTTCTGGACAAGTAAACTTTGCCTTCGGACAAGTAGAAATTTGAGTTCAACTTGTCCGAGGACAAGTGGAAAAATTCCATATTTCCACACCCCTGTATAACGGTGAACCCGGTCTATTTAAAGACCAAATTAATTGCAATTACAGTTAAAATCTTTAAACTCGCATTTATACGCAAAATATTTATACCTTGTTGTAGCGAAAAACGTCCCTCGCTTTGGCCAAGTTCACCACCAGTGGGTTTAAGACTTTTCAAAATTATGAAATATTTCATATATTTATTATTATTTATCAAACCCTATGCTGTGGGTTCTCATTGGAATTGTTACATGGAGACAATTTCAATGACTGAGTACCCACAACACAAGTTTGTGTGTCATAAAATTTGAAAGCTGCAGCAGACAATAAAACAGATATTGTTATTATTGATGATAGGATTTCTATAAGATGTAACAGAGGAAAAATTGAGACAAAAGGAGAAAATGCTTGTAATCAGGAACTTTTAGGGTCATGCATTAGGGAAGTCAAAACCAGGGCCGCATTTTACTAACAAACTTGAACATTTTTTATACGCCGCCGGAGGCGGACGTATATTGGCGTCATCTTCTCCGTCTGTCCGTCCGTCCGTCCATCCGTCCATCCGTCCGTACGTCCGTCCACTTTTCTTGTCAACGCAACTCCTCCTAAGTTTCTGGCTGGATCTTCTTGAAACTTGGTCAATGTTATCACCTCAATTGGTAGATGTGCATGAAGGAAGGATTTTATGGTTCGTCGATTTTTGCCTGAGTTATGCCCCTTAAAAACTTAGTCTCTGGGGCTGATTGAAATTGCAGCCTTGTCAACACAACTCCTCCTAAGTTTCTGGCTGGATCTTAATGAAACTTGGTCAATGTTATCACCTCAATTGGTAGATGTGCATGAAGGAAGGATTTTATGGTTTGTCGATTTTTGCCTGAGTTATGCCCCTTAAAAACTTAGTCTCTGGGGCTGATTGAAATTGCAGCCTTGTCAACGCAACTCCTCCTAAGATTCTGACTGGATCTTAATGAAACTTGGTGGATGTTATTACCTTAATTGGTAGATGTGCATGAAGTAAGGATTTATGGTTCATTGATTTTTCCTGAATTATGCCCCCTTCAATCTTAGTCTCTGGGGCTTAATGATATTTCAGCCTCGTGAACGCAATTCCTTCCAGGTTTTTCACTGGATACTTATAAAAACCTTTTTGTGAACACAATTTTTTACAGGTTTTTCAGTGAATATTTATAAATCCTGGTCAATGTCATTTTTTTGTCTCAAGTTTTATAAGTGGCGGAGTATATTGTGACCATGGCACTCTTGTTTTTCTGTAAATTATGTTTACAAAAACATATTTGATTGAACAAGAAAAATGTCTAGGCCCATTAAAGGGCCAATCAGAATGCTTGCATTCCAATTGAAGAATAAAATGTTAGTATGTTCGTTTAGTGAAATGGGACTCGGCAGGGTTTCCACCGAATTTCAAATCTGGGGGTTATAACCATATTATAACAGCATGCTTCTACCCCCTGTGTAAGAGACATAGAAGGTTGCTTACAAAAACTGGGGGTACAAGATGTTATTTGGACACCATCATCCATGATGGGGTCTTTTTGGAAAGGTATAAAGCTCTCTAGGAAAGCATTGTGTAAGTAATGGCTCTTTGGAGAGAGATAAGTTTATATAATTCTGCATGTACACGTTATCTGTTGATAAAAATTAAATGTAATATCATAATTCGTAAATCTAATTTCAGACGCAATGCGGTGGATGCATTTAGAGTAAATGTGATTCATGCTAGACAACAAGTGAGGTCACCCGTCACAAATATAGCTAGAACAAGCTTCTTCCATATTAAAAGGTTTGTAAAATGTTTCAAAGTTATTTCTGCAAGCACCTTCTATGGATACATTCAATGACTTCTATCCAAACAATAATTCTTATATTCTTTAAGACATGATATATAGTTATTCTAAAACCAAAGCAGAACTTTGCTGAGAGCAAAACTAATGTTTTTAAATGTACAAATGATAATGTTTTAATGTTTTTCAATATTTCAAATTAATTCAACAGCTCTGAAAATAGACAGAACAAACTCCCTCTGTATTTCAAAACTTTGACTATTTATAAAAAGAAAACTGATGAAATGTATCATAATTTGTACTTCATAGGAATGAAAATACAATGCTCTTTAGTTTTACTTGTTTTGCTGTATGAAAACACTTGAATCATGACTGGTATAAAATATTTTTGTATCCATTCAGGTCCAACATCTGGCTAGCGGCTGTAACAAAACAGAATGTCAACGCTGCCATGGTGTTTGAGTTTCTCAACAAAATGACAGAGGTGATGGCCGCATACTTCGGCAAAGTTACGGAAGAGAATATTAAAAATAATTTTGTATTAATCTATGAAGTTCTTGATGGTGAGTGTGTTTATATGTTAAGTATTCTGTTTTTATACGCCGCCGGAGGCGGACATATATTGGCGTCATCTTCTCCGTCTGTCCATCCGTCCGTACGTCCGTCCACTTTTCTTGTCAACGCAACTCCTCCTAAGTTTCTGGCTGGATCTTCTTGAAACTTGGTCAATGTTATCACCTCAATTGGTAGATGTGCATGAAGGAAGGATTTTATGGTTCATTGATTTTTATGCTCCCCGAAGGGAGAGCATATAGTCGCCGCTTTGTCTGTCCGTCCGTCCGTCCGTCCGTCCGTCCGAAGCGATTTCTCCATAACCCTTGGGCCAAATCAAATGAAACTTACCATGTGAACTCCCTATGACAAAATGCCGATGTACTTTTCCCGGTTTTTGGATTTGAGGCCTCGTCATGGGAAAAGGGGACTTATGGTCAAATACAGTTTTTCTCTAATTTCTCCTAGTCTAATGGTCAGAATTTGATGAAATTTCATATTTGAGTAGCAAATCAGATGCCCTTGACAATAAACTATTTAAAATTTGCGTATACAAAATATGTCATGCAAAAAGGGGGCTTAACATTTGTTAGCTTTATATTAGCTCTGCATGGCATATATTTATTGTGACAATGCCTTATTCGGGGAGCATTGTCCGTCTCTGACGGCTCTTGTTGCCTGAGTTATGCCCCTTAAAAACTTAGTCTCTTGGGCTTATTGAAGTTGCAGCCTTGTCAACGCAACTCCTCCTAAGATTCTAGCTGGATCTTAATGAAACTTGGTCAATGTTATTACCTCAATTGGTAGATGTGCATGAAGGAAGGATTTTATGGTTCATTGATTTTTGCCAGAGTTATGCCCCTTAAAAACTTAGTCTCTGGGGCTTATTGAAGTTGCAGCCTTGTCAACGCAACTCCTCCTAAGTTTCTAGCTGGATCTTAATGAAACTTGGTCAATGTTATTACCTCAATTGGTAGATGTGCATGAAGGAAGGATTTTATGGTTCATTGATTTTTGCCAGAGTTATGCCCCTTTAAAACTTAGTCTCTGGGGCTTATTGAAATTGCAGCCTTGTCAACGCAACTCCTCCTATGTTTCTGGCTAGATCTTAATGAAACTTGGTCAACATTATCACCTCAATTGGTAGATATGCATGAAGGAAGGATTTTATGGTTCATTGATTTTTGCCAGAGTTATGCCCCCTTAAAACTTAGTCTCTTGGGCTGATTGAAATTGCAGCCTTGTCAACACAACTTCTTCTAAGATTCTGACTGGATCCTAATGAAACTTGGTGGATGTTATTACCTAAATTGGTAGATGTGCATGAAGTAAGGATTTTATGGTACATTGATTTTTGCCTGAGTTATGCCCCCTTCAACCTTAGTCTCTGGGGCTTAATGATATTTCAGCCTCATGAACGCAATTCCTTCCAGGTTTTTGACTGGATATTTATAAAAACCTTTTTGTGAACACAACTTTTTACAGATTTTTGTGTGAATATTTATAAATCCTTGTCAATTTCATTTTTATACGCCCGAAGGGTCGTATTATGTTATGGCCCCGCTCGTCCGTCCGTCTGTCCGTCTGTCCGTCCGTCCGTTAGCAATTTCTTGTGTGCACAACTCCTCCTACAGTTTTGATCGGAATTTGATCAATCTTGCCACAATTGATCTCCATGATGTCTAGTTGTGCACTGCGCTTACGGAATTCAGATAACACTTTTCGTTCTTGAATTATCTGCCCTTGAATTAAAAAAATGCCCATTTTCTTGTGTGCGCAACTCCTCCTACAGTTTTGATCAGAATTTGATCAAACTTGCCACAATGAATCTCCATGGTGTCTAGTTGTGCACAATGCTTACGGAATTTAGATAACTGGTTTCATTCTTGAATTATTTGCCCTTGAATTTAAGGAAAAATGCCCATTTTCTCAAAAATGCCCATTTTCTCCTGTGTTACTTCTACAGTTTCAACCAGAATTTAATCAAAGTAGCCACAATGAATCTCTATGGTGTCTTGTTGTGCAAACAAAATTTTGATAACTTTTCATGTTTGAATTGAAAAAAATGGCCAATTTTTACTGACAAGCCCCTCTCGGGCGTATATGCGCCGCTCTGCGAAGCTCTTGTTTTGTCTCAAGTTTTATAAGTGGCGGCGTATATTGTGACCATGGCACTCTTGTTACCCTTTCCCAAATGACAGAAATTCTGACTGCTCCAATTTGAAAGTGGCTGAAGATGACGGATTGAGCTACTGTTCAATAGCTTCTAGAAAATATTGAGGTTAAAAAAGAGGAAAGCAACTATTTTCTTCCTTTGCTTCATTTTACTATGCTTTTCTTTTTAGGGATGTCAAAACAAGAGAAAGGATGAAATCATCATTGTGGTATCTAGAAAAGTTAGCTTTCTCAATTCCATCCGTTGTTAATTTGCTTGATAAAATATTTGTATTTATTTGCATTGAGATTACAGTATTTTGTGTGAATTCAGTATGAAGATATAAAATTTTAATTACAAGTAAAGGTATTTATAATTTTGTAATATTTTGTGTAATTTCAGAGATTTTAGACTTCGGCTACCCACAAAACACAGACACTGGTATCTTGAAGACGTTCATCACTCAGCAAGGTGTCAAATCACAGGTAGGGCTGAAAGAATTTTCTGTCTTCACAAAGTGAGGCCATTGGCATGCAAGCGTTTAATTCTGACTACAAGTTATAGTCACAAAATAGCCTGTACATAGAAATGACATTCACAAATATAAACAACAATAGGCCCCTACAATAGTCTTGCTGGAAATCTATTTGGAACACCTTGGATATTCTAGATCATGCCTCGGATGTATGTGTATGAAGACATTCACACTTGTAGGATGCAAGTATTCTAAAAAGAGGAGGTAAATCTTTGCACTGGAATCGCAAACAACACACTTCACCTTTATTCTTGCTTCATTGTTGACATTAGCTACAGAGGAATGTTTTGTGTTGTTTTTATTCTTAGTCTGAAAGTAGTTGTATGACTTATACAAGGTTTGATACTATTTAGAATTGTCCGAGGTGTTCCAAATGGCTGGAAATCCTGAAATGAAGCATCTATCATTTTTACAGACAAAAGAAGAGACTAGTCAGATTACGTCGCAGGTCACGGGTCAGATCGGATGGCGTCGGGAGGGCATCAAGTACCGACGTAACGAACTGTTCCTCGACGTCCTGGAGTCCGTCAATCTTCTCATGTCGCCGCAAGGCGACTGTTTGACTGTTTGACTGTTTACCTGTCTGGGACTGTTTGGGATCAATCTTCTCATGTCGCCGCAAGGCCAGGTCCTCTCCGCTCATGTGGCGGGTCGTATCATGATGAAAAGCTACCTGTCTGGGACGCCGTACTTTAAATTTGGGATCAAAGATAGTCTTAATCAGGCTTTGGAAAACATTATGGAAAATGAAGAAATTGCTTATCACAAGCAATTTCTTCATTTCCCACAATGTTTTCTACCCCACAAAACCAAAACATGTCAAATTTCTTGCACTTGATATTACCTTCTGCAACGTCTATGAATTTGGACTAGCCTAAAATTTTGCAGTCCGGAAATGGGTTAAGCATAATCAAAGATATACTCCTGTAAATTTTTCTCTATTAATAAAACTTTAAAATTTTTCACAGACAAAAGAAGAGACTAGTCAGATTACGTCGCAGGTCACGGGTCAAATAGGATGGCGTCGGGAGGGCATCAAGTACCGACGTAACGAACTGTTCCTCGACGTCCTGGAGTCCGTCAATCTTCTCATGTCGCCACAAGGCCAGGTCCTCTCCGCTCATGTGGCGGGACGCATCGTGATGAAGAGTTACCTGTCCGGGATGCCGGAGTGTAAATTTGGGATCAATGATAAAGTATTGATGGAAAGTAAAGGAGGAAAGACGGGACAAGATGAAGGCCGGGGAGGGTATGTCAAGAACACTTCAGGGTCAGTTTAACTCTTTAACTCTTCTTCTGATCTGAGCTACAGATAATAGTGCAGGGTTTTCAAAAACCTCCAAATGGGGTTGTTTTTTAAGGCCAAATTGAATCTTGTACCCCCAGTTTTTGCAAGCAGCCTTCTTTTAGAGGGGGCACAAGCATACCGTCAAACAACAGTTTTTCCCCCAAAATTGCAAGTCAGTGGAAACCCAGGAGGGAGTAATGGCTTTTCTAAACGAAATATTTCACTAAATATTCATCAAATCCTATGTTGTGGGTACTCATTAGAATTGTCTTTTCGAGACGATTGAAATGAGTACCCACAACATTAGGTTTGGATGTGAAATGAAAAAATAAAATGTCACAGAGGATTCAAATGAGTACCAACAACAAAGTGTTTGGATTTGAAATAAACAAAATACTATGTCTTCACCCCCTCTTATCTGTTGCTCTATTAAATAGCTCACAATTTGGTTATGATGGGGATTTTTGTTGAAATTTTTTATGTTGTCCTTTGGTTGAACCGTTTAAACCATGATAACTATTTCCAGAACAAGAACATATTTTGACATCTGCATTATGAAATGCTTATAAGAAAACAATGGGACAAAAGCATTAAAAGCTGATGACTAGCATGTTCTTCCTTTGCCTCAATATTTTATGTATTCATTGTACATAAATCATATTTTGTCATCTAAAACAAATTACAGCTGTGCCTTAATTTTTGCTATTTTGGCAAGGGTTGAAACATTTTTATCAAAAAGTTAAGATTTTGGGTAAATTTTTATCTTAACTAGAACTTAAAAGACTAGATTTATAATTTTAGGTTCAGAACATTTTTTTTATTTTGCAAATTTGAGACATATTTGTTAAGAATTTTACAAAGTTAACAGGTTATCGATTCTATTTCTATAAGCCTGGTAAAGAGTCAACTTAAAATCACAAGAACAAAATTTTATGATTAATGATTATTTCATAATTCCTAGTAACCAAATTGTGGGTTTTCTATGTTGTCTAACTGTGCACTTAGATCTTGTTTTCCCTTGTAGCTTTAGTATTATTATCTGATATCAGAGCTATAGATAAGAGGGTTAATTGGTTTCAAAATGCAATATTTCATTAATTGTTATTCAAACCCTATGTTGTGGGTACTCATTGGAATCGTGTCATCGAGATGATTCAAATGAGTACCCACAACATACAACTGTCTAACCCCATATTGTGGGTACTCCTTGGAATCGTCTCATTGAGATTATTCCAATGAGTAAACACAGCATAGGGTTTTGAATTGAAATAATTAAGTCAGAATGTCTTTATCCCCTCTTATTTGTTGCTCTGTTTGTAGCTTTATTATTAGTACTACATGTATTTAAACCTGCTTGGCTTTCTTTTATTACAAATGAGCCTTAATCTGCTCAACCCCTTCCCAAACTAGACCTAAGGTGCCATTTTTAGCGTAAGATTTTTCAAGATATCTTGAGATTTCTTAAGTTATTCAAGGATTTAAAGCATTCTTTAGAGCATGATTTTTAGCTCCACTGGCCGACAGGCCAGCGGGCTATTGTCATGGCGCTGTGTCCGTCGTGCGTCCGTCCGTGCGTCCGTCCGTAAACTTTTCCTTTAAAAATCTTCTTCTCAAAAACTACCAGATGGATTTCAACCAAACTTCACAGGAATGATCCTTGGGTGACCCTCTCTCAGATTCCTTCAAAGAATTCTGATTGAAGTAGAAAGTCTGGAGTTATCTGCCCTTGAATGTCAAAAATGGCCGTTTTGACTTTATTTTCACTCTAGCAACTACAAATATTAACCAATCAAGACAAAACTTGGACAGAATGATGGTGACTATAAGATCTTGCCTGGGTATAATTTTCAGTCTGATCAGAATTTTACATCATGAGTTATGGGCCCTTGAAATTGACAAAATCGCCATTTTCGGCTTTATTTTAACTTTGTTTTCACTTCAGCAACTACAAATATTGAACAATCAACACAAAACTTGGACAAAATGATGGTGACTATAAGATCTTGCTTGTGTGTAATTTTCAGCTAGATCTGAATCATATATTATGAGTTATGTGCCCTTGAAATTGACAAAATTGACATTTTCGGCTTTATTTTGACTTTTTTTTTGCTCTAGCAACTACAAATATTGACCAATCAAAACAACACTTGTACAGAATGATGGTGACTATAAGATCTTACCTTGGTTTAATTTTCAGCTTGATTTGAATTTTATGTCATGAGTTATGTGCCCTTGAAATTGACAAAATTGACATTTTCGGCTCTATTTTGACTTTGTTTTCACTCAATAAACTACAAATATTGACTAATCAAGACAATACTTGTACAGAATGTTGGTGACCATAAGATCTTACATTGGTGTAATTTTAAGCTTGATTTGAATTTTATATCATGAGTTATATTATGTGCCCTTGAAATTGACAAAATTGCCATTTTCGGCTCTATTTTGACTTTGTTTTCACTCATGCAACTAGAAATATTGACTTATCAAGACATTTGTACTTGTACAGAATGTTGGTGACTATAAGATCTTGCCTTGGTATAATTTTCAGCTTGATCTGAACTTTACATCATGAGTTTGGTGCCCTTGAAATTGACAAAATTGCCATTTTCGGCTTTACTTTCACTTTTACAACCATTAGTATTAATTAATCAATACAATAACTTTCACAGAATTTTACTGACCATAAGACCTTACTTGCTTGAAATGTTCAGCTTGCTTGTTTGTGCAGCCTGAACCTTTGAAATTGCATTCAACAAGACAAACAATCAGGCCTGTGGAGCGCTTCCACACCGCCAGGGCTGTCTAGTTAAGACGCTCAATGGGAGGCGCCACAACCCTTTAATTCTTGTGGAACCCCTTTGTCAACTTTGTAAAAACAATATAAGAGAGAATTGATCAAGACAAGTCGTTTCGAATGCTCCATGATTCATAAACTTCGGTGTTCCAAATGCTCCATAATTTATACAAATGACATCGTCATGATGTCATTTGTATAAAGTATGGAGCATTTGAAACATTGGTATTGACAAAATTTTATTTGATCTGACAGATTATTCAGTTCTTTTCTAATACCTAAGTTAAGGAGAGGGTTTAGGAGCCCTTTAGAAAGTTTTTAGATCAACTTATGCCTAAGTGCATCCTCTTAAAGTCAGAGTCAAAACACCACATAGTTTTAAAACTGTCTTTTAAAAACTACATAGCTTCATTGTGTCTTACCCCACCCATTAGCATGACTAGGCTAGCATGCCATGCAACCTATACAATATAGCATACACCTTTACATATCCTTTCAATAGATATTGGCACATTTCTTTTCATTCTTTTCTATAAATTGGCCGAGACATTTACATTACAATACTTTCTTTTTTGTTGTTTTGTATGTGTTGCTGAGAATGTGATGTTATTGATGTTGTTTTATTTATATACATGTACATATGTATAACCTTACATGTTGAAATGTTTCATGAACAAAATGCAGATTTGACAACCTTACTGGACATTAGTAAAAGGTAGAATTCCTTGAGGAAAAGAAGAAAAAAGCAGAATTGGTTATCAATCTTTGATTAAAAATCTGAATTTGTCTTCTTTAAATGAATTTTAAGATTTCATTGATGGATATACTTCAGGGATCAATAATGAATTCTTGAGACAATATAAATCATCTGAATGATCAAAAGAATTCACCTGCTCTTTAATCATGATATCCTGTCTCATGTGTTTGATCCATGGCAAAGGTGAATAACATTTACCCAATGGGTATATAGGGGTAAATCAAATTGGGATAAGCAGTTGGGGCTTTGAAAGGGTGTTGCGGAAGTTCTGATGAGACTAATGGAAGGAAACCATGATTTAGTGCTCTGGTAAAGGTATCTACCATCAGGGCCGCGTTTTACTAACATAGATTTTTTCAAAAACCTTGTAACAACACATTTGATTGAAAGAGAAATAATAACAGTAATTATTCGGCCAATCAGATTTGTTGTTGTTTTAAAAATGTTGGTAAGTTTGTTAGTAAAACGGGCCCCAGATGACTGAACTATCATAAACCCTTTCCAGACGGCTAAATATTATTCTGATTCAAACTGACAAATGGTGAAGACAACCATTTCTAGTGAATGAAATATTGAATTTTTGGTCGTTCTTGGTAGAAAACATTGTGGGAAATGAAGAATTGCTTTCACAAGCAATTTCTTCATATTCCTCAATATTTTCCAAAACCTTTATCATGTCTGGCATCAAAGAGTGTAGCTGTTTTGAAAAGGGTTAAACCCCATTGAAACTAATCTAAATTTTCAATAGACATTGACAATTTGTGAATTCCAGCTCGACCAGTGGCAAAACGGCCATTGCCATTGATGACTGCCAATTTCACCAGTGTGTAAAACTCAGCAAATTTGAGACGGAACATAGTATCAGCTTTATTCCACCCGATGGAGAATTTGAACTTATGAAGTAAGCAATTTTGTTTTGAATATCCCCTAGTCAATTCCTTTGTTTAGTGAACAGTGATAGGGAATGAATCTTTTTCAATTGACAATGTCCCTTTTCTTTGAAAAACCAAAATGGCATTTTGATAACTGATGTGAAAAATTTAGCATGGGATTGCTCCAGTCTTAGATACGACAAAATTCATTGGAACAAGGGCCCACTCATTAACTTGAATAATGTGACATTTTGGATTACAATGGAACTATGCCGCGGCAATAAATGGGACTATGGCGCATGGTGCCAGCCAAAACAGTTAATTTTGAACCCTGCTTGAGACAATTCAAATGGGCACTAACAACAAAGAGTTTGTTGAATTATAAATTATTATTAATTTTACATTTTCTGCTGTTTTACCTTAAAGCTTTGCAAAAGTTGTTCAAACACAATCATACTTAACTCTTTCCAAACAATGAAATCTTAGGTTTGTCCAAGTCCAAAACTGCTGCTGATGACAAACCAACTGTTGACAAAGAAAATTTATATACAATTTAGCACAGAAAATATTGAGGCAAAAGGAGAAAATGCTGATTATCAGCATTTTCTTCTTTTGCCTCAATGTTTTCCTAAGCATTTTATTATAGCGACATCTAAACCAGGTCTTATTTTAAGAAAGGGTTTATTTAACCCTTTCCCAAACAAGACGGTTTTGACGTCTGTAATAGAAAAGGCTTGGGAAATCATTGAGACAAAAGAAGAAACTGCTGATAACCAGCAGTTTCTCCTTTTGTCGCAATATTTTCTGTCCTATTTATTACATAAATACTATCTTTGTCAACAGTTGTTTTGTCATGCAAATCACCTTTCAAATTGAATCACCCTAAGAATTTGTCGTCTGGGAAAGGGTTAATGTTATTTCTTTCTCCTCTAGGTACCGGACGACCAAGGACATAAGTTTACCATTTAGAATCATTCCTCTCGTACGCGAGACAGGCCGACAAAGTATGGAGGTCAAAGTTGTGGTCAAGTCAAACTTTAAACCTTCATTACTCGCTCAGAAAGTTGAGGTTAGTTGAAATTTTATCAAGTCTACCTGTGATAATGCTTTTTAATATAGAATCTACTTTAAGAAATACTTTGGGAAAACATTTAGGCAAAAGAAGAAAATGCTGATAACAGCATTTTCTACTTTTGCCTCAATATTTTCTTATCATTATTGTGCAGAAAAGTCCTTTCTTAGGGCTAGAATTTCGTTAAAAAATTGACTGACAAAATTTTGTAAGTGGCTTTTGAATCCACTAGCAACTAAGGACATTACTTAACCATTTAGAATCTTGTGCATGAGAGAGGACGACAAAGTATGGAGGTCAAAGTTGTGGTCAAGTCAAACTTTAAACCTTCATTACTCGCACAAAAAGTTGAGGTTAGTTTACATTTTCTCACACCAAGGAGTTTACATTTTACAATCCGGGGGAATTATTTTAGATAGGTCATAGTTTAAAGGGTAATATTATAGGCGTCTGATTCTTCTTTTTTACAAAACAACATCATTCTATGAATAATTTTAGTTAAAACGTTTTTCAAATTATGAATGAAAAAAAGAAATTATTCGAGATTTCAATTTTCCGTATCAAAATTTGTGTGAAAAATTATCTCCCTTTGGTCATATATTAGGCCCCTATATTCATATGACCGGGGCACTTGATCGGTCACGTGACTAGTGACGTAATTTTCGAAGTAGAATATGACGCTGAATTTCAGCGATATAAGTTTGGCTTATTGGGGGTTTACGCCGTTTTCAACTACTATCTCGTAATGAAGTGATTGTACTTGAGTAAACGGTGGACAATCACGATAAAAATGAAATTATATTATTTTATTTGATAAATGAATGAACGAATGGGGACATGATATATAGATCTATTATGTTATATACGTGAAAATGCATATTTGTTGAATAAATAAAGGAATGTGCGTAATGAAAAAAAAAGATGATGCAAAAGAAGAAAATTAAGATTTTTTCCGTCAATATTGGTGTTCATAAAGTGATTTCTGTGCATTCTTACGCAGAAAATATTGATGAAAAAAGAGAAATTGAAAATTAAACATGCTCACCATATAATCACCAATTTGATACTATTTTCCCCACTAATTAGCAAAAACTATGATATCCGATCACTCGATTATCGATAAACGACGCATATTCCAATGCAGACAATTCAAACACGTGTCATTGTGGGACGGACACTTTCGATATTCTTTGAATTCTTTCAAATTTTGCCGTCCAGTGATGTGTTAATATAATGCCATGATGTCGTCGAAAATCCAGTTGATCGTATGTTTAAAGCCTTTCGATATAAATGAATGAATGTATGAAATTTACCAACTTTACATCATTCAATTAGACATTATCAAAATTTTATTCCATAATCCCGGAAATCAATTCTTTCCCATACTGTTTCTACCCAGAAAGACAAAAAATAAATTTCCTTCACGAGCAATTGTAATCTGCATAGAGTAATCATATGGTCGTCTTAAAACCAAGGTTTGTTTGGAAAGGGTGTAGATCTAATTACGAGATTGACATAATTATTTGCATGCACGTGTCAACAATTATCGTCTGTTATCTCTGGTTGTAGGCCTACACTTCATATCAAAAGGTTACATAATCGGATTTAAATTGACATTACAGTAATGTTATATATTGGACAATATAACACACCGGTTTACCGACATGCTTCCAAAATGTAACTAGTATCAACCAATATCTAACGAATTAACCCTTTCCCAAACGACAAAATTTTAGGGTGATCCACTTCAAAAACTGCCACTAATGACCAAATACAAGTTAGTTAAACTATACTTTGAAAATAATCATGAATATAATTTCTCCCTTTTCCATAATGTATTCTACCTAGAAAGACAAAAAAAAAAAAAAAATAAATTTCATTCGCGTGCAGTTGTCATCTGCAACATCTTTGAATTTGGACCAGTCTCAATTTTTATCGTTTTGTAATGGTAAAGATGAAACTATATGGAATGAAACTGTGCTTGTTTCGAACGACAGAATATCGCAATATAGTAGCAGAACTCATGAAAATGCGATTATCTCTGAATATGCTTTTAAATCACCGCAACTCCGTTGTCATAGTTAGTGACTAGAAGATTCTAGCAGCCTATAATATCCTTTTTTTTTTGCTTGGAAAGGGATTAAAAATTCATTGTCTACCGACATATTTTGCAATGCCTGTACCCCACTTATCTTATCGGACAAGTCTCAATTTCAACATCTTCGAATTTGGACCAGTCTCAATTTTCATCGCTTTGTAACGGGCGAGGTGAAACTATATGGAATGAAACGGTGCTTATTTCTAACGACAGAATATCGCAATATAGTAGCAGAACTCATGAAAATGCAATGATCTCTGAATATGCTTTTAAATCTCCGCAACTCCGTTGTCATAGTTAGTGACCTTCTACGAGGTGTGTCCATAAAATACGTAGACAGATCCAGAATAATAAGAAATAATTGCATGACCTATTTAAAATTTACACCAGCGTGTGCAGAATTTTAATATGAATATGTGTACCAAATTTTATGAAAATATACGCAACAGCTACAAAAATACACACGGAACAAACAAGTAAAAAGCCATACACGGGGCACTTTGACGTCGTTTACGACGTCGACGTTACAACTTTTCAAAGTAATCTCCACCCGCGTTCACGCACTTCTTATGTCTGTGTACCCATTTGGTATACGTTTCCCGGAACCACTCTTTCTTGTATGACCCTACAGACGGGCGAACAAAGTACTTTAGTTCGTCTAAGTCGGCAAAACATTTGCCTCTCAGATCCGCCTTTAATCGCGGAAAAACTGCAAAGTCCATAGGCGCACAGTCTGGGCTGTAAGGTGCGTGATCGCTTCGCCGAGGTCTTCCCGGTCTAGTCTGGTCACAAATATCTTCCAATCCATCTGTAAACCGTCTATGCCATTTAAACACTAGCGCTCTGGACACGTCAGCATTACCTCGCTGCATAAACTTGAATGTTTTCGTTGGTGTCATGTTCGCACCGACACAGAATTTAATAACGGCGCGTTTTTCTTCCGTCATAGCAGCCAGTTGTTTATTGCTTATACCGTCTCCTGGCAAGTTGTTGACGTTCAAAACTTCCGGAAAAACGTCAAATGACGTCACTGCTGAAGTGAGTGTATTTCCCGCATATTTTTTTTAAAAAAACTTGCGACAAAAGACTAGTTTTATGGCTTTCTATTTCCAAATATCTGAAGTGCCCCGTGGTAGCATTATGCTGTTGCTATGGTGACGGTTTTGCTTGTACATACTTTCGAAAACAATATAAAATGTAGCAGAAGTATTTAAGAATAAATGGACCTTTAAATTGATAGTGTTTTGGGATCGATAAAACTACTATTTGGTGAAAAACTTTGGTTGTCTACGTATTTTATGGACATACCTCGTAGTAGCCTATAACATCCTTAAATTTTATTGCTTGGAAAGGGATTAAAAATTTATTGTCTACCGACAGAAGGACATTGACATGTGTATGTGTATATCATCCCAATCAAATTCCTTTTAATTTATTATAAATCGATTATCGATAAATGATATTCCAATATGCATGCAGACGGTTTTCACTACTGTCGACTATTTGCTATAAATAAATGCGTATTCAAGGGAAGTAATTTTCGGGAGATTTTTTCGTCACTAAAAGAATCGATACTTTGATTGCTGTGTTGAATGTGTTAAAGCTTTCCTCAACGAAATGCCATAGTACGCATTATTTCAAAACCAATTGTCGAGCGATTTATGATTAAAAATAGCAAATTCCTAAATTCTTTAGCATTGTCCTTTAAAGTTGCTACAGAGTTGCAAAACCAATTTGATGTTGATAAAGAGAGAACTTCTATGCAATGTAATACAGAAAATATTGAGGCAAAAATGCTGATTATGCTGATAGTTTTGGTGCTTGTTTTTCCAGACATTGTCTATTTTGGATATTAGGATGAGAACTTTATTGGGAAGGGTCCATTAAACACCATTCAGATCCAATTACACTTTAAGTTTAGGCCTCATCTTTGTTTAAGTAGGATGAAATAGGATAGGACAGTAGGATAATGTCTCAGAAAAGCATGTATATTGAATTCATTTTGAAAATGTTTCTATATTTTGTTATTTAGGTACGCATTCCAACGCCATTGAATACCAGTGGAGTCCAGGTCATTTGTATGAAGGGCAAGGCCAAATACAAGGCTAGTGAGAATGCAATTGTTTGGAAGTAAGTATTTCATGGGAATAATATTTTAACTGAGCTTATTGGCTGGGTTGATGATGTCACAGCCCTAGTGTTCGTGTCAGCACCTGCATCTGCCTTGGTTATGTAAACTCATGTAAGTTTTGTGACCTAAAAATGATGTTGATAAAATTAGGATATGCACAGGATATAGTGCAGAAATATTATCGCAATTTACGATGGAATAATCTAAATCTGTAATTATGATAACATGTGATTCGCAAAAGGAGAACAACATCATCATTATTATCAGGTTTTGAATGTCGGCTTTCAATTGATCCTCTGAAGAGGGTGGGGCCTGGCTGCCATGTGTAGATTGAACATCATTGAAGTGTATCTCCTATGATTTTGCTCCTAAAAAATAAAGTTTATCTGTTTAACCCATTACCACACATTAACAGTTTTGATGCTCCACAAGAAAAATGCTTTGGAAAACATTGTGGAAAAAGAAGAATTTTGCTTGTGACAAAGAAAATTTTGCCATTTTCCACAACATTTGCTACCTAGAAAGTTGCAAAATTTTAGAATTTAATCAACCTGTAATTGTTGTCTGCAACATTTTGAACCAGTCTAAAACTTACCATCTGGTTATGGGTTTATGATGATTCTAAATTGATTAGGCTTGTTTGACCAAACTCTTACATTATTTCAGGATCAAGAGAATGGGAGGCATGAAGGAATGCCAACTGAGTGCTGAGATTGAGCTACTCAATACTAGTGATAAGAAAAAATGGACCAGGCCTCCATTGTCTATGAGCTTTGAGGTAAGAGGAATTATCAATCAGCATTTCCTCCTTTACCATAGAGTATAGATTAGTTATTCCCCAGTATCAAAAGATTGGGGGCATATTGTTTTATGTAAGTCCATTTGTCTGTCTGTGTGTCCGTTCTACCACCTGTCTATCCGAAAACTTAACATTGGCTATTTGGGGGACATATGCCTTTCACATACGCATCTTGTTACGCTTTAATTTGTAAACTACCTGTTCTCAGTAAACCTTGTTTTGTATGCTGCAAAAGGTTTTGATTTGACCCTTTTCCAAATGGCAAAGTATAAGGCTGATGCATCTTTAAAGATGCTACAGAAAACAAAATGGTTGTTGAAAAACAAAAATGTATTTGATATAGAGCAGAAAGGCTATAGAATAAAATGCTGGTCATCAGCATTTGCCTTTTTTGTCTCATTTTTTAGCCTTTTTGTTAAAGGAATTAAGTACCTGTATATTTTATTTTAACAGGTACCATTTGCTCCCTCGGGTTTCAAAGTTCGCTACCTAAAAGTGTTTGAACCTAAACTGAACTACAGTGATCACGATGTTATCAAGTGGGTGAGATATATAGGACGAAGTGGCCTATACGAGACAAGATGCTAGACAGGAACAAAGTAGCCACATACATTGTAAAAAAAGAGAAACACGAAAGACATGGAAGTTTCAATCATTGTCATGCCAAATATAATTGTTAGCAATTATGAATAGCCCTTAAAAAGGAGTAAAACGCAACATGTATTATTGTTTTGTGACAACCCATTACCAGACAGTAAGAGTTTAGACTGATCCAAATTCAAAGACCTTGCAGACTCCAATTTCAAGATGATAAAAGTTTAGATTTACAACTTTTGTGTAGAAAACAATTTGAGAAATGAAAAAATGACTGGTTCGTTCAATGTTTTCCTTGGCATTTATCTTATGGGGCGTGAAAAAGAATCAATTTGTGGTAGTTTTGGTAATATAATGGCCATAAAAAATGTCAAGGACTTTTTGATTGTTCACCAAATGAATTTGTTATTGTGTAGACATCATACTACATGTACCATATTGTTTAGAATTAGTGTAAATGGATAGGAATTGTTATACCATTGTTACAGTTACTGCATAGTGTGATTATATAAATGTTAAAATTAGCTGGGATTTGAAAGAAAGGCATTGAGATGGAGGTAACCGGACAAAATCCCCTTAGGACAAAATCCCCTCGGTCGTTTTTGGTATAGGCGGACAAAATCCCCTCGGTAGAATTTCTAGGGTGGACAAAATCCCCTTGGTAGAATTTCTAGGGCGGACAAAATCCCCTCGATGAAAGTGCAAGGGCGGACAAAATCCCCTCGGAAGAATTTCTGGGGCGGACAAAATCCCCTCAATGTAAATACGAGGGCGGACAAAATCCCCTCAATCACTTTTAAAGGTGTTCAATGTATTTTTGAGCAATATACTATTCATGTCGTCGATATTAGTAATTAATCGAGGAAACATTGAGATAAAAGAAGAAAATGGTTAAAGTGGTATTTTCCTCCTTTGTCTTAATATTTTCTGTGATACATTATAAATACATGTACATATGTCCTATCATAGTTTTCCATTGAACACAAGCAATACTTGTATTGATGCCCATAGTAGTAATTGATCAAGAAAACATATATGCAAAAGAAGAAATGCGTATGACAGACAATTTTCTCTTTGACACAATATCTTCTGCTCTATATCATTCATTATACACAAGCCTTGTCCATCGTTTCCATTTGTATAAACGTTTTTCCACATTTGCTCTTGAAGTGAAATAGGCAATTTTGATTATCAAATATTTATCTTCAAAGTCAGCCATGCCGTAGATGCCACAGGTAAAAACTAGAATCAAAATTTGCTTAGACATAGTTCTATGAACCTGCATCAATTCTGAACCGACAAAATTTATCTCTACCTACTGAGGGTATTTTGTCCTCCCTTGCAATATAATCGAGGGGATTGTGTCCGCCTTTGCTATTTCATTGAGGGGATTTTGTCCGCCTCAAAAATTCGATGGAGGGGATTTTGTCCGCTATGAAAATTCTACAGAGGGGATTTTGTCCGCCCTAGTAATTCTGCCGAGGGGATTTTGTCCGCCTATGTCAAAAATGACCGAGGGGATTTTGTCCTAAGGGGATTTTGTCCTACATTCGAGATGGATCAACCTATAACTATGTGGTTTCTGGTTAAAATCCAATCTTATCATATTATATCTTTTGAATACTTATAGCCACTGTGATAGAGCTCCATAGGTCCAAATAAAGCTTGTAACATACAGTACAAGTTTATGCATAGGCCATTATGATTCTGAATATTATGGCTTTTCAACAAAAACCTTAAAACTGCAGCTTTAAACAAACTGTAACTGAAGCTTTAATCAAGCTGCAGTTACGAGGTTTTCGTTGAAAAGCTAAGATATATTTTCTAATTCTGAATGCAGCAATATGTTTTGACTATACCATATCCCAGCTTATTTGTATGGGTATTTGTGAACATTTTATTGAGATTCAACCATACATTTTATCATAGTTATAGCTTTGCCATCACAAGCGTTTGTTTAGAAGAGTAGTAAAATAGCAATGAATTTTGCGCTAAAAATGGACTGAGTTTTCTGTTATGTTTTGATAAACCGTCGGTGTTGTTATAAAATATCGTAACTGCGGCTTGATTCAAGCCGTAGTTACGAGATCTTATAACAACACCAACGACCAACAAAAATACTATTGTTTGTCCGAAATTACGTCAAGGCTAATAATTGGATAATATTATTCCGTTTTGACGTTTCTGTTTTGGAATTTGTGCAGACTGAAGACTGATCATGATTTTTACGAGAGTTATAGATAAGAGAGTGTGATGACTTTTCAAAACGCAATATTTAATTTATTGTTCGTCTTAATGGGTACTCATTTGAATCGTCTTAACACATGTTTCTGGAAAAAAGAAAAAGAAATTCTTAACAAATCAACACAAATTGCTTTTTTTTAAAAATAAATGAAATGACTGTCAAATAGTGCAAATTGTATTTGCATGTTTTATATATTTCTTAGGAAAGCAGGTTGCAATACATCATGTATATACATAAATATTATATGCAATGGGTATGTGAGTAAACATTATTTGAGTGATTGAGTAGATGAATGATTGTTTTAACATTTAATCCTATTGTTCTTTGGATTGGAAAAGACTGGAGATGGTATTGTTTTCGTCAAATGGAAATGTTTTAAAAGCTTGAAGTAAACATCAATTTTGTTTGAAAAATAGAGAGAAGATCCTATTAATTGTTTTATAATGAAATGATGAAATTTATTCAAGATCTAAACTTTCGGGGTAGCTTGATCTTTTGCCCAACTATCTTTATCCCAAACGTCCAAGAATTTGGTTTTCTGAATAAGAAATGAGCTGCAGACGACAAAATAATTTATGCTAAAATTAGAAAATGTTTGTTTTAGAGCATCGAAAATATTGGGTGAAAAGGAGACATTGCTGATCACCTGCAATTTCTTCTTTAACCACAATGATTTGCCAAATCATTCTGATAGGGATGTTCAAACCAAGTTGTTTAATATTTTGGAAAGGGTTTATTTGGTTATGAATTCACAACACAAAAGTATTTTGGTAAATATGATTTTTGTGCAATTTTTGTTATTCCATAGGTACCGAAATTTAGATGAAATTACGGTAGGAATCTAAGGTTTATATTGTCGCTTTCATCAAAAACCTTGTTACTGCAGCTTGTTTAAAGCTGCAATTTCGATTTTTTTGTTGAATAGCTACAATATAAGGTTTATGTTTTGATGTGTTGTTCTAAATTTAGAAACAAAAACACTGTATGAATGTGTCATTATCTATCAATAAATATTGTAAGTAAATGCATCCTGTTGTTCTTCCGGGTTTAACCCTTTTCCAAACAAGTTTCTAAAACTGGTTTTGACGACCCTGATAGAAAATGCTTTGGAAAACAGTGAGACAAAAGAAGAAAATGCTGATAATCAGCATTTTCTCCTTTTGCCTCAATATTTTAATTCACCCGAAGAAATATGTATAAGTGCTTCATTATCTATCAATAAATATTGTAAGTAAAGATATCCTGTTGTTTTTCCGGACTTAATTGACCTTTTTATTGATGTATATTATTAGTAGTTTTGCCTTGTGCCTCAATGTTCTTTTAACACAAAATACATGTACATCTAATGAACATCCATTTTGTCATCTGCAGCATCGTTCAAATTGTACCACCTTTAAAGTCTGGCGGTTTGAGAAAGGGTTAATCTTTGTCTAGAGTATGGTAATTTAGTAACAAAAGGCATAAAGTTTTAGAAAGTTTTAGAGCAAGAGCATCAGTAGAAACAGAGATATGACACTTGCATCAGGGCATTGGGTCTACACCAAAGATGACGTACGAATACATGATGATGATCACGAGTTTATATATATGGAGTTTCCCACAGAAATTGTCAAGAAAATCTACGAGTACTTATTATTATTGCTTATATTATGACATACTTAAAGTATTGGAGTGATTTCTCAAGGAAATAATGTATAGCAGGCACTTGTGACAAAATCGTTTTGTTCTCACTCGTGATAAACCGGTTAGTTTAACCCGTTACCAGATGGCAAAATTTTAGATTTGTCCAAATTCAAAGATGATGCAGACGACAATTTCAAGTGAATGATTTTTTTTTACAATTTTAGGTCAATCTGGGTAGAAAACATTGTTGGAAATGAAGAAATTGCTTGTCACATTTCCACATTGTTTTCTAAAGCCTTTATGTTGTTAAACAGCGTCTTTGTGCGGTTAAAGCCGCATGTGTAAACAGCGTCTTTGTGCGGTTAAAGCCGCATGTGTAAACAGCGTCTTTGTGCGGTTAAAGCCGCATGTGTAAACAGCGTCTTTGTGCGGTTAAATCCGCATGAAAAGTAAATCCTTTGTCTTCGATAAAAAATAGTCCCAGTCATTTTAAGCTCATCTGTATGTCTAGCCGACCGTCTGTCAACAATTTGGTGTCAACACTCTAGCATATACAAATATCAGCCAATATTGACCAAACTTGGTCAAGACATTGATAATTATTATGTATAGCAAATGATACGGATGCTATATAGCGCAGAACAATGAGACAAAAGGAGAAAATGCTGGCCGTTGCCATTTCCAAATTTGTCTCTATTAAGTTTGTCTAAGTCAGATCTTGTTTTGGAAAGGGTTAGATAGAAGTATTTCAAGATCAGTATAAAAAGAACGAACGTGATCAGAAAATTGCGCATCAAAGTAATATTTACTAGATCTTGTTAATTCTATTTATTTCACACCCGAAAGTAGTAAACCAATCAAATCACCCCATTCGTACCACGTGAGTATACAATACCTAGAGCCGTATTGCACGCACGAGATAATTGCGTGGACGCACGGGATTCTCGATATTCCAAAGCGGCTAGATCGATATTGTACGATGCACCGGTTGAACCGTCCAAATATGCATTGCACTCATTTGAACCCTACAAATATCGATTGAACCGTACAAATATGGATTTTTTCCCAAATCGAGGCTGCAGTACAAAATATCCATATTCGCATCGAAGAGTAAGCTCCCGTTAGTAGAGTTCTCGTTTGCAAAAGCAAAATTGTGCATTAGAGTTGAATGTTTGTTTCAACATGATATTTTGAATTCACTGTCCTAAACAAGACATAGCTTTGATTCTGTGATTGAAAAAACACATTGGCAATACATTAAGACAAAAGGAGAAAATGATTTTAAACATCACGAAAGAGATTATTTTCATTTCAAAACATTTCTGAATTGTAGCGCATTTAATTTGCAGCAATGATAAAAATCACACTTAACCCTTTCCCAAACAAGACCTGGATTTGATGTCCATTAAAAGGCTTGACAAAAAAGTTCTAAGAGAAAAGGAGATTTGCCGTTTATCAGCAATTTCTCCTTTTCTGTCAATGTTTACATTGTTGATTTACGCATGACATGATAGATAGTTTATATGACAAATTTCATGTACATTTCACACTATCATAATTTATGACGGTCTATTCAATCTTTTGAGACAAGCATAAATCGATAAATATAGATTTAA
Organism: Fragum sueziense; assembly: GCA_963680895.1. Classification (NCBI taxonomy): domain Eukaryota; kingdom Metazoa; phylum Mollusca; class Bivalvia; order Cardiida; family Cardiidae; genus Fragum; species Fragum sueziense. The sequence continues at coordinate 22,451,426 of OY804604.1, read as the reverse complement.
TGTCAGATGCCATGTCTACTTCACAGCGTTAGAAATGTACATGAGGCCTACATTTTTTTCATGACACAGGCCTATGTTGTTTTCTTCCTTTTTTCACGTTGGAATTCTATTTAAAAGTAATTAGATCTAGATCTTAATTTTATACAAAATTAATCTTTGTCATGTTTTGTGTGAAAAAAAATGATGTGAAATAAAGAGGTCATTTAACATGTCTTTGTACAATACCGAATTCTATTGGATTCATACTTTGCAGAACAAGTCTATATTTAGACTCGCCTATCGGCTCGTCCAAATATAGCCTCGTTCTGCAAAGTATTCATCCAATAGAATTCAGTATTGTACAAAGACATGTTAAATAACCTCATATTATTACCACAATAAGTGCGTAAACAATGTTGTTATTGTAATAACACTCTTGACCCCCGTATTACCACTTCTAGCCAAATGTTGCACCTCCTGGTCGGCTTCCGAAATAAATAAGTTAACCGTTTCCTAACTGACAACATTTAAACCATTATAAGGCACGATAAATGACCTTGCAGGGCATCCCTGGGGATACCAGACTGCAAAATTTTAGACTTATCAAAGTTCAAAGCTGTTGCAGACCACAACTTCAAGTGAATGAAACTTAATATTTTTTGTTTGTTCATGGAAATAAATAATTATTTCCCCAACAATTCCTGATTTCGACAACTTTAATTCATACTTTATATCATATAGGCCTATACAAATCTGTGTGAAATATCTAATGTCACTTGATTTGTCATTTTGTACAAATCATTGATTTTGTTGTCTAGAAAAGGATCCAGTTCAAATTGCGCTCCTTATTTTTATTTTTGGCTCTTTGAATTTTCCACGTATAAGCCCGTGTCTCTTTATAGTATACAGGAAAACAGGAGTAAGTTAGTGATAGCTACATTTTGTACGGACGGAATAACTGACATAATTAATGTACTTAATGAAATTGACTTTTCACGACAATTTGACAATTCAAATTAATGATGACCTCTAATGATAATACCGTGCCACATCAGATACAATTCGTTGCTTGGAGGTCAAAATCTCGTAACTACAGCTTGAAAAAGCTGTAGTTACGAGGTTGTGACCCCCAACGACGAATTTAAACTCGTTGTGTCGAAGTCGTGGGCATCGTCATTTTACCCGGAGATATCCGAAGTTCGACTCATTCGATTATTAATATATAGACGATATGAAAAAAGGTATAAGGCATGCAGAGAGAATGCGGTAAAACGCCCATAGCCAGGGATATGTCAAATGCGAAGGACCTTTTAAAAAACAGCTGATTTCAAATGATCTACCACAACCACATAATTCCGGTCTTTTTCCATCTTCTCTGCTTCAAATCGAATTCAAATTGGTCAAGCATTAAGAAAAGTATTGACGAATTTTCTTTCGGTTGTAAATGATCTAATCAAGTGTTGTGGGCGTCTCCGTTTTAAACTAAGAGTCTTATTCCGGGAAACTTTTGTTTGTAATAAGTTAGCCTTCTTGAGAATTATGATCACTGTTCAAAAATGGTTGCACTTGTTTTCGAAGAAGGGTTAGTCATCTTGGAATTAGTATTTTTAGCTGTAAAGAACCATTCCCAAACTGTGACGTATTATTTGACCCGGCTTGGAAACTTATTTGGGCGCTATGTAGGTCTACATTATCTACAACGTAGGCCTAACTCGTTCGTCTACATAACAAACCAGATAATGTTTGGTTTCTTTTTTTCAAAATGTGTTCAATGCCTGCCAACAACTTTTTAGCGAGCCGGGACTTTATGTCCGGGGAGCTAATGTCACAGCCCTAGTGTCGGCGTCGGCGTCGCGTCTTCAAAAACTTTAACCTGGTTTATATCTCAGGCACTATTTGAGATAGAGCCTTGATACTTCACACGTGGATACCTCCTGCCAAGACCTTTCATTTGGGACCATGACCTCTGACCTAATGACATTGACCTTGGAGTTTTACCTACTTTTAAAAAACTTTAAAATGACCTTTATCTCGGTCATTTTAACAGATACAGCCATGGTACTTCACACATGGATGTATACTTCTCAGCAAGACTTTTCATTTGGGACCATGACCTTTGACCTAGTGACCTTGACCTTGGAGTTTGACCTACTTTTAAAAAAAACTTTAACCTGGCCTATATCTCTTGCACTATTATAGATAGAGCCTTGATATTTCACATATGGATACTTCGTACCTTGACCTTGAGACCATGACCTTTGACCTGGAATGACCTTGACCTTTGACCTTGGACTCTTTTTTAGCTCACCTGAGCACAAAGTGCTCAAGGTGAGCTATTGTGATCACTTTTTGTCCGTCGTCCGTCTGTCTGTCCGTCTGCCTGTCCGTCCACAATTTGGTGTTTACGCTCTAGCATCCACAAATATTAATCAATCTTGATCAAACTTTGTCAAAGCAAGTATGGTCATAAGTTCTCGGATGAGTTCGATTATGGGCCAGATCAAACCAGAATGTGCTGAGTTATCTGTCCTTGAATGTCAAAAAACGCCGTTTTTGACTTAGTTTACACTCTAGCATCTACAATTATTTATCAATCAAAACAAAACTTGGCGACAATGTTGGAGACCATAAGATCTCGGATATGTTCGGTTTTCAGTATGATCTGATCAGAAAGATGAGAGTTATGTGCCCTTGAATTCGACAAAATTGCTATTTTCGGCTGTTTTTGACCTTGTTTACACTCTAGAATCTACAATTATTAATCAATCAAGACAAAACTTAGACACAATGTTGGGGACCATAACATCTTGGATGAGTTTGATTTTTGCCCTTGAACTTGACAAATTGCCGTTTTGGGCTGTTATCGACCTTGTTTACACTATAGAAACTATAATTATCAATCAATCAAGACAAAACATGGACACAATGTTGGGGACCATAAGATCTCACATGAGCTTGATTTTCAGATCTGATCAGAAAGTCCAGAGTTATGTGCCCCTGAATTTGACGAAATTGCCATTTTCGGCTGTTTTCAACCTTGTTTACACTCTAGACTCTACAATTATCAATCAATCAAGACAAAGCTTGGACACAATGTTAGGGACCAGGGCCGCGTTTTACTAACATAGAATTTTGCAAAAACCTTGTAACAACACATCTGATTGAAAGAGAAATGATAACAGTAATTATTCAGCCAATCAGATGTGTTGTTGTTTAAAAAATGTTCGTAAGTTTGTTAGTAAAACGGGCCCCATAAGATCTCGGTTCAGATTGATTTCCAGTCTGATCTGATCAGAAAATCGAGAGTTACGTGCCCTTGAATTTCACAAAATTCCTGTTTCGGGCTGTTTTCGACCTTGATTAAACTCTAGAATCTGCAATTATTGACCAATCAAGACAAATCTTGGACACATTGTTGGGGACCATAAGATTGTGGATGAGTTGGATTTTCAATTGGATCTAATCAGAAAGTCGAGAGTTATGTGCCCTTGAATTTGATAAAATGCCATTTTAGACTGTTTTCTACCTTTTTTATACTCTAGAATCTACAATTATTTATCATTCAAGACAAAACTTGGACACAACCCAGTCTTGTTCGGGAAGGGGTTAACAAAGGATAGTTACTGGCTGTCGTCTATGATGAGATTATAGCAATACATTATTGTACATACACCTAGATATCGATCCATGGATCTATTCCATGATGGATCCATCGACCGCTATTTGTTTTATGTCATGATAATATTCCTTGATTTTCGTTTCGTTAAGGAAATTCCACAACCCATAATTCATTCATTCATTCATTCATTCATTCATTCACTAACTCATTCATTCATTCATTCATTCATTACATTCATTCATTCATTCATTCATTCATTCATTCATTCATTCATTCATTCATTCATTCATTCATTCATTCATTCATTCATTCATTCATCCATTCATTCATTCATTCATTCATTCATTCATTCATTCATTCATTCATTCATTCATTCATTCATTCATTCATTCATTCATTTACCTACCCATTTATCATACGCTCATGCCCCAACCCACCCATCAATTATAACTATGTACTTATAAATGTAAATAATTCAAATACAGTTAGACATTTTACATGTAATCATTTGATTCATGTTTCATTATATCGTCGTTGTAAATGCAAAACCTCGTATCTCGGTTTTTGGAAAATTTTCAAGGGGAGGGAAAAAAGTGTAATAACTTTTCTCAAACTGAAATGTTTTACTTGAAATTTGGATATATTGTTCACAAATAATGTATCATTAATATTGATCAGTAAAAATATCCCAAAACCCTGGAGAATTGTCTTAACTGGGCACACAAGTTTGTACTTTGAAAATTATAGGAATCGACATACGAGGTTTTGCATTTACACCGACGATATATGATATTATGTATGTTCTATGTTAACTCATGTTTTGTAAACAAATTCTCTCCATTATGGAGGTAATAAAGATTATCTATCTATCTATCTATCTATCTGATGAGTTTGACTTTCACAATGTTAGTGATCATAAGTTCGTTTTCAGTCTTAAAGTCATAAATATCAATTGAATTGAACAAAATTGTTGCTCATATCATGTTGGTTCAGGTGAGCGATATAGGACCATCATGGTCCTCTTGTTTGTGACAAGCTCTCGTATAGGCGAGCTACGTTGTCCGCGGACAACTCTTGTTTTATCGGGTTCTCTTCAAAAGATTCAATACTTATAGCACATCCCTGGGACTGATGGAAATCCTCTGCTTCAAACTAAACTCAAATCGGTTACATTATGAAGTTAAGTAAATGAAGCGTGCTATAAATGAATGTCACAGAAAATATTGAGGGAAAAAGGAGAAAATGCTGGTCACCAGCTTGTCACCAGCATTTTTCCTTTTGCCTATATATTTCCCCATTTCCGTTTTCTGTTAGGAGTCTCAAAACAGTTCTTGACTGCGAAATGTTTAAACAGAAATCATGACACGAGGTCCTTCTAGGGCTACAAACAAAACCTCCTTTGTTTATGTACAGACCCCAATCAAGTGGTGCCTTAACCATTTCCCAAGTTGTGGAATTTTCGACTGTTTGAAATAGAAAGCCGCTGCCGACTACAAAATGGGCGTTGATTTAGATAGTATTTATGTACACTATAGCATAGAAAATATCGAGGCAAAAACAGAAATATGTTGAGTATCAATTTTGCTGTAAATGTTTCCTAAACCCTTTCTAGAAGGACCTTTAAACCAAGTTTAGTTTCGGAAAGGGGTTATCCTGTCCCAAAGAAGCTCTGGTTAAAACACACGTTGGGTACTAGAAAAGTTAAAGCAAAAAGGTGAAAATTCTGGTCAACGACCTACATTTTCTTGTCTTCAATTTATGTTTTTTTTTGCTGCAACATCCAACTTTTCAGATTTGTTGTTTTCTTTTATAGTAGGGTTTGTTTTCTGCAATCCTTTGTTAACGTAGAAACTATGAAACATTTTGACATTCGGAAAGTGTGAATTATTGTACGCATCATACTTTAACCTCGCTTTTCAAGAAAAACCTCTTAGCTACAGCTTAAAAAAGTTGTAGTTACGAGGCTTTTGTTGAACAACTATATTTGGCGGGCAAATTGACATCTCCTCCTGAACCGGATCATTATAATCGCGAACATTGCAGTATTATAGCATGGATTTATCAAAGCTGCTGACAACAATATTAAAGAGGTAAATTGATTAATTCCCAGACGGAAAAAAAATTGGAAGGTTTTAATTTGAAAGATGTTGCAGACGACAAAATTGATGTTGTAAAGATATGATTCATATAGGCTTCAATAGGAGAAAAATGCTGGTTATCAGCATTTTCTTCTTTGTCTCAATGTTTTCCAAAGCTTTCTATTGCAGACACACCAAAACAAGGTCGTATATGCTATGGGAAAGGGTTGATTAAACATTTTATGATTAGTTTTCTGTTTTTTGTGTGTGTGTTTCTTGAATTTTTAATTTGTTTATTCAATTATCTATTCAGAAAACATTCATTTCGCTGCTTTTCCTCGAAATCCTTGCGAAGTTTACGAAGAAAAAATACTTACTTCATAGCTTTTAACTATAACTTTTGTCCTATTTTCTCACGATGAAAAGTTTCCAAAGACATGATATACATGTATATTTGAGATTGATGAGCAACGATTCAAGTTGTTATCTTATAATGGCAATGAATTTTGTTCTAAAATAGTCTGGGGTTACCGTTATGTTTTCGTAAACCGTCGGTTTTGTTATTAAATCTCGCATCTACGGCTTGAATCAAGCCGTACGAGGGACGTTCAATTAATAATGGAACTGGGGTTCTATAAGCCAAAGTTATGTCGCAATTCAATTTTAAGTTTCTTCAATCCTTCGAAGTAATCCTCTTTGACACCCACACACTTCTGAAGTTTTGAGATCTATTACTTATATTCCAATAAATGGGCCTCTTTTGGAACACCCCGCAGACACTGGTAAATTGCACTGCATATGGAACATGAAGGCCTATACCGACGACCAGAGGCTTTTTTCGTCATCATGGGGAACACAAAAAAGTCACACGGGCTTAAGCCCGGCCATAAGGGTGGATGAATACGCTGTGCAGAATGTGTCTCTTTCAGGAAGTCTTGGACAAGATGAGACCTGTGGACAGCTCCGCTGTCATGGATTTGGTACATGCCTCTTTAGCCGGCCCTAGACCTGCTCTTTTCGTTATATTTCTTTACTTTCCCCGACAAACAATTCTTGTATGAATGACCGGCGATAGTTGTACTATTTGAAACAATAATTTGAACAATACACCCGTTACATTTGAAAATTACCGCGTACTAAACTTTTCCCGCGCCTTTAATTTTTTGGCTATTAAGGACCTTGCTTGATCTTTTCGCAACCATTACTTGCTAATTACACGCAATTGGTGCTCATAATAGTAGATTATTGTTCAATCATATGAATAAAGCTCAGAAAGTCCACATTTGTTGCATTTATTGCATTATTTCAAAATATATTTTGCACGGGGAGCTCTCTGTCCTTTAGGCAGCAGGTGGGGGACCCATTGGGCATAAACCATTCTGTGTTTCAACCATTTCGTCAAAATCGTATAACATGTCCACGATGAAAAACCAACTTTATCTGCTATTTCTTGCACATTTAACAATGCGTCTTGTTCGGTCATGTCGGAATCTACAGCAAAATTTGCTTTGGTACTAGCTCTACCCGGATTGCCTGAGAGGGGGGGCATCATTTAGGCCAGTTTTATCAATTTTAATTTTTATTATCATCCTAAAAACTTACGTATATTCAACGTTCAGATGTCCACGATTCTGATATAGTTCATCAAATACACCGAATGCAGATATTTCAAAGCCTAAGCGACCTTTAATGTAGACCCGTTCATCCTACTTCAGTTCGATTTACATGTTGCGCACATCGAAATAGCCAGTGTATATGACTGAACCAACTTAAAAGTTCAATAACTTTTTCAAGAGTCAACGAATTTGTCTCAAATTTTGACCAAATATAGACAGTAATTTTCCCGTCATATAGCCGCAAGCACCACTAGTTCTATAGAACCATGAGGTATGGTGAACCATTAGTACCACTTTTAATTGAACGCCCCTCGTAGTTACGAGATTTTATGACAACACCTACGTAGATACCAATGCTTGTCCGAAATTAAGTCAGGTTTAACTGGATAATATCCTTCCCTATTGTTCAATTTCATGTACTGATTATGACACACATTTGCTTCAATTTGTGGTCTCAAATACATGTACTACAAATAACATTTTAGTAGAGACGCATTTTTTTCAATTATCATTAGTCGTCCCGTTTCTTCGAAAACCTATTAAGAGCAGCTTAAAATAAGCCGAAGTTACGAGGTTTTTGAAGAAAAACAACCTCGTTCTTGCATTTCGCTTTCAGTACAGTCGGTTGACTGAAAAGTGAATCTTCAAGTATCGTTTGTCTTCTCATTTCTTCGAAAACCTCATAACTGCAGCTTCAAAAAAGTTTCGAAGAAAAGCGAAGTCATGGTATTCATTTTCTTTTCATTTTCCTGTAAAGGACAGTCATTTGATGGAAAAGAAAATCTACAGGATTCAAAGAAAATGCCTACTCACTGAATGGCTGTTTTCGTTATTAACTCTTCAATTATCATTGGTCGGTCCTTTTCTTCGAAAACTGCAGCTTAAAACAAGATGTAGTTACGAGCAGTAAAATGACGTTATGATATGCAATTTTTTCATTTTCCTTTACAGGACAGTCATCTGTATGGTAAATGAAATCTTCCATTGAACATTTGAAGTAATCCCATGGATTCGAAGGAAATGCTGACACAAAGATTTACTGATTCCAAGGACTCACCGTTTTACTATGGCTGTCATTTCTGGGCATAAATCTACGACCTTACAGTCACGCTTAAAGACGTGCTGACTATTACGAGCTTGACCTCACGTATCACGAGGGAGGGTGAAAGTATCGTATTGCAGAAAAGAGTACTTAAATTGCGCAATTTTTAATATGATGACAATTACAAACTAGAACTCAAGTGTCAAGAGATCTCAAGTGGGCCTTATTAAAGTGCCAAACGTATTAAAAGCTGTGGGAACAACATTTAGATCTATTGCTGTTTATATTTTGTTTTGTTGTTGCTTTCAAACTAAGAATTAGATCTACTTTACTCGGAAAAACGTAGTGATCTCAGAAAAGTGACTGAATATTTAAGAGTGCAACTTCGAGGGATTCTCAACATTGAGTTTAAAGAGATGATATATTCTGCGTGATTTTGCAACAAATTAAATGTTATTGTCAAGGACGGAGCTTTATTTTTGTGTCTTCAATATGACGTTGACGTGAATTTTTAGAAAGTGGTCGGGGACAATACACTAGGAATCAATATCACGTTAACGCGAAAAAATATAACACAAACATGTCGTTCGGTGCAAGTGACTATGATAGTTACTCGTTCGACGATGCTTACGGTGGATATTCATACGTCGACGACGTCAACGGGACGAATAACGTCAACGTTAACGTAACATGGAATAACCATACAAGTAACCATAGCACGGACTACTACGACGGTTACTATTATTACGGAGATGATTATTTTAACGAGGACTACGTGGCCAGCACACTCAAACACAAGGTGTATCCTTTTGAGGAGATCGTTTACGTGTATATCTGGTCGTTACTGGTGATACTCACCACTCTGGCTAACGTACTCGTGATTCTCGTACTCATGGCGAAGGACATGCGAACATCAACAAACATCATTCTGATCGCGATCGCTATATCGGACTCCCTGACTGGTTTAGTGACGTTACCCGCCTACATGCACGCGTATAACCAACGTTCAGGAGAACATCTTATACTATCACGTGCATGGTGTAATTATTTCATGCTGACTAAACTATTCTTAACACGTGCATTCCATACTATATCAGTATGGCTGACGTTGGTTCTAGGCTTCCAACGTCTAATTTCAGTCTCCTACCCGTTCAAAGCCCAGTCGATGTTTTCCATCAAGAAGACCCTGATCATTATAGTTACGGTGACGTTTTTAGCGCCCGTGATGCACGTGTATCACCTAACGGAGGAAAAGGCCGTGCTAGACAGCTGTCACTGGAGACTGAGGAAGCCATGCGTCGGCGGCTGTATTTATATATGGGTGTCTTTCTATCTCGCTCATTTCATTCCGTGTCTACTATTGATCGTTTTTACGGTCATGATGGTGTTAAAGCTACGTAAGGCTACGGAGAAAATGACCAACGCACATATGATATCGAACGAAGCTAATATGAGACGTAGAAACGCGGACAATCGGAGGATTTCTATCATTGTTATTATTATTGTAATTCTGTTCCTAATTCCCGAAATCCCATATTCAGTGTACCTCGTTGTTAATGTATCTCTAACGCACGCGGGTAAACAACTTCTAAGTCCAAAGACAAATCGTTCGTTCGTTTGTGCGTATGAATTACTCATGGTACTTTCATTCCATGCAAACTTCTGGGTGTACCTGATCATGAACCGGAAGTTCCGGCGTGGACTGGCGTCTTTATTTGAGCCCTGCATCACCGTGTTTTACTTAGTTCTCGAAGCTTTTGGCGTCGAGAAACCGGACAAAAGACGTCGACGTCAGAGCGTCTCAAGCGCTATCATAAAGACGCTTAATTCTGACGTCCCGAGCAGCCCACACGAGCCACTATCAGATGACAAACATGGCGGGAAAATTGTGGAGATGAAGAAATTCACTTTTGATGAAAATGGTAAAAGTACGGCCACTTCCGGGGAAATGTCCGGGTCACCGAATGGCGGAAACTGTTTAATGTAGATAACTCGAGATGTTTTGTCGTCGTTTTTCAACACAAAAGCTCGTAACTACAGCTTGTTTTACGCTGCAGTTACGAGATTTTTTGTTTATAAGCAGCCATGTTTTGTCATTACAAAATGGGGACTGACTTGTTTCTGGTTAATACTTTGCCAAACAATGAACATTCTAAATGTTCAGTTTTGAAAGCTGTTTCTTTTATAAAGAAATTATTTGCAAACAATGATATTTTTTACAAATATTGCCACTATATGTTCCAAAATCTTTCCTATAAAGGCCATCAAACAAGGTCTTCTTTGGCAGAGTTAAAACTATCTTTTCATCCTCGTTTTAATAAAGCTATAGTTACGAGTGTTTTTCAATAGCACCGATGTTTTCTTTATTTACTTATTGAACATTAGAAAGTCACATTAACTCTTTCCAAAACAAAACCTGCTTTTGATGTTTCTCAGAAAGGCAATCTCAGAAAACAGCGGGAAATAAATGGTAGTAAAGAGACTATTGTCCCCATTACCGGAATGTGTATTAAATGTAAGGAAAAACTAAAATTTCTATGTTGTCATTTGCATCAACTTTCAAATTGGAAGAGTTCAAGTTTTTGCCGTATGAGGAGCTATATAATCGTCGATGTTATTGCAAAATCTCGTAACTACAGCTTAATTTAAGCTGTAGTTACGATGTTTTGCAATAACACAATGGACCAAAATTGTTCAAGTGTACACTGAACTTGTTGTTTTAGTACATCATCATGTACTCTCCAAATGCCGAGGTCTATTGATTAAACCATCAAATATGACCTCTGCAGTTTTCGGTACGCCAACAGCCTATTTGGTCGTCATAATCTAATTATAGCACATCATTTGAATTATCGAATCAAAATCATTCAGTTTTAGCTTGAATGATCATTACGTATACATTACGTCGCTTCTATTTTTGGCTGAAGCCGGTAACATTTGAATTATCGAATCAAAATCATTCAGTTTGATCTTGTTTGATTACGTATACATTACGTCGCTTCTATTTTTGGCTGGAGCCGGTAATTTGAAGCGTCAGCCAATGAGAGCTTGTATCAGCTTTTTAAATTGTTTTGCTGTGTATAGCCGACGATTGAATACTGAAATCCCTCCAACGTCCCGAGATTAGACGTGAAATGACCCCGCGAGAACAGAGCTCATTCTATCGAAATGGAATGTAGAGATAATGTGCTCTGTTCTTAAGAGAGTAATCATCATGTGTCTTTATATTTGTCTGTTTTATGTTAGTACCTTAAATTGTCTGTGAACTATCAATCTTGTTTTTTCTCATTTTCAATTTTGAAGAGACCTACGCTATAATCCGCTCACGATATTCTGTCACATGTTTACAATTTGCCCATGTAAACAACACAGTATCGAACTCAAGATTACTGTAATGTTGCATGTGGTGGTTTGAATCTTGCGGGAGTATCTCACACCTGCGCGATTCGATCCAACGCATGCAAGACTGTTTTGAAAATCATAAACCTATTTCCAATTAGAAAAAAATGTAAACATGTGTCTAGAAATATCGCAATCGGACTTACTATGTTGTTTTGACTTCGGAGGGCCCAGCTGGCTATACATACAGTAGTTTCCATACAGTGGGATTGTTAAAATACAAAATTTGAGCTTTTGAATGACATTTCGTTTGTTACATCCAGTCACATATTTTAGTTTTGTAGCTCAATGAACAACACGGTATACCAAATATTATCATTGGTTATAATTTAATTTCTAATGCATTTTTTGATAAGGTTTTTGAAAATACGCACTATATCTCTTAATTGGAGTTATATCCCTTCAATAGACAAATAAGTTTTAGCATTTGCGTGTACTTGTATGCGTTTATTTAATTGTTTGTTTTGTTATATTTTGCCTTTAACCCCTAGAGGGTATAAATGTGCAATAAAATATATTCTATTCTATTCTATTCTATTCTATGCAGCAATGCAAATGAATAAAGTATCAACGTCGGTTCAATAGAAGGGGAAGGGGAAGGCTACGCTACAGCGCTCTTGTCGTCAACAACAACAACAACAACAACAACAACAACAACAACAACAACAACAACAACAACAACAACAACAACAACAACAACAACAACAACAACAACAGCAGCAGCAGCAGCAGCAGCAACAGCAGCAGCAACAACACGTTTTTCAACTTTACTTTTATAGAGTGTTTTGCAGCATTATGCATAATAGCTGCAAAAGGGCTGAGCCGAGTGCAAATGAACCCGTTTTAAAAGCGAGAAAGAGACGAAGACGTTCATTTCCTTCTTTTTGAAGAGCTATTCGATTGGTTAAGTACTTCCGTTATCAAAGCATGTTCTATTTGGCCGACTTCGATTGGGACTATATAGCTTAAAGTAAACCATTATTGGGAACCAGCGCTCTTTATCTATACTGAACCTCAGAAATAACGCACCACTTTTCTTGTGTTATATTTCTTCACCAAAATCATCCATTTCTTGATAATAACAGTATTATTCGGTATCCGCCGGACACTAGGTATGCACACGACACACTCTTAAGCACAAAACTCATTCATCCGTGACGCTAGCCGTCCAAACTTCTAAAACAGGTTTTCTGCACGTGCCGCAGTATTGGCCTCACGCACAAATCAGCATATCGATTCAAAGGGTACATACACTCGTTGACAGAAAGAAAACACCCAAACATTTCATTGGTAGGAAGTTTTCGATGCTTTAAACAATGCCAAGACTTTCTCCTGACGAACGTTATCGTGCTATTGGGATGCTGAAGGCAGTGATGACGTCATTGGCTATTTCACACATGATGTGATTTTATCACAAGACTATTGTCCGGCTTAGAAAACGTTTCCAACTAACCGGGACAGTGTTGGACTTCCCGGGAATGGGTGCGTCAAAGGTCCAACTGCAGCTCAAAACAGGTAACCACGTTAAAATGCAAAGTGATACAGGGAGAGCGGAGAGTCATGCCAAATAACAGAATCAAAATGTGATCAGTTCCATTCGTGGACGAAGCACAGACTGTATTGCTCTGCAAAGCGGTCACACGCGCAGTACTGATTTTGTGACTTTCACTTTAGAGGGTAGTCACGTTTGCACGCTCGTCACGCTTAATTACTTTAAGGTGGCGAAGTTTTTATTTGACCAGAAACGAAAAAACTGAGTTGAGATTGTACAGTTTGAAAAAGTCAACATAAGAAATGAATTAAATTGAAAAATGTCCGTGGTGCGTTATTTCTGAGGCTCAGTATATCAGACATACTCTTAGATTCATCCCGTTCTGTACCATTTCCTCGTATATTAAAATTTAGATAAAATGATAAAATACTTATTTCCGTCATTTATGAGTATCAATTTAACCCATTCCCAAAGGATAAAACATTCGGCTGGTCCAAATTAGTTTAAAGACTACAAAACATCTATTGTCAATAAGAAAAATAAACGTTATATAGCATAGAGAACATTCCGAGTAATGGCTTATTTTCAACAATTTGTTCTTTTGACTCTAGAAGGAAGTTCAAAACCAGGTCTTGCTTGGGAAAGGATTAACCGGATAGATTCCAACCGGAAATGACAGCTTTCAATAATTCAAACATTGTATTAAAATTTTGTATTTATTTTTGGACCTTCTAACCCATTCCCGAACAAGACCTAATTTTGACGTCCCTAATAGAAAAGGCTCGGGAAAACATTGGAACAATAGAAGAAGATGCCGAAAATCAACATTCTCTCCATCAATCTCAAAGTTTTATGTGCTATATTTTACAAAAGTAGGCCTACTATCTTTATCAACATCCATTTTGTTGTCCTAAGCAGCTTGAAAACTAGACCAACCTACATTTTTTTCTGTTTGGGAAAAGGTTAAACTATAAATTGGTCATTTTTGCTATAACACAAAAGATAGGCAAAAAAGTGATCTCAAAAACTGAAAAAGAATCTCTCATCGTATTCGTTACCTGCGTGGACCCTGACGAGCCTATGCCCACGCCTCGTCTGATCCAGATTATTGATGTTTGTTTTGAATGTTTTCTTTATGCTTTTTCATAAAATATGGCAATTGAGTATTCGTAGAAAAAAAAAGGGGGGGGGGGGTCTTTTTGGTAACTGAGAACTAAGGCGTCGGCGTATCCTTCAGTCCTTTGCTCTTTATAACCAAATCAGTAAATTCATAACAATTGTAGGCCTATTGAAACAGTTATTTCTTCATTTCTCTTAGCGTTTTTCTGTTATTTTTACCAGTGATCTGGGCCCCGTTTTATCAACGAAATTACGCACATTATTTTCGTAGATTTGAACGGAAGTTCAAATTTTTTGCGTAAGTGCGTTTTACAAAACATGTTCGCAGCTAATGCTAGGTTCCCACTGTCGATCTGATCAACTCGATCAACACGACCACCTAATTTACCCGATCAAGCCCGACCAAATGTGTATACACGACTTCTTCTCGATCTCCAGTCGATCAAACTAGACCCCCGCCCGAGCACTCCCGACCATTTCCCGATTGAAACCCGACTATCTTTCCGATGTCTACCCGATCACCCCGTCCTTAATTCGAGCCCTACTCGATCAAGACCCGACCATCTCGATCTGTACACGACCAGATTCTATTCTAGGTGTTCTGAATGAAAATCTTTTTGCAGCGTCTGTGGTTATCACATATTCATAATAACTTCATAATATTGTCAGTTTAAATATGTACATAATTTAAATGTAAGGTAAATGTACTTTTAGCTATTGACTCATCCTTAATCTGATTAAATTAAAAGATTAATGTATTCTTAAAGGCGTTTAATACCATTATATCAATCGTACGTGTTATGTCTCAGAGCGGAAAATCACATGAAACACAATGTCCGATAATTTTCAATATTTCTGTTAATATACTCTGCGCGGGATCTCGTGCTGTTTGTACACATTTATTACCACACGACCTAGTGTTCCCACTGCCGACCAGATCAACTCGATCAAGCGGTCGAGTACAGGTCGAGCTAGGTCTGCAAGAGTGTTCGAGAGCGGTCGAGATGATCGAAATTGATCTGCATCGCTCGGGCTTCCTACTCGAGTTTTTTTTTGACATGCAAAAACAGTCGAGTGCAATCAAGTACAAAAATGATCGAGAAGCGATTGTGTATTGATCGGGTAGAAGATCGACCTTGTCGTGAATCAGTCGGGTCTGGAGATCGAGTGTGATCGGGTAGATAATTTTTATTCCGACCTGCACCGAGCGTGCACTCGATTACCTCGACTTGTACTCGAGTAATTTCCGACCACAACCCGATCAACTCGACCTCTGATTCATCTGTTCACTCAATCATATCGGATGAAGGGGTCGGGTTTGATCGACTAGAGATCGAGAAGAAGTCATATGGTCGGGATTGATCGAGTGAGTTAAAGCGGTCGAGTAGATCGAGTTGATCTGCTGCCATAGAGCAGTTAGAAGAACTCGATCACCTCGACTTGTACGAGTTATTCCCGAACGCATTCCCGATCAACTCGACTTCTGCTCCAACTGTTCATCCAATCAAATCCCGGTAAAAGATATCGACTCGAGCACACACAATCTCTACTCGAGTGATTGTCGATCAGCTCGATCTTCTTTACGATCGATACTCGAGCATGTTCCCGATGTGTTTTCTACTCGACCGCTACACGGATTTTTTTGACGTGTCAAAACAAGTTGGCAGGATTACCGATCGATGCAGACCAAACTCGACCATCTCGACTTTTCCCGATCACCCTTGCCGACCGACCTCGACCGGTACTCGATCGCTTGGTCGGGTTTGATCGAGTTAATTTGATCGACAGTGGGAACCTAGCATAAGATTATTTAAAGCCTTGATAACCCCAAAATTACCGAAAATATCAAAATATCTATGAAAGGAAATGTTGAAATTGAACAAACCACGGAAAATTCATGTGAATAGCAATGGATTTTGTGCTAACAATAGACTTGGTTTAAAGTTATGTTTTGATAAACCGTCAGTGTTGTCATAAAATATCGTAACTACGGCCTGATTAAAGCCGTAGCTACGAGATTTCATAACAGCTCCAACGAATTACTATTGTATGTCCAAAATAACGTCACGATTAACTGGATAAAATCGTTCCCTATTTCGCTGTACTTTCACTTTCTTTTTTGTTGCTATTTATAGAATACAACATGAAAAACTATTTTTCATGTATTTCCTATTCTAATGGAATGAATGTACGTGTAATATACGTTTAATCGCCAGAGTGTTCAGAACGATAATATTTAAGCATTTTTTATGCTACTAACAACGAGAAATACGAGAATTATCTCTATCTATGCAGAACAATACACTTTAAATAGCTTACACGGCTGATATATATTAATATTTACGAGAAAGTAAACCGAGGTGAGAACAAAATCAAATCTTTCCGAAGTGCGTTTCACGGAAATAACCGAGTGTCGTAAATACTCGATCATCGGCGATAAAAACCGAAATCCATTATGGTTCCAGAACGTTAATTAATGTGATGATGATCAATAGGCATATAATCACATGGCTTTGTCAAAATGGTGGATGCTGTTGAGCACACGAAATTGGCGAGTTCTGACGAATGAGTGCGACGTGAAATAGTATTATAATCTTTGTTTCTTGAGTTATTTTTGTCGTAGTTCTCATCTCACTCCTACCAATCTTAACACATCACAGCAAAATCGTGTTTAGTTTTACAAATAAATACCCTGGCAGAGATATGATCCTGATTAAGAGTAGATCACCGCATAGAAGATTGATAAATCATGTGACCTTAGTACAAGGACACATTTCTTTCACCGAAGTATGGGGGGGCGTTCAATTAAAAGTGGTACTAATGGTCCACCATACCTCATGGTTATATAGAACTAGTGGTGCTTGCGGCTATTTGACTGGAAAATTACTGTCTATACTTGGTCAAAATTTGAGACAAATTCGTTGTCTCTTGCAAAAAAGTTGGTTCAGTCATATACACTGGCTATTTCGCTGTGCGCAAAATGGAAAACGAACTGAAGTAGGATGTACGGGTCTACATTAAAGGTCGCATAAGCTTTGAAATATCTGCATCACATGTATATAATGAACTATGTCAGATTCTTGGACATTCGAACGTTAAATATACGTCAGTTTTTAGGAAGATAATAAAAATTTGAATTGGTAAAACTGGCCTGAATGATGCCCCCCTCTCAGGCAACCCGGGTAGAGTTAGTACCAAAGCAAATGTTGCTGTAGATTACGACAAGACCGAACAAGACGCATGGTTCAATGTGCAAGAAATAGCAGATAAAGTTGGTTTTTCATCGGGGACATGTTATACAATTTTGACGATAGGGTTGAAACACAGAAAGGTTTATGCCCTTTGGGTCCCCCACCTGCTGCCTTAAGGACAGAGAGGCACCCCTGTAAAATATACTTTGAAATAATGCAATAAAAGCAACAAATGTTGGCTTTTTTGAGCTTTACGCATATTATTGAACAATAATGTACTATTATGAGCACCAATGGCGTGTCACTAGCAAGCAATGGTTGCGAAAAGATCAGGCAAGGTCCGTATTAGCCAAAAAATTAAAAGCACGGCAAAAGTTTTGTGCGCGGTAATTTTCAAATATAACTGGTGTATTGTTCAAATTACTGTTTCAATTAGTACAACTTTTGGCGGTCATTCATACAAGAAATATATGTCGGCGAAAGTAAAGAAATATAACGAAAAGAGCAGGTCAAGGACCTACTAAAAAGGCATGTGCCATATCCATGATAACGGAGCTGTCCACAGGTGTCCTCTTGTCCAAGACTTCCTGGAAGAGACACATGCTGCACAGCGTCGTCATCCACCCTCATAGCCGGGCTTAAGCCCTTGTGGCTTTTTTGTGTTCACCATGATGACGAAAAAAGCCTCTGGTCGTCGGTATAGGCCTTGATGTTCCATATGAAGTGCAATTTTCCAGTGTCTGCGGGGTGTTCCAAAAAAGCCTATTCATTGGCATATAAGTAATGGATCTCAAAACTTTAGAAGAGTGTGGGTGTCAAAGAGGATTACTTCGAAGGATCGAAGAAACTTAAAATTGAATTTGCGATATAACTATGGCTTATAGAACCCCAGTTCCAAAATTAATTGAACGTCCCTCGTATGTAGCCGATTCGATTAATTATGAAAAAACCTTGACCAGCTTTTAAAAGTCCATAAAAATTGTCGAGAAATAAAAGTACTTGTAGGCAGTTAACGACTGTAACATTTGAATGTATCTAAAACATTGATTTATATCAGACACGAAATTATAAAAGTGACAGAATAAATAGTAATATTCAAACAAAATCAGTGATCAAATAAATTGTTGGGGTCAGAAATCAAAAAGCTATTTTATAAAAAGCTTTCCGTTGTCCTTTTGTATAACTAGTTCAGGACACATTTCTGCCATTTCCCAAAAAGCCAAGATTTGGACTGGTTTATCCTGAAAGCCACTGTGACAAAATGGGTTTTTATAAAGATGGAGTAAGTGTACAAACTAGCATAGAAAATATTGAGCCAAAAGGAGAAAAATTAATATTGATTTTTTAGCATAATCTGCTTTTTTCTCAATGTTTTCTTATTCTAATTCTATTAGGGACGTCCCACCATGTTTTCTTCGAAAGGAAATGTTAAATCGACCGTAAAATGTGAGAATGGCTTAATGTTGGAAAAATTAGTTGAACGCGTGAATATATTGTAAACAGTTTTAAAAGTGAAGTGGTTAGAATTTATAACTAAATCAGATGATTGCATTTATATGTCTAAATTCCGATGAGGGACGGTCGAGTCTAGATATCTTTATTTTTGTTATGTGCAAAGTTAGCCTTCTCGTGGCGGGGAATTATGTAATACAAAATTGTCGATAATTCCATTTTTTTATATGACCGGCTTGAAAACGATTTGAAGCAGAGAAGGCAGAAAAGCATCATGGATTCGCTAAAGGCGAAGGCTATTTTAATACATCCAAGTTATTTACGACCGATTGTGGTTGGACGCCAAGCACTTTTTGTCATCTTATTTTAAAACATCCACCACACCCAGTTGATTTCTGGCTGTTTTCTTCATTCTCTCGAGTTCTTTTTTTTTCTTACATGTACTATAATATATTTCAATGCATGTATTAGGCCTATTTCCAAATTATTTCGTTTGAATATTTTATATCCATGGATGAGGACGGGACCAGATTTGTAGGGCCTACTTCGATTCAAGCAGTGATTCAACTCCTCCAATGTCGAGATAACGAGTGCTAATTGTAAAACAAATGAGACCACCAGAAAAATACAGAATCCTAGACGATGTCAAAAATTACACGAACTCATTTTCAATGTTTTATACTTTTGTGTTTAATTCTTGAAATCACAAATGGTTTATATTTATCCAACTGGATTTCAATTACCTTTCCTGGACGTACAGTATGTGGAGCTTCAAATTCCACATTTTACTCTGAAATAAATTCAACCTTGGCCAACTGTATGTTACAATGTGGAATTCGACGAAGTTGTGTTGCTGTAAACTTCAAACGGCGCTCCGATAATTTCTGTGAATTATTGTTGGATTATGAGACGACAGCGACCATTCAGCCCGGTTGTTTATACATTCCCAGAGGTGAAATAGACTTCATAGGAAAGGTAGTAGTATTTCTGTATTTAGGTAGAATACCTATAATGTGGCCATTTTGAATTTCATAAAACATCGGATTTTTTCGAGCTGTGTCGTTACGTGTCCGAACCTATTCGCGGTCGTAAATTTTCGGCGGTTGGAGGAACGAATCTCATTAGGGGTTTACTACCTTAATTTTATTCATGAAGAGTCACTGTATACCATATACTATTACCTGCAATCATGCACTCGGGACTGTTGCAATCATCGGGCTGCACCATCGATAAATGGCGGATGCGCTGGTCGAGCAATACTTTTTTTTAATTTGTATTGCTTTTTAAAGATCTTCTCGGCTATATTATGTAGTGGCTTGAGTTGATCTTTTCTCTGAGTAACTACATGTCAAATATTAGCCCTCAGATTCACCAACAATGTCGAAACTTTACCGATTTTTATGTAAGTTTTCAACTTGCAATGCACACAGTGTATAGTCCACTGTACGCACTAACTTCCGCTTGTGAGTAAGAAAACGAGTCAAAAAGGAGATTGAAGCCCGAAAAACAGGTAAATAGTTCATATTAGATTGAATCGAGTTGGATTTATCTCGTATTATGGTGGAAGGTATATGAAAAATTATCATTCCTAGCGTATATCTATGGAAAGAACTCTATTGTCCGACGAAAATGCATTTGCTCACTTAATTTTCTCCAAATCGTCATTTCGATTGACTCCGAACAAAGATTTCAACCCTTAATATCTAGTATAAGAGCAAATCATTTTAATACATTGAAGAATATTCATCTATGCCCCCAAATATTACACGATACAGTGTGTTAAAACATCAGGTTAAAAAATATCAACTATAAAACTGTCACTGGTGTTGCCTGCTCACTGCACGGTTGCTTGCTACCCCATAGTACGGTTGCTTTCGAGCACAACCATAATTCATGTACGGTTGTTTGAGAGCAAAATGTATTGTAATTTTGTATATTTTTCGTTTTGAACAACGATTGATGGTGACTTAAGTGTCTAAATTTGTATACATTTAGCTTTTACATATACAATGCATTGAAGTGTTTTAGGAGTGGGTTAATAACCCAAAGTTGTAAAATAAATGCAACGTTTTGTATTTATAAACATGTTTTATTTTGTTTACAAAATGATCCTCATAATCTTAAATGATCTTTTTTGATACAAAATTTGCATATTTTCGAAGTTAATTTCATGTTGAATTTGGACTTAAATTGATATGGAAGACAGAGTGCGCTATACAAACACGTGGTTAATATAACATTTCTTTTTTGTAGGTTGGGAATAAACATGGAAACATATTGCATCTATTGTGATTCGGAATCGAACCAGTTTTGTGAATTGATAGACCAAATGATTATTAAACATCCTGACCAAAACCTGAAAATGAAGACTATCAACAAATAAAAGCTACTTGTGAAGTCATACTCATTTTATGCCCCTGTATCGAAAGATCGGGGTATATTGTTTTACTTGTGTCTGTCTGTCTGTCTGTCTGTCCGTCTGTCTGTCTGTCCGAAAACTTAACACATGCCTTTTCTCCAAAAGTACTTGACATACAAAGCTCAAATTTGGTATGCAACTTTCTTTCAATATTATCTATCTGTTGCAAGCAATTTGACCTCCCTCAAGGTCACCTGTTAACCCTTATCAACCCTTTACATGAAAATTTAACATTTTATAAAAATGGCCATTTCGGAGGCATTGGTGTTTCACAAACACATCTTGTTTCTTTTATTATTATTTAATACCATACATTAATGATCTAAAATTGGTTCATTTATTATTCATTATTGACCTTCATCTAAACAACTTTGTAACACTTCAAGCTTGAAACCATTTGCATACTCAGGCGCCTTTAGATGCACCCTAAAATTGGAAAATATTGAGAAAAAGGAAGACAACTGCTGATTACCTGTATTTCACTTTTCCTTCTATTACAAAGAACTTTCAATTTTGCTGTCTGATATTTCCCCTTTGAATTTTGAACAGTCCGTAATTGGGAAGGGATACATGTAAGTTTAATCATGGCTGTATTTTCATTGGCTTCCAGATTGTAATTTTGATTTTATTTGCTTTTCTCAACAACAGGCTTAACACAACGAAAGTTTTGCTAAATCTTATATGTGCTATTTCATTTTAAGGTTTTTGACTGCCTTTTAGATTTGTACCATGCAATGGTTTCATTTTGTAGTTAGAACAAAATTCCGTTGCCTTAATTCCACCTGGAAGCTCAAATGATCACATTCAAGACCATTTCGAAAACTCTAGATGCCCAGTTCCCAATATCACTTATCAAATTGGTACATCGTGCTATGGACATTTGTTGTTATGATACAACTTCCGTTTATGTCAAACAAATAAAAATCACCAAATAGAACTCCGTACGGTCGAAGCTATGGAAATAGACTGCAGAGGGAAAATAATTCTGCGGTCTTTGATCAGATGTTATCTTTATTCATGTTTGATCTTTGAAACATATTAGCTTTTTTGGCTGACACATGAGCATGAAGATTGAATAAATGGGATTTACCGCCTTTTTTAAGTGTCTCAGTCTCTCAGCGGTACAGCCATACCTTTCTTTTCTGACCTACTTCTTCTTCGTGAAAAGTTTCGTCTAGCCCATCTATAACAAAAGATTCATCCATAATCTGAAACACAGTCAGTTATGTAGGTTTTTTGTCAAATAACATATAAAAAACGTCCAACTGGTGTTCTATCTCAAAGCTGTTCTATTGAGACTATGTAACTAGAGAATTATATAAATCATAGATACAATGTATTGTTTCAATGCAATTTTGAAATTTTGACCATTAACCAAGCTAGAATCAACTTTTTTAAAACAGTTCTTTTATGCGAAGGTTCTCATATCAATTTTCAAATATTCCTATGAAAAATAATTGCTTAAAAACTATTTTCATAATATTTTTTGAAATGAAAATGCTACTGAGCTCTCATGTAACCGTACAATGACATCGCATGCAACCGGACTAAAGCTTTCACAGATTGAGCAAGCAACCGAACAGTGAGGCGACAACACCAGTGGTGTTTGATGTTTCTTAAACCAGTGCGTTCATGTCTGTTATTCTTTAGTTTTCTGGTGCTAAGATGGTATATCTTCAAACTAAGAAAAGTATGTGCTCGTATATAAGTTGTAAAGCTTTGAAATCGATGTTTGAAATCAATGAATGTGACATTTTCGAAAAATGTTCGTGAGCAATCGCATTTTGTCTGAAAATATAGCTTTCTCAAAGGATAAACTGAGTAAATAACATAGTTTATGTACATACAGCCCATGCATGTAAAAAGTCCTTCGTCTTTCATTTTATAATTAACTATTTACCTGTTTCTTTGGCTGCAATCTAAACCTCGACTCGTTTCCTTACTCGCAAGCGGAAGTTAGTGCGGACAGTGGACTATACACTGTGATGCATATTACAGGAAAACTCTGAAGTGAGTTGTATGACTTTCATTAAAAAATGAAAGTCTAGTATATAAATCTAACTACAAACCTTTTGTCAAGACATTTATTTTATGCTATCCTGGACAGCATACAGGTGTATATCGATGATACAGCCAAGTGTCTGCAACTGCCTGAGTGATTGCAGAAAATAGAGAGTGCATACAAACGCGTACTTTGGTTCACTCCAGTATCATTTTGAATAATTAAGTAAAGAAGAGTAATATGAATGATGTTGGGTTCCCATTGCCAATCAGACCAACTCGATCAAGTCCAATTCTAAGCGACCGAGTACAGTTCGAGCTCGGCCGGCATGGGGGATAGGGAGTGATCTGGGGATGATCGAGTTTGATCTGTATAGTTCGGGGGCTTCGAACTCGAATTTTTGACATCGAAATGATCAATCATGTCTAGAGATCGAGTGTGACATTGTTGATATCTTATATAAAATCTGCACCTAACCTTAGCTCGATCAACTCGACTTTTACTTGAGTGATTCACGACCTCATCTCGACCAACTCGACCTCTGCTCCATCTGTTCACTCGATCAAATTGACTGTTTTTTTAAATCTGTATCATTAGTTTGAATTTATAACAACACAGACATTTTCATTCAACATACGAGGGTTGTTTGATAAATTCGCGGAATTATTCTGTAATTCAAATTTGTGGTTGAATATCAGAATTAAATCTGTTTCGTGATAAATCTTAATTATTCGTTATTAAGTGTGCAAAACATCAAAGTGATACGTTCGCAAATAATTTCTACAGAAACCATTAAATAAGGCCATGTCTTGCCGGTTGCCTTCAGCCAGAGCGTTACGTAACGTCACACCGCCGTTATTGACGTCAGGTCTGTGAAGATAATAATTAAGCGACCCGTTGAGTATTTCAATATTGTATCCAACGACACCTTTGAAGTTCCTGTTTATGTGTTTGGACAATTAAATGTTTCCTTAAACCAGTCACTGATGAATGACATGATAAACTAGCGATTTTCTTTAGTTCGTCGGAAGTTTCAACATGCTGGCCAAATAACTATGATATTAGATCCGTACTGTCCAGGTATGGAGCGTGCCTAGCGTTTTACATACATATATTTCTTTCTTTGTTTCGGGATCATGGTTACGAAGTCACATTTCGCCAGTCGTTACAATTTTGTACAATAATTTGTCGCAACCAGACTCATACCGCATCAGAAAATCTCAAGAATAGTTAGAAGACTGAACATGATTCTTCGGGTCGACGTCTCGTAGAAGACGAGAAGCCAAACTATCGGAAACCTTTGACATAATTATTCAACTCCTGTAAAATTATGATAAACGTCTTAATCAATTCTAAAGAGACAACTTCACTGTGCAATATTCCATACAGTCAAGCACCTATCCGCCCTGACAAGCTGTCCTTCACAAGCACTTGTACCCTGACTGACTGAATGGTTTGGTCTCCTTGGACAGTCATCGCCATGTACCGATGTTTGTCTGTATTTAACCATCCATGCCACGTCAATGCAAATGCTTTTCCACATATCCACACATTTTTCGACTTGCCCATTTTTCTTAATTTATCTGTAGGCGATAACTCTAAACAAACACAAAACATCTCGACGGTGCGCCACCAGGTCATCAGATGAAGTCAGTTTTCTTCGACGATTTGCTTACGACATGATTTTGAAAACACTGTTTACATCTCAACTTTTGAAATATAAATGGAAAATTTTCAGAAAATGACTAAACAATGTCACACAAACGCAAGCTAAATTTCCATGGTTCTAGCGTACATTGTTATGGTGCTCAGCCACGATTTTCACGAACAAAATTATTTTAAAACTGACCAAAGGCAACGTCGCGTTTATCGGTTGCTATGGAGACAGAAAAAAAGGCATTAGAGTGGGCAAATATTATTGCCGTTTTACTCCCAAATGTATGACATGATTTTCTATAGCAGTATGTTATTTCATGATTTTTGAACACGAAATAAAAAAACGAAAAACAAATTCCGCGAATTTATCAAACAACCCTCGTATTTATTCTTTCCATTTCAGTTTAACAACAGTTGTGGATGTAGTACACGTCAAGTTTGTGACCTGTCAGACGACTCTTGCACCACTCCAGGTAGGCATACTTTCCCTCCATATATTCCGCCATAGATAGAATACAATCACCCCCTCTTATCTGTTTCAATGCACGTGTACTTGTATTCTGTAATACCACATACATGTATAGTATATAAGCTAAAGTAAAAACACCAATTCGTTCATCAGGTACGTATAATCATTCATTAAGTATGATTTCTGTTTTCTACAGAATGTCCTCCTGTAAAGACAGTGCCAAATGGACAGGTTCTTGGTAGCATTTACACCGAAGGATCACAACTGTACATTACATGTGATTCTGGTTATCAACTTTCTGATAATGGTACCATCGTAACCTGTTTGACGAATGGAAATTGGAGCGTGGAACCAAATTGTATTCGTAAGTACACTGAATCACCATCGTGTAACCGGTATCTCATATCGGAATGTATAAAGACAGACAAGAAAATGGTGGCTTTTCAACAACAACCTCGTATCTACAGCTTTAAACAAGCTGTAGATACGAGGCGTTTCTTGAAAAGCAGCGAAATGTGAAGAAAAAAATGGCGACTGGATTTATGTGTATGTCCTGTAGTAGAATTAATAACACCATATATTCTTGCAAATGAAATCGCATTAATTATTGAAGTTACAAAAAGCCATTATTGGCATTGCAAATGATATTTTCCAGTTATTAAAATATTTACTTATACATTCCAATTCAATCAACCAGCCAATCAACCATCACAATTCTCTCCTTTCAGTAACTGCCTCGATACCTCTACCAACACCCATGGCTCTGCCCATCCCGACAATAACACCTACAGGCTTTACTACATTAGGAGCGCCTTTATCTACAGTTAACAGTCCAACTACAATAACACCACTAACGACAATCATGCCCACGACACCATCAACAACATCTACTACCACTACACCAACAACAACATCTACTACCACTACACCAACAACAACATCTACTACCACTACACCAACAACAACATCTACTACCACTACACCAACAACATCTACTACCACGACACCAACAACATCTACTACCACTACACCAACAACAACATCTACTACCACAACACCAACAACAACATCTACTACCACTACACCAACACCAACATCTACTACCACTACACCAACAACAACATCTACTACCACTACACCACCAACAACATCTACTACCACTACACCACCAACAACATCTACTACCACTACACCACCAACAACATCTACTACTACGACACCAACAACATCATCTACTACTACGACACCAACAACATCATCTACTACTACGACACCAACAACAACATCTACTACCACGACACCGACACCAACATCTACTACCACGACAGCAGCAACAACAACGTCATCGACTATGCCGACACCAACGACGACCCGTAAGCATTAATATGTTGCTCATTAAACAGTTCTACAGTTAACACTCGTAAATTCAAATACGTGACTCCTTGAATTAATTCAACCTTTTCTGAAGCGGCAAGAATTAATATCGTTCTAGTTTGGATGAACTCGCAAACGATACGGTGGATGCCAACAAAGGATCTGTCTAGGGTGTAGCTAAATCACAGGAATAATTGAGGCAGACATTATCAGAATTTTCTTCTGTTGTCTCAATGTTTTCCCAATTCTTTTTGCTTGGGTTCAAGTTCGAAGAAATCCATTTTACTGCCACAGAAAGTGAAAATGCGTCATTTCAAGATGGTGGGTCTTTTAGACATCACATGCTAAAAAACCTTTGACGAGCAAACAAATTGGTGTTTGCTCATCAATAATTGGTAAACCAGGTGTTGTTTAAAAGAGCCATCACACCCAAGAAATCCATAGCCCTTTTTTACATATTCTTTGCTTCAAACCGAATTCGATATAGGTCATGTATTTTCAGAATTCAATGAAAATCTTCTGTCATTCGATGCTTATCTACAAAGACCTCGTAATTGAAGCTTAAAACAAGCTACAGTAATGATGTTTTTTTGCTGGAAAGCGACGAATTGCTGCTGTATCACGTAATACCCCTGTCGTAAAGTATACCTCACGATAAAAGACATGGCAGAGCATCCCCAGCTAAAAGCTAGAGATGCTCTGCCAGGTCATTTATCGTCAGCTATAGCAAGATTTTGTTTATTCATATTCCAGGTATTGTGGTGTGCCCGAGCGGCTGGGTTACCCTTGACGTTGTATGCTTCTTCTTTCCTCACATTTCTGTTGGCAAAAGGTCTTTCTACGATGCAGAGGTAAAGGGTTTTTGTGCCTTTAATACTAAAATATACTGAGATGAAAAAGTTTAGTCAGTATAAAGTTTTTGGTCAATAATTTTGTCTAAAACGTTTTACAATGCCAAACTTTTTACTCATAACAATCTTCAACCAATTCAGAACAAGTCGGTGAAATTCAATTGGCATCCATGTTTTACTTAACCTTCTTTTCGACAATTCAATCCAAAAGGGGTCAAATAGAAAAGTCACAGCTTCAGTAGTGACTTTTTGTAGAGTCTAAATTCCTGGTCATTGACATGAAAAATCGATCTTTGTATCATTTCTTGGTAGAATAGAAGTCTCTCTGTTCACTGTGAGTGAGAAAACTTCTTTTTGATGGAATTTACAGTAGATAACGGTGACTTACGCACCCAACCTGTTGCTCCTAGCATTTTACTGCGTTTTCAAGAAATCGTTCTATCAGGACCAGTAGCTGGTTTACCACTGATACAAAGTTATTTACTGTAGGCAGACAATTAGAAAAAAATAACTGACATTCAATATTTGTCAAACAATGCCTGAGATCTGGCTGAGCCAATGCTCGAAAAGCAAACTCTAGGGTAAATGACCAGGCAAGTAAAAGACAGACTTTTTTAAACAAAATGTCTTTATTGAACAAATTGGTTACAGTGTAGTCAATTTTCATAGTTTTTTTTGTCAGTTTGGACGTGACCTAACTTGATGACGTCACAATTAACGCTAATTCCACATACGCTGTTTTCAGAGTTATCAATGACCAAATCTCATGCATGTGCCCATTTTTGACAACAACTACACAAATGCTTAAAACTGAAAGTACTTGCCAAGTTCAAACTGTAGGATACATCCAGAGATTGTAGGTTAGGTAAATGGTTTCTAACATTGTCATTTTTGGCCAAATTGATTAAGCCAGGGTGCTAAAATCATGTAAGCTGGTACCAATTTTATTTTGGATTTTTTCTATCTGGGCTATTGTCTTTGGTTTGCATACATTTATAAAGGAAAAAGAATTGCGCCTTAACTACAGCAAGTGCACCTGTCACATTTTGAAATTCTTTAGCACAAACCTAAAAACTAAAATTTAGCAACATTATTTGAAGATGTTTGTTAAGCGTTGATTGAACAAATATTATACCGAGATGAAAAAGTTTAGTCAGTATAAATTTTTTGGTCAATAATTTTGTCTAAAACGTTTTACAATGCTAAACTTTTTACTCATAACAATCTTCAACCAATTTTGAACAAGTCGGTGAAATTCAATTGGCATCCATGTTTTACTTAACCGTCTTTTTCGACAATTCAATCCAAAAGGGGTCAAATAGAAAAGTCACAGCTTCAGTAGTGACTTTTTGTAGAGTCTAAATTCCTGGTCATTGACATGAAAAATCGATCTTTGTATCATTTCTTGGTAGAATAGAAGTCTCTCTGTTCACTGTGAGTGAGAAAACTTCTTTTTGATGGAATTTACAGTAGATAACGGTGACTTACGCACCCAACCTGTTGCTCCTAGCATTTTACTGCGTTTTCAAGAAATCGTTCTATCAGGACCAGTAGCTGGTTTACCACTGATACAAAGTTATTTACTGTAGGCAGACAATTAGAAAAAAATAACTGACATTCAATATTTGTCAAACAATGCCTGAGATCTGGCTGAGCCAATGCTCGAAAAGCAAACTCTAGGGTAAATGACCAGGCAAGTAAAAGACAGACTTTTTTAAACAAAATGTCTTTATTGAACAAATTGGTTACAGTGTAGTCAATTTTCATAGTTTTTTTTGTCAGTTTGGACGTGACCTAACTTGATGACGTCACAATTAACGCTAATTCCACATACGCTGTTTTCAGAGTTATCAATGACCAAATCTCATGCATGTGCCCATTTTTGACAACAACTACACAAATGCTTAAAACTGAAAGTACTTGCCAAGTTCAAACTGTAGGATACATCCAGAGATTGTAGGTTAGGTAAATGGTTTCTAACATTGTCATTTTTGGCCAAATTGATTAAGCCAGGGTGCTAAAATCATGTAAGCTGGTACCAATTTTATTTTGGATTTTTTCTATCTGGGCTATTGTCTTTGGTTTGCATACATTTATAAAGGAAAAAGAATTGCGCCTTAACTACAGCAAGTGCACCTGTCACATTTTGAAATTCTTTAGCACAAACCTAAAAACTAAAATTTAGCAACATTATTTGAAGATGTTTGTTAAGCGTTGATTGAACAAATATTATACCGAGATGAAAAAGTTTAGTCAGTATAAATTTTTTGGTCAATAATTTTGTCTAAAACGTTTTACAATGCTAAACTTTTTACTCATAACAATCTTCAACCAATTTTGAACAAGTCGGTGAAATTCAATTGGCATCCATGTTTTACTTAACCGTCTTTTTCGACAATTCAATCCAAAAGGGGTCAAATAGAAAAGTCACAGCTTCAGTAGTGACTTTTTGTAGAGTCTAAATTCCTGAAAATTGACATGAAAAATTGATCTTTGTATCATTTCTTGGTAGAATAGAAGTCTCTTTGTTGACTGTGAGTGAGGAAACTTCTTTTTGGTGTCATTTTTGGCCAAATTGATTAAGCCAGGGAGCTAAAATCATGTAAGCTGATAACAATTTTATTGTGGATTCTTTTATCTGGGCTATTGTCATTAGTTTGCATACATTTATACAGGAAAAAGACTTGCGCCTTAACTACAGCAAGTGCACCTGTCACATTTTGAAATTCTTTTAGCACAAACCTAAAAACTAAAATTTAGCAACATTACTTGAAGGTTTTTGTTAAGCGTTGATTGAACAAATATTGTGTGAAATTTTACACTGATATGTTGTATTTTAGCCGAATAATTGACCATCAAAAATACTGACTAAACTTTTTCTTTTGAGTATATATGTAAAGCTCACGATAAATGACCTGGCAGAGCATCTCTAGTTTATAGCTGCGGCTGTTCTGCAAGGTCATTGGAAAGTTATTTCATACGACAAAATGGCTGTAAAGAAAGATACTAGTAGGCTGGTTAACAGCATTTTCTTCTTTTCCATCGCTGTCTCCAACAGCTTACATTGATGACGTCAATACAAGGGGTGGTATTCACCAACCAGTCTAGTTATAAATTTACATTCAAATTTACACAAGAACCCATCGGATTGGCCGAGACATACGTCTCGTCGAATCAGCTTGCTTGTAATGAAATTTGGATTTATACAATTCATCTAGAATTATTGCAGAAAATACGGTTCCAGGTCTTATTTTGGTTAGCGTTTAGCATAATGATAGAGAAATTAAAAGTAAAGTTTTATCCCCATAAGATGCGATTATATGTCTTTCTTGAAGATACACGCATACATGTACTTTAATCATAGTAAACATAATTTAAGGTAATTCTAACGAATTGTCATGTTTTGGAAAGGGTTTCGGTATTCCATCCATCATTAGATACAAAACATTTCATGCAACTTTAAGCCCGCACTCGCGGCAACGGAAATAGACTATGATATGCCATCGTCAATTTCTGAGAGTCATCCGTGGAAACGGATGTTGACGTCTAAATACCCTTATCAATTTCCGTTGTCACGGATGACGCCCGAAGTTGTACGAAGTGTTTGGTATCTAATAAGGGATGAAATATCTTAATTTTGTCCATCATGATTTATTACACAACTTCAGGCTTATTGTATATCTATTGGCGGCCATCTTGCAAGTGTGGGCTCGGTGACGGAAGATGACTTCATAAACTACCAAATTCAAACGCTGGTTTCTCAGAATGGTAAGTTTTGTCGGTATTTCTACAACTAGGGTAACATTCAAGTAGGTCTACCTATAAATATTAACCTTAGTTCGGATTCCTTCTTGTCGAAAATTTTTACTTAAGGTAGTCTACTCCTAAAAACATTTAAATGTACAGTGGATTCATGAATTTGTAGTTTTTTTTCTAATGATGCATATTCCTTACGACACAGATGTACACAAAAGTTCTGTCTTGCAGATGTTTATATTCACATATACAAAAACCCCGATAGAAGCAGTAGGCGTAATTATGGATGGATTATTTTAAAAAGAATGTCTTGATGCCAAATTTGGTTATTCTAATGTGCTTAAATGATACCGTTGTTTTGAAATTGTTTCTGATAAGCCAACGAAACGCCTTTTAAGTTGAGACGGAAATGACAAATTTATTCTATTCACATCTGAACTGTCATTTGGTATTTAGTGATGAACGAATTACCGTGAAATTATATTCGATAAACTATATACATTCTTGTTTATTGTTATTGTTTACAAAATGACATAACATTTCAGGTCAGGTAAGCTATTGGATTGGTATGGAAAAAGACGACACCATGTTACAGTGGAGTTGGACAGACGGAAGTGCCATTGTTTACGACAGTAAGTGTTATCTGATTAAGGTAGAATACCCGTAATGTCGCCATTTTTTTATTTTCATAAATCATCGGATTTTTTCGAGCGTCGCCGTTACGTATCCGATCTTATTCGGGCGCGGTCGTAAACATTCGGTGGTGGAAAGTTCCACCGCCGAATGTTTTCGACGTCGCCCAAATAATTCCGACGTCGTGCGAATCTCATAAGGGGTGGACTATCTTGAAACAAGATATCTTACTCGGGAGCATTTCTAAATCAATTGTCAGAATTCAAATTACATTACAAGCCATCTGATTGGACGAGACGTATATCTCGGCCAATCGGATGGATTATTGTATAACTTTAAAGGTAACCTTGGAATTAGACTCTTTGGTGGATATAAGAAATGGCAGATCTAATTACCAGCGTTTTTCTCACAATACCTTTCTAAAGCTGTCTTTAGTAATAAGGAAGGCCATATCAGACTTTACTTGTGACACGATTAAAGATACCTTTCACGCTTGTATTTAAAACTTGTTTGTATTGGAATAGTAATAACTTTCAAGTGATAAGAGATATTCATTATGTTTTCTTATGAACCAAGTTTATAAGCAATAAACCCCTGGTTAAGGCCCAGTCACACTACAGCGTATGGAGCCAGCGTATGAGTAACGTATGGATTTTTTGGGCATACGCTGGTATACGCTGAAATACGCTGGAGGTACGTTGTTATACGTTACTCATACGCTGGGGTACGTCGGTATACGCTGATGTACGCAGAGGGCCAAAATAATTTTTGAACATGCACAAAAATTTTCAGCGTATGCCAGCATATAAATTTTACGCTTGTCATTCGTTTCTCATACGCTGGATACGTTAGAGGTACGCTAAATATACGTTACTCATACGTCGAGTACGCTGAATGTACGTTACTCATACGCCGAGTACGCTTCTTATACGTTGAGTACCAACACCACAATAATTCATTAAAATTAGAAGTTTGAATGCTGTAGCAGGAGGAAAAGATGGTGATCATGACGACGAAGATGACACAGGACGAAGAAGAAGAAGAAAAAGAAAAAGAAGAAAAGGAATAAAAAGAAGAAGGAAACGGAGAGGAAAGAGAAAAATGAAAAAGACGAAATAGAATAGGGGGAAGAAGAAGAAGGATGAGAAGGAGGAAGAGAAGCAGAAGAAAAAGAAGGCTTTATCCTCCTCCTCTTCCTCTTCCTCCTCCTCCTCCTCCTCCTCCTCCTCCCCCTTCGTCTTCTTCTTCTTCTTCTTCTTCTTCTTCTTCTTCTTCTTCTTCTTCTTCTTCGCCTTCTCCATCTTCTTCTTCTTCTTCTTCTTCTTCTTCTTTTTCTCTTTCTTCTCCTTTTTCTTCCTGTTCTCCTTTTTCTTCCTCTTCTTCTTCTTCTTCTTCTTCTTCTTCTTCTTCTTCTTCTTCTTCTTCTTCTTCTTCTTTTTCTTCTTCTTCTTCTTCTTCTTCTTCTTCTTCTTCTTCTTCTTCTTCTTCTTCTTACCATTGAGTGTCCATTTATTTACTATGATAATGACCAGTTTAATGGTGTAATGAAAAATGAAGATCGGGTTCCAGAAACACTTTTTACACTTCCTTTAGTTGACGCTCATCATACGTTAGGTTGACGTTCTGCACGCGTTTCTCATACGTGAAAGGTACGGTGATGTACGCTACTCATAAGTCGGAATACGCTGTGAGTTCGCTTCTCATACGTCGACGGTACGCTAAGAATTTTGTTATGATAACCGTTGTTTGATCTTAAAATAAACATCATACGCTGAAAAGTTGTGCGTATAGATAATTTTCCGAAATATACGATACGTTACTCATACGCTGGCTCTATACGCTGCAGTGTGACTGGGCCTTTACTCCGAAGGAAAGAGAGACCCCTGTGCAATAAAGACTAAATAAATAAAACAATGATAAATGCATGAAATAAAATAAAAAATAAATATTTTTGTTCATTCTGGAGCTTGTACGAGTATGTCTCTAAAAATAAAAGATAAGCTCACTCGGATCATATCACAAAATTGGTTCGATCAGTTTCTTAACTGGAAACCCACACATATTTTGATTTTTGTTATGTTTTAGACTGGACACCCGGGCAGCCACAAGGTTTATTCAATGAGAACTGTTTATTACTATGGCACGGGGACGACTGGGGATGGCACGATGTTGGTTGCGGATTTAAGGGACTGTTCGTCTGTAAACAGGGTGCCATTGTGATTCCTAACTGATGATATACTTTATAATTCTATAATGTGACCCATGGCGCTTATTAACCCATTGGTGCGTTCAGGGTTCTCCCATCGGTAGCCATCGGTGCCTTTGGTAACCATCGGTAGCCATCGGTAACCGTCTGCAAACCGATGGATATTTTGTTGGTAACCAATTGTCCCGAGAGTAGACAAGTCAGGTAGCTCGGTAGCCTCGTTTTCATTACAGTAAGATGGCGGATAACAATCCAACTACGGCGATCCTAATCATATATTTTCTTCAATAGCAAGCGAATAGCATTCTAACCGTTCTTGATAGAATTTATTGTAATAGTTGAAGCTACAGTTATTTTATTTAGGCATTTATTTCTGAAAATATCTTTTTATTCATAATTTTTGAAAACGAACGATCACTCTGCGAGGGAATACGATCTTGGTAATTGATTATCCGCCTTTTTTACCGATCGGTACAATTTTCGTTCAGAGTTCGTTGGTTGCCGACGGTGCCATCGGCCACCGATGGTACCATTGGTAGCCGACGGTAAATACACTCGGTTACCGATGGGAGAACCCTGAACGCACCCATTGCTTTCTAGACTGGAAACACACGCTGTTTGATGCCGGATGTGGATTTAAGGGACTGTTTGTATGTAGACAGGGTGCCATTGTGATTCCTAACTGATGATATACTTTATAATTCTATAATGTGACCCATAGCGCCTATTAACCCATTGCTACATAATGACTCTTTCTAGACTGGAAACACACACTGTTTGATGCTGGATGTGGATTTAAGGGACTAGCTGTTCGTGTGTAGACAGGCTGTCGTTTTGATCCCTAACTGATGGCTGCTGATTAAATTCACTAAATATCGTGGTCCAACACGCTTAAATAGACATTTTGGGAGTTTCACTAATTCAGATTTCGAGAATCAGATCAGACTTTATAAAGTAAGATAAAACTGACCAAAACATGCAGAATCGTGCAATAAAAATGCAAGAGTGTTATGTTATGTTGATATTTCAAGTGTATTGCCACTGGTGGTAATCCGGAGACCTTGTTATGATATAAAGAACTCCAATATTAACCCGGTACATCTGCATATGTAATGACCCCATTTCAGAAATGTTTTCTTGAGACGTTCAACTTACGGACATTGCCTATGAAAGCTAAGTTCTCCAGGGTTAATATTGGTGCACTATATTTACTTTTGTCAACAAAGATGCATTTTCTCAAATTGTCATTAAATATGCCTACTCTATTCTTTCTAATGTTGAAAACCTAATATGTACCCCCATGCACTCAGATTTTATTTATTTAATTATTTATTATAACAAAGCCACCTCAATTTCTTGTCAAAAATGAGAACATTCGTGAAAATTAAAGTAACACATTTGGCAAACAACTGAGGGGAGATCAAAACGGTATCAAAATAAATTTTGCGGTATGTTGGATAATTTGGTACCGGTTTGTCTTTCAACATGAGGATTAAAGAATTAGGAGGACAGTTTAAGACAAATGAATGTATATTACAAGAGATAAAGGGAAATTAAGCATATCAAAGTCACATGGTTACTGCCTGTGCTTGTTATAAATAGTTTTTTTCATGCATCGTTATGTACAGTCGTTTGTAAAATATATTTGTTACACTGCATTATTTGTTCCCTTTTTCCTTTTCCTTTATGAATTTCTTTTCTGTAATTTTTAAACCGGTGTACAGAATTCATCGACTGTTTTTAGGACAATCCAGCATCTGCTGTTGATGATTGCTTTGTGTGCTGTTCACGATAGCATAATTGTCTAGATAAAGATCATTGAAGTGATGGAAAAGTCGATTATCTTGACAAACGATTGCTCTGTAGATAATTCCGGATTTTCGTAATTCCGTCGATACAGAGTTGTCGTTCATGCGGGACGGTATACCGTCTTCCGGTGTCAATGTAAACAAGCGCTATCGGTGGGAAAGAACCGCTACTGCATTCATAAATACCATAATTTTGCGGATAAAATTGGAAATATTGAAATGCACAAACTATATCGAAAGAGGCAAATGCAAGACGAGCTTGGATTCTTGTAATAAGTCGCAAAAATTAGAACAAAACATCGTATCTGGCCTAGGCCTACCCGAGTCCGAGATACAGTACTTAGGCCTATTTAGCCGAAACGCGTAGATCGTTTGGAGATTCCAACAAAGGAACCTCAGCGGAGAGAAGAAAGAGAAATCCCATAGCAACATAGTCACAACACACTAAACGCTTACATATCAAAGTAAATCTAGTCTATTGAGACAGAAGGAGAAAATGCTGGCTATCAAGGTACTCTTACATTTTGCCCAAATGTTTCCCAAAGTATTTTCTATTAGGTAAAACCAGGTCTTGTTTGAGGAAGCTTTAATGAACATACAACGAATTACATAGATCTACTTGAACGAAATAGCATTTTTAGTTTTGAGAGAAAAGAAAAACATGCTGACTTCGCTTTTCCCTCAATAGTTCATATTCTACAATCTACACCAAACTGTTCTTCTTAGTAGATCTAGCCTACGTATCATAGTCTACAGCCTGCTTCAAATTTGAATTAAATTTGAAATGATGGTTTATTATGTTAACCCTTTCCTATCCAATTCTTTGTTTTGATGCCCCGAAATAGCAAAATCAGAATCATTCTGACAACTAGCAAGATTTAATTTGGAAAGGACCATATTTTGTTGTTTGGGTAAGGGTTAAAAAAAATCCGTCATTTTTTCGGCACATTTAAAAACCAATTCTTCATTTTTAAAACTTTTTTCTTAAGTCCTGTATTTGACCTCAGTAGATTGTTTGGAAAAACATTGAGAAAAAGGAAGCAATTTGATGATAGGCAGAAATATCGCCTCTTTCCTCAATATTTTCTGTGCGTTAACATTCGCTTATTCTATTTCCGATATTAATCGTTTTCCGACAGTGGAAAACCGTGTGGAGCAGAATGTTCTTACAAACAATTACAAAATATTCGTTTGAAAAAAACTCGCTCACAGCGTACATGTATCTTTTTTCCCCAAAGTTGCCCCTCTTTTTATTTCTATGACGTCATATGACTAGAGTAAGCAAGGCAAAGTCATGAAGTCACAAATCGACACTCGCCGGATTTGAGGCATGCCACGGGGAAAAACATTTTCAATGATAACCTATCATCGGATTATGGGAGATTTCTTTTGTTATAGTTCTCCGAACGGTTTAAAAATGATGGAAGGTGCAGAGGTATTATTAGATTCCATTATTAAGTTACAATGAAAATCATTTTCATTTAATTACTCATTGAATTTACGAAAATATTAAAGTTGCCCCTTGTCAAGCAGGCAAATGGAAGTAAACATATCGTCCCGCAGGAACGACAACTCTGTATTACCGGAATTACGAAAAGACCCAATAGACTCTAGAGTTTCATTTTGTTATCACGTTTGTAGCCGTCACCGTAAGAGTTTTCCAGATATATGAACGGAAAGTAGGGGTTTAACCTAAAACTGTGATGTAAAAACTTTATTAATTTCGTTGTCTGAGTTAACCTGATGCTTTTAACTGACATGCAATAAGTCAGGCATATGGCCAATCAACTGCACTACAATTTATAGCTGATGCACGCCTTAAACCTTTCTCAAACAAGACCTGGTTTTGACGTCCCTGATGGAAGATGCTTGGGAAAATATTGAAACAAAAGAAGAAACTACTGATAAGCAGCAGTTTCTCCTTTTGTCTCAATACTTTCTGTTCCATTTTTACACAAATTTTATCTTCAATAACATCCATTTTGTTATTCGTGGCAGTTTTTTAAGTGGATCACCCTAAAATTTTGCATTTTGGGAAAGGGTTAAATGTAACAACAACAAAGACATACGATGTACCAACTATGATCAGTTTTTCTTTTCGACATGCCTATGTTGTTGATATCATCTACGTTCCGAATTTCCAATAATAGTCTATGTTTATTTTTTGCGTATGAGTAAAGTAAAATGCAGCTGCTTTCAATCTGAACCAGTCAACAATTTTCTGTTGTATTGGGAATGGTAAAACGACGATATCCCCGTTTTAGCACTACGAATACATTCATTTGCATATAAATTGAGTTGTCAAGATCTACGTTCTTTTCAAGAATATCGTAACTACAGTTTGTGTAAAACTGTTTTACGAGGTTTTAAAAGAAAAGGAGCGGAATATAGATTTCGAAATGCATACATGCATACAAAAAAACAACAAAAACATGACATCACAATAAAGAAAAAAGTAGACATTTTTTTTTAATTTGAAAGGTGCTTCAAGTCCAATCTACAAGTCAAAATACATTGCCTAAATAAAGCCCATCATGTGAAAAAAGAAAGATAACTCGGATGTTCAGAGACAGGTCTTTTGTCCGATATTAAACAGAGAATACTGTACATGAATTGTTAAGTCTTTACCAATGTGTAAACCCTATAATGTATTCGTGTTAATACATAGGATATTTAGCTATTTAACAGAGGCATACACTCAAGTTACATGTACGTATTATATTTACTTTCTTTAATAGTGTTAAAGGTGCTCCTACGCGGATTTTTAAAACATCAACTTTAAACATCTTTTAGAATCAATTGTTATTTCGCATGATTCCCAGTCGTGTATTTTTCAGCTGTTTGGTATACAATAAATCACCAAGTCCCGTTTCTAAACTCAAGGACCCTTAAGGTTAGACAAAAATAAATCATTTTAAGGTATATGACCCATCATTAGCACAAAAGAGCCAGAAGCGAAATTTGAAAAGTGCCAATAATTCTTAATCTGTGTTACATTTCCATTCCAAATACAAACATAAGCATTTTGAACGGTTTAGAATTTTGAATTAATGCATACTATTGGAAATATTTGACAAAAATGTTCCAAATTACCTCCCTTGCATATGAATATATAGTATTATAATATTTGTAGATTATTTTCTTCTTGAAGCATCACATTGAAATCCGCCACGGCGAATCATTTTATGTGAAGTGTATTTACAAGTGTATGTGATTTTATGCATTTCATATGGCTAGAAAGTGGAGTTTTAATGATGGGTCATATACCTTAACACCGACAGAATATGGCCTAGATAAAATAATTAAAAGGGGTAAATGATTAGTTATGCATGGTAGGCCTATATAACATTCATGGGAGGCCGAAACCTCGTAAATAGGCCTATAAATTGATACTACGAGGTTTTGACCTTCCATCGAGGACAGCTTGGTTTACTAGGCCTATCCGCTTTGAAAAGTATCTCTCACTATTATACAGTTATATACTAGAAAGACGACCTGTAAGTGAATTCCGCCCAGATTTTTAAACAAATCGGTTATATTGTTTTGTTTTTCATCTTAGATTATCACTATTTCCGGTTCCGGGAATATGTCACTGTTTCAAATCAAAGATGGCGGCGGCCACACAATGGAGATGGTGGATGTAGACGGTCTTTACATGTGTACGTTTTTAAAATCACCAGACGAAATAGCCAGGAACGTCAGGGAGCTGCCGAACTTTGAATGTCGACCTGATGATATATTCGTATGTGCGTCTATGAAATCAGGTAACCGTATCTTTTTATTACAGCTTTTAAATAACAAAATTTTGTAGATTCAGCTTTGAATAAGGCAATGAGGTTATGAGCATCTTTATTCTGGATTTAGTTTTCATCACTACTGAACAAGAACCAAATTATACCATTGGTCCAACATTGGTTTTGTACATTTCTCAATGCTAAATGCTTTAACGAAAAGATCATGATCGTCCAATATTTCTTATTATTCCATGTAAACTTTGTTGTGTCATTCTAATGAAATAAAGTCAAAGTTATTGAATGACTTGTTAAACAGATAGGTTTAATATAAGAAATACATCTCTAGATTAACTCTGCATCCAATCAAACCTATGATTAAATCCAATGTGATATCATTTTCAGGCACGCACTGGGCATGGGAAATCATCTCAATGCTATGTAATGGAAAAGCAGAAATAATACCGAAGTCGAAAGTCACTCAAATGCTGGAAGTAAGTCTCAACCCATTACCAGACGACAAAATTTTAGACTTATCCAAGTTCAAATATGATTTTAGTCATAAACAACAAAATTCTGCAGAGAAAACGTGTATTTTTCTGCACGTCGCACAACCAGAGAGACTAAAATTAATAATATTTTCTAGTGCTGAAAGGCCACAGGGCCACAGTAAAGTCGCAAGTATTTAAAACAGAACCCATTGATTGCTCTCTCTTTCAATGTAAATATCATATCCGTGGTTTATTACTGATTTCATTGGCACAGCTTTAAATTTTATTTTCATACTTTACACTCTTGAACAATTCCTTCAAAGTAATTGTTGCGAAATATAGCCTATACCGTCTTGCATTCATTTCATACCCATGTACCACGAATAATGTTTTGTATATGTTTGGCTATAAGCAAAATATCAACATGTTTTGCATAAAGTCCAGTGCCATGTCAAATGATTTTAGCAATACTATATCGTTAGTAATTAGATTCATTGTCAAACCTTTTCATTGTAGGCCAATGCACCAGGAGAATTTACCAACCTCCCCTCACCACGTGTTTTGAACACCCACGTTCGTTTTGACCTCTTACCGAAAGACGTTGAAAAGTTGTCGTGTAAAATAGTGTTTGTATTACGTAATCCGAAAGACGTCATCGTGTCACATTACAACCACGTGACCGGATGTCAGGCCTACAAGTATGATGGGAAATGGGAAAACTTCATTCGGCTATGGATGGATGGCAATTGTAAGTTTTGAATACTGTTGATTAGGGTAACTGGTGGTGAACTCGGCCAAAGCGAGGGACGTTTTTTCGCGATTATTGTATTCCGTTGGTGTTGTTATAAAATATCGTAACTACGGCTTCGATAAAGCCGTAGTTACGAGATTTTATAACAACACCGACGGTTTGTCAATACATATCGGTAAAACCGGTCTATTTTTAGAACAAATTCTTTGTTATTAGAAAAACAGACCAAATCAGATCTTTAAACTCACATTTAAACGCAAAATATCTGTACCTTGTTGTAGCGAAAAACGCCCATCGCTTTGGCCGAGTTCATGGCAGTGAGGGTATTCCGTCAACAATAATATTATCTACAAAATATTTCATGCAAATTCGGGCTTCATCTGGAGCAACGGCAATTGACGAGGGTAACCGTTAGTTTTGGTTGCCACGGATGACACCCGAAGATACTCGAAGTGTTTGGTATCTAAGGACGGGTGCAATTTAAAGGCTACCAATCTAGGCAATTGATTCCACCGTATATTGGAAGAAAATCATTAAATTAACGTGTTTTATAAAAGATCCGTCAAACTCGGTTGTTTTAAAAGTTTTGTTTGCTTTTTCTTTACGTCGTTACTTGGATGATTTCCGAGGAAATAAATATCGGCAATTTCCGTAAAATTGCCACGGATTGACGTCATACAATGGCTTGACTGCGCCCCCAATCTAGAGCATGAGGTGTCTGACAAAGATAAAGTGTGCGACTTTTCTGTCATATAGCGAAGTCTCAGTTTTTATCCATTTCACGATCGTAAGAGTAATACAGACAAACTTAAACCGTTCTTTGGCACATTTCTTCACATCTTCGCAAGCCAAGGGTTACTCGTAAGGAACAAAGTGGAGGTAGTAACCCTTGGCTTGCGAAGATGATTTCTTCAGTAACTAACGACATATTCTTTGACTGTTTTAACATTTTTTCTAACATTTACTAAGGATGATTTCCGTGTTTTGAGTATCGTTTGGGGAAGTCACTTTATGACAGAAAAGTCGGACATCTAACTTTTTCAGGAATCTCTAGCTTTCCGGGAAATGACCCATGACATCCCGTTTTTCCCGCCATGACGTCATTAAGTGACCGGTATGACGTCATAACTTCAAGACGGAAGTTTAGCGTTTTTTCTTCGGTAAAGATCGGAAAAGACCAAAATATCCAATTTAAAAGACGAAATAAAAACACTTCTAATGTTTGAAAATTGTAGAAACTTGGATATTTGGTTTTAGGAAGGTGTTTTTTCGACACAAGAGTTTAATTTTTCCAATCAGCGGACTCTTTAAGACACGATTTGCCTCCAGAATAAGAAAATAGTGTCATGTCCGATTGACGACCCGTAGCATGTTTCATCAAAGAAGTTAAGACGTATGTTTGTCTAACGAATAATCAACGACAGGTTTACCACTTTCTCATGACATAGAAAATACATTTTTTGTCGTTTGTCGTATATGACACATAATATAACTAGACATATCATTATGCGTTGATGAAACTGCCCCCTGTTTCATTTTGTCATCTAGATCTACTATGGTTCATGGAATACGAGATAAAAGCTATTTGTTCTTCCATATTATAGTGACTGTCTTTTTTTACACTAACGGACGAACTGCCTAGTATCATTTCGTTGGTGGGGAGTCAAAACCTCGTAATTACAGTTTGTAAAAGCTGAAAATACGAGGTTTTGACTTCCCACCGACGATTTGAAATTTACATAATTTCACTTTAAAGGGCGACGGTAACAGATGGTCTAATTGCAAAAAATGAATTTTTTTGAAAAAATATGCAAAACTTTTGTGTTGACCACCTCGGGATGGTTAATAATATGCGATTCAGACAGAGAATGAGCCGAAATTACAAGACAGATAGCTGAATTTAGGGAGAATCCAAGCCTAAATTCAACCCCATCACTGATGGGGTTAGAATCATTTTTAAATTGTTGCGCATGCGCATACAGCGCAGACCATGATTCAAACGAGATTCATACTTAAATTTCAATATGACGTCATCATGTATGTTGTGACGTCATTTAAGAAAGTCGCATGTCCTACTGTTTTGACCTACTTTCTACATCGCTTCATGAATTTGGTATCAAATTGCGAAAAAATGAGTCGTTGCTTCAATAGTTTCTCGTAATCATTTAATCAGGTCATATAAAGCTTAAAAAGTGTACATTTCGTTTCTATTTGACAATTTTTGGGTCCAAATCTGGGAAATAGTAGCTTTAAATTTCTGTCTTAATCTTACAGTAGAATACAACAGTTGGTTTGATTACACAAAGGAATGGCACGACATTATCAAGAAAAGAAAAGATCTGAAAATCCATCTCGTTTATTATGAAGATTTAAAGCAGGTAATTA
The DNA here is from genome assembly GCA_963680895.1 of Fragum sueziense. Lineage (NCBI taxonomy): Eukaryota > Metazoa > Mollusca > Bivalvia > Cardiida > Cardiidae > Fragum > Fragum sueziense. The sequence goes on along the minus strand of OY804604.1, from coordinate 22,407,907 downwards.
ATGAAATGTACTTATTTGTTTCAGATTCGTAGTAGGCCTACATGCTGTGTTTTAAAAATGCACATTTATACATACATGTATTTGTGTACGTTACACTATGGTTTTGCGATTTGATAAACACGATGACACCATTGATTAAGTGTACGATTCAAAATGACACTTTTGACTATTAACGCTGTTCTGACACAAATAAGGTCGGAAGCATTTTTAAAATGGCTTTGTAAAGACGTATAGTGCGTTAATGTTAACACGGAACATCTGCTTAATATGCAGACCCGTAGGAAGCAATTTGGGGGGGGGGGGCTAATTTGGATTTCCCCAGAATTTTCAGTGTAAAAATTAATTAAGAAAATTCGGCATTTTTGGGCAACATTAGGGGGCTTAGCCCCCCCCCCCCCCCCCAGCCCCCTTTTCCCTACGGGTCTGATTATGTAATGACCCCACTTAAGAATGTCAACCAACGGACTTTCTCAACGAAATTTAAGCTGTCCTGGGTTCATATTTGTACATTCTACATATAGAATACATGTATACGACTTTATAGCTCTGAGGCAATGAAAAAATAAAAATATTGCCATTTGGTCATGGGTTAAACTTTACTTCAGAATACTTTACAAGAAGTTGTTCGATTGGCAAAGTTTCTAGAGATCCAGATCAGAGAGGGTTTATATGAAGCTATAACGCAAAAGTGCCAGTTTTCCGAAATGACCAAAGAAAAGGTAGCAGCGATCACGCAGCATGATAAAGACACTTTATTCAACGGGGATTTTAACATGTACAGAAAAGGTATGGCCTTTTAAAAATGCTATATTTTATTTATTGGAAATCAAATCCTATATTGTTGATACTCATTGGAATCGTCTCACTTAAACGATTCAAATGAGTACCCACAACAAAGGGTTTTAATTTGAAGTATTGCATTTAGAATACCTTTATCCCGTCTCACCTGTTGCTCTGAATTACGCTATACATTCGACTTAATTGAATAGGATTAAACGCCTCATCCGACTGCTTTGCTCATATCGAGGCGTCTGACGTACCTAACTGGATTGCTGGAATTTCTATTATCACAAGTGCTACCAGGATATTCAACCTGAGGTTTCAACTTGCCTCTTACTTCTAAAATGAATCATATCCATTGGTGAGCAACAAATGTCAAATGTGAGACACCTACAAGATTCAAGCCATCACATGCAAAATTGCAGTAGTTTTGAGCTCGATATTGTTTTGCAAATATGTGCCAAAATATGTGACTGTTATATAGAAGTATTAGTTTAGAAATTCAAGAGGGGAAAGAGGGTAATGCTGATTAGCTTAGATGTCAAGAGCAATAGTGTGTTCTTTAGAGCGAAGTTTTTAAGTATATCTTTAGACGTTTTAGATGTAACGTGTTTAAGACCGAAATTCTGACCGAGGTGCTAAAAATGCTCCATACTTTATACAAAGACGTCATTATGATATCATTTATGTAAAGTATTAAAGCTTTCCGAAATGCTCGGTACATTTTGGAGCATTCGGAACAATTCAGCCAATTCTCTCTAATATTGATTCTACAGAATTGACCGAGTAGTTCCACAAGAAATATAGCAATGGCACTCCCCATTGAAGGGCTTTAAAATCTAAGGAACGCTTTATCTTAAAACATCTTAAGATATCCTAAATTATCTTGCTCTAAAGAACGTACCACAGGTCTTGCTTGGGTAAGGGTTAAGTATTCCTCATTTACATTGCAGGAGAACACGGAGATTGGGTAAACTGGTTTACAGTAGCACAGAGTGAATATTTTGACGAGATTTACAAAGACAAAATGGAAGGTGTTGACTTCAACTTCCGATATCGTCCCGATAGATAAACTACAGTAATACAGATTGAATATTTTGACGAGATTTACAAAAACAGAATGGATGGTGTTGACTTCAACTTCCGATATCGTCCCGATAAATAACAGGTTGTCTATGCACACAGAAACCTTTCAAAATAAACTATACAGACGATATAACCCTTTCCCAAACAAGACCTGGTTTTGACGTCCTTAATAGATAAGGTTTGGGAAAACATTGAGGCAAGAGAAGAAAGTGCTGATGATCAGCACTTTCTCCTTTTGCCTCAATATTTTCTGAGCTATATTGTATACATATTCAATCTAAATTAACACATATCTTGTTGTCTGCGACAGCTTTTGAATTGAACCACACAAAAATTTTATCGTTTGGGAAAGGGTCAAGTTCAGACTAGTCAAAATGGAATGTTGCTAAGCAAAAATATCTGTTGCATTGAAATTGGATGGTGATAATCAGGATCGGCACTAGCGTTTTCGTCTTCGTATTTCGTAATTTTGAATTAACTTTTATTATGATTAAGTTTTTGTTTAAGTTATGAAACATATTTAGGGATACAAAGCTGTTATTACAATAATTTCTAAACAACATTTGCATAATTATTAATCCATTTTCATTATATTGACTCTTTTTGACTCCTCAAAGGATAAATGATTTGCAAAACATTGTGGAAAATGAATACAATCCGTACACAAACGGTAGTACACTTGATGTTTTCGACGTCGCCCGTACAATTCCGACGTCGCATGAATCTCCTATTACGGATGAACTACCTTTACATTGATGTTTACTGATTTGTTAAATAAGCAACCGGCCAATGGAGACAGACTGGTAGACAGACACACCCAGGAGTGAATTGCGTGAACAGACGAAACGGGGGAACAATTTCTATAATAATTTTCCCTTTTGTCAATAGAATCTCACTCGTCTGCAGCGAAAAGAGTGGACATAGTGAACGACATATTGATTTGTAGGATGGTCGCCATTTATTTTAGCGAACATATTGGTTTTCTAAAATTCATGCTTTGTTGGGAGTTAAATGTAGTGTAGCCTAATCTAGCATCATTCGTTCTTGTTATCTTTGTTTTCCATTATTGACTCACCATTCGCCATAGTGAGTTTGTCTAGTATGCCAATGAATATAATTATCACAAGGTCTCATTAGGTGTCATCGCATATTCATGTACATTAATGTATAACTTTATAATATTTATGACAGTGTGATACATTCATTAACGTTTTAAAAAATACGGACTGAGAGCGGACATTAGATGTGAAATACCACCGTTTCATGTAAGTAAACAAAGATCTATATCTAGTTTTGTTGTATTCTTTCCTCAACAACAAATTCCTATATTTGTTCATTTGCAAATCGTACAATATAATAAATGATAGGAGGTCGGTCTATCTGATTTATGTGATAAGTTATTGAAATCTATTGACTAATTTTCATATATATAATAAAACTTCAAAAATCATTCAAAATTAATGCAATATTACAGACAATTATCAGAATTTTCTTCTTTTACCTCATTACTTTCCCAAGAATTTTCTAATAGAGTTGTCAAAATATAGTCTTGTTTGGGAAAGGGTTAACGGGAATCTTTGTCAGATAATTTTTTGATGGGTCTGTATATTTTAGTCATACATTTTTTTACTTTTGATACAACAATTCACTTACAGGCGTGAAATCTGAATGCAAAATATGTCGTTGGTTGAGATAAAAGATGGCGGCGGTCATACCATGGAGTTGGTTGATATAGACGGGTACTATATTTGTACGTTTTTACGGACGCCAGAAGAAATTGCAAGTAACGTCCGAGGAATGAAAGATTTTAAATGTAGACCAGATGACATATTTGTTTGTGCCTCAATGAAATCCGGTAAGTTCGCCAGTATAAAATCATTTTCCAAACGGCAAGCATGGGCATGAATTATGTTCTATAAATAGATCGGATTTACACGTATGTTTTGACTAATCATCGGTTTTGTTTTTCGTATACCTCACCATATATGACCTGGCAGAGCATCTCATTCGATTAGCATGGGCTGCTCTGCCAGGTCGATTATCGTGAGGTAAAGCTACAGCAAAAGTCGAATAAATACTACTATTTGTCCGAAATTACGTCACAGTTTACTTAATAAACCCGTTCCCTATTGAAAGCAACTACAGACGATATAATGATGATTGATAAAACTGGACTCGTTTATTTCAGGAACACATTGGACATGGGAAATAATTTCCATGCTTTGTAATGGAAAAGCGGAGATGATACCAAAATCTAAAATCAGAAATATGTTGGAGGTAAATAAAGTATACAATGTATTAAAGTGACATTTCAGAATTTTTTGTCTTAAATTTTACTTTTATTTTGTTCTGAAAGAGCACATTTCCTTGTGAAAATTCTGAAAATTTTAAACCAAAATGTTGCGCTGTTTACGAGAAATATATATTTTTGTGTTAAAATTAAACAAAGTGTTGTGGACAACAGTTCGAATTTACATGGAATTCATCAATTCTGTCTCAACCTTAAATTCAAGTTTCTCGCTTATCAGCAACAACTTCAAAATGCTAGTAGTATTTATACTCCTTAGAATAACCAATCTTGACATCAAGACATACTTTAAAAAATGAAATGGGAATGAAATGTCCCTTTAAACTATATTTGTAAACTTTACTCTAGAATGCGTTTACAAGTATCGTTTTTCCAGTTTGACCCATCTGCACTAAGTTCTGTCTTGATTTATAATTGATACTTGTTTCTATTATTCTGTATAGTTTAAAACATTGTGGACAGGTTATATTACATATAAATATATTGGTCAAACATTATCGATAGCCTAGAAAGTCTTTAAGTATTAAGTTGTACAACATAGATAGCCATCGTTTACTCCGCAATAACTACATATCGATGGCTCAGCGCGAAACGGTTGTAACTGTCTATAATTATGCTTATATGCAGTTATAACCGTTTCGCCCAGAGCCATCGATATTTGCACCAGCAAAAACGAATCAGGTTTCTTACCACAAAATATATCACAAGGCATCTAATTCACGATGGATAATCACGTGACTCAGAATTTCAGAAAATCTGTAATATTTTTTGTTTAAACTTGACCAATTTAAATTTGGATTTAAGCGGGGAAGGTGGAAAACGCCAGGAATTAGCTGGACTTGGTGGGTCTCTCGACTTTGTTACATTATTATGTCGACCCATACGTTAACCCTTTCCCAAACAAGATCTGGTTTGACGTCCCTAAAAGAAATAGCTTGGGAAATCATTGAGACAAAAGGAGAAACTGCTTATAACCAGCAGTTACTCCTTTTGTCTTAATATTTTCTATGCCATATTTTACACAAATCCTACCTTAAATATCACCCATTTTGTCATCTGTGGCAGTTTTTGAAGAGGATAACCCGAAAATTTTGGCATTTGGTAATGGGTTAATGTTTTTCAGGCGACATCGCCAGACAACTTCGACAACATGCCTTCGCCCCGTGTTCTAAACACTCACGTGGATTTCCAGCATCTGCCGAAAGACGTAGAAACGTTATCGTGTAAAATAGTGTTTGTATTACGTAATCCGAAAGACGTCATCGTGTCACATTACAACCACGTGACCGGATGTCAGGCGTACAAGTATGATGGGAAATTTGACGACTTCCTGCAGCTTTTTGTGGATGGAAATTGTAAATGTTTTTTATTGTAATTTTGATGTAAGATTACGTCTAAAAAACCTGTTATGCATGTTTAAATCTTTGTTTCACATTTGATTAAACCCAGATCCGTAAGTAAGCCCAAAATACCGAATTTTCCTTATTCTACGCTGAATTTAGGGAACATTCAATTTGGCCCCTTCAGTATTCAGACAATGGCCCTGACAAGGGCTTCAGGCCCCCATCCCCGATATAAAATTGCGTGAAACAAAAACGTCCAAAGCAATAGAAATAGAAACACGTTCTTATATTGGCTTTAATCTAGATTCTTTACGTAAACTTTTATCTGAATTAACGAACCATTCTTTCATGTTATCATTTTACTTGATTAAAATAAATAATAACTATATTTGTAATTTGGTTATTTCAGTAGAATATAACGGTTGGTTCGACTACACAAAAGGATGGTATGACGTCATTCAGAAGAGAAAAGATTTACAGATTCATGTTGTTTATTATGAAGATTTAAAACAGGTATAGTCCGCTCTTAATATTATGGCACATGTTTACAAAATTCACATGTGTAATAAAAGTTAGTATAATGCTGGATAAATGACCTGGCAGAGCATCTCTAGCTTGGTCATTTATCGTGAGGTAGCCTATATGACTTAATTCAGAAGAGAAATGATTTACATATTCATGTTGTTTGTTACGAAGATTAAAATCAGTTATAGTTCGATCACGGCATTATGACACATGTTTACAAAATGTACATACTCGTTATGACACATGTTTACAAAATGTACATGCTCGTTATGACACATGTTTACAAAATGTACATACTCGTTATGACACATGTTTACAAAATGTACATACTCGTTATGACACATGTTTACAAAATGTACATGCTCGTTATGACACATGTTTACAAAATGTACATGCTCGTTATGACACATGTTTACAAAATGTACATGCTCGTATTTATATAACACAAATAAATGACCTGGTAATCGACAGAGATGTTCTGTTCGGTCGTTTAACGTGAGCTACACAATGTCCCATTTCGAACGTCCCACTTCGAAAATGTTTTCGAATTTTCCCTGGACGGAAATGATTCTAACTAGCATGGGTCCCTTTAAGGATTACAACTCACCATTGAATACAAAACACTTCGTGTATATTCGTGTGTCATTCGTCCCTCGTCAATTTTCGTGGATACAAGGAAATTGAGGAGGGTATCTCTCGTTAATTTCCGTTGTCATAGGTCACGCCCGAAGAGGCACGAGGTGTTTTGTATCTAATGACAGGTTGTAATCCTTAAACAATACTCTAATAGTACATTCCAAAAACGAACCGTTACAGTTTTTAATTTAAGATATTGTCCAGCAAGATTAACCTGGGACATCTGCATAATATTATGTAATGACCTCACTTCGGCAATGTTTTGTTAAGAAGCGCAACTAACGGACTTTGCACACGAAAATTATGTTGTCCCGGGTTAATTTGTGCGGAGTATATCAATGTGTTGAAGTTGTTTCTATAAATAGTCATCGATATCCACCTGATTTACCTGTTTCGGTTTATCGGTCAAGCCACTCATTACTAAAATATTTTGAATCGTTTGGCTCTTTTAAGAACACCTTACATGAAGTAGAGAAACTAGGCGGATTTTTGGGAGTCAACAATACAGATGGTTTATTTGAAGCTATCGTCGAGAAATGCCAGTTTGACCCGATGACGAGAGAGAAGGTTGCCGTCTACACACAACAGGATAGATCAAAGATATTCAAGGGCGATTTTACATTATATAGAAAAGGTAATAATACACGATAAAAAAGTGTTCATTGTCGAAAAGGCTTACTCTTTAATTTCCATCTGTTGAATCATTGTTATTATTTGTTACTTGCTTTAAAATTACACAAGAATCGTACCAGTTGTTTGGTCCATCAAAACTTCTGTGACTATTCACGTTTAATTTTGAACGTATTATACTTAATATTTTTATATACGTTTCCAACGTAGGAACATTTCCTATGATATGATTCTGGTGTTAAAATATTCAAACAACTAAACCATAAGGTGCATGTACAACCCATCATTGAAATACCACTTTATGGCCGTACGAAATGCATCAAATTACACACACTTGTAAATAAACTTTATATTAGTTGGTTCACCGTGCAAGATTTCAAGATTATGCTTTAAGAAGAAAATAATTCAGAAATATTATTTTTCTCTATATTCATATGCAAGGGAAGTAATTTGGATCATTTTTAGCTGCACTGGCCGAAGGCCAGCGGGGCTTATGTCATGGCCCTGTGTCTGTCGTGCGTCCGTCCGTCCGTGCGTCCGTCCGTGCGTGCGTCAACTTTTTCTTTAAACATCTTCTTCTCCAAAACTACTGGACCAATTTCAACCAAACTTCACAGGAATCTTCCTTGCATGAACTTTTCCCAAATTCCTTCAATAAATTAAATTCTGTGTAATTAAATTTTCGAAAAATCTTTAAAAATCTTCTTCTCCATAACTATTGGACCAATTTCAACTTAACATCACAGGAATCATCCTTGCACAAATCTCTTCCAAATTCCTTCAAAAAAATAAATTCCGAGCAGAACTTGAGAAATTAATTAAATTGATTGATTTGAATTTTCGAAAAATCTTTGCAAATCTCCTTCTCCAAAACTATTGGGCTAACTTCAACCAAATTTCACAGGAATCTTCCTTGCACAGGTCTCTTACAAATTCCTTCATAAAAAATAGTTTCCAAGTAGAACTTAAATTTTAATTAAATATATCAATTTAAATTTTCGAAAATCTTTAAATATCTTTTTCTCCAAAACTACTCCATCAATTTCAACCATACTTCACAGGAATCTTCCTTGCATGAACTTTTTCCAAAATGCTTCAAAATATTAAATTCCGTGTAGAGCTTGAATTTATATTAAATTGAATTAATTAAATTTTCGAAAAATCTTTGAAAATCTCCTTCTCCAAAACTATTGGACCAATTTCAACCAAATTTCACAGGAATCTTCCTTGCACAAGTCTTTTCCAAATTCCTTCATATAAATTAGATTCCAAGTAGAGCTTAAACTTTAATTAAATATATCAATTTAAATTTTCGAAAATAATTATCTTCTTCTCCAAAACTATTGGACCAATTTTAACCAAACTTCACAGGAATCTTCCTTGCATGCATTTCTTCAAAACCCCTTCAAGAAAATAATTTCCATTTTGAACTGGAATTGTAAATAATTTAATTGAAATATTTTTTTGAAAAATCTTCTTCCCCAAGACTACTAGACCAATTTTAACAAAACTTTACAGGAATATTCCTTGCATAAATCTCTTCCGAATTCTCTCAAAAAATTATTTCGGTTTAAAACTGAAATTTTGAATAAATTGAAAATTGAAAATTTTAAAAACATTTCTCCTCCATAACCACTTATTGGATTTCATTGTGGTGAAGCATATCTTCTTTGGATAGACCTCTTTTGTATTCCTTGAAGACATTTGTAGTCTAAAGGTCTATAAAGTCTAAAAGCCAGTGGAGCGATACAGGGCCATCATGGCCCTCTTGTTGTCAAATATTTCCATAAAGACACGTTAATTCAAAATTCTAAACCGTTCAAAATGCTCATGTTTGTATTTGGAATGGAAATGTAACAAAGTTTAGGATTTACTGGTACTTTTCACATTTCGCCTCTGGGTCTTTGGTGCTAATGGTGGCTTGTATGTATACGTTAAGGAGATTCCTTTATATTTTCAATAGGGTTGGGATTGTACATCATGGGATGGATAACATCTACATACAGTCGAATAAGCACCACTTCAAGGAAGAAATGGGGCAGTAACTATCTTGTTTTTGCATCAACTTTCATGCGGTTTGTTTAATGTACCACGCCTTACTGAGCTCTTTCCTCACATGTATGGCTTATTTGAAGAATCCTTTCGCTCTTTCCAAAAACATGATCCCAACCGACCAGAAAAACGACAAAAAATCAGATCGCTTTCCAGGTATGTTGGGTTTAGTTTTTGGAAAAGTAAAAAAAAAAATCAAGTAATTCATACATAATTATGAGGAAGGAGCTCAGTGAGGTGGGGTATCCCTTCTTATTTGTAGATATGTACGTTGATTTCATTTGTTTGCGTTTTGTTTATTTGTTAATCTGTTTTTTGCAGGGGAACACGGAGATTGGGTAAACTGGTTCACAGTAGCACAGAGTGAATATTTCGACAAGATTTACAAAGACAAAATGGAAGGTGTTGACTTCAAGTTCCGATATCGTCCCGATAAATAAAATACATTAGCACAAAGTGAATATTTTGACAAGATTTACAAAGACAAAATGGAAGGTGTTGACTTCAAGTTCCGATATCGTCCCGATAAATAAAATACATTAGCACAAAGTGAATATTTTGACAAGATTTACAAAGACAAAATGGAAGGTGTTGACTTCAAGTTCCGATATCGTCCCGATAAATAAAATACATTAGCACAAAGTGAATATTTTGACAAGATTTGCAAAGACAAAATGGAAGGTGTTGACTTCAAGTTCCGATATCGTCCCGATAAATAAAATACATTAGCACAAAGTGAATATTTTGACAAGATTTACAAAGACAAAATGGAAGGTGTTGACTTCAAGTTCCGATATCGTCCCGATAAATAACTGACTGTCCATGCGGACAAAAACCTTACACAAACGATTTAAGTTCCGACTACAGTTGTCGCCACATCGTATGGCACGTGTTTATGTTTTCTTTAACGTTTAATTACATTTGAGCAAAACATAAACATTGTGCCATACGATGTGGCGACAACTGTAGTCAATATGGAAGGTATTGACTTTACGTTTCGATATCGTCCCGATAAATAACTGATGGGTGATTAACCTTTTCCAGATAAGACCTGTGCATATGCTCGCAGTTCGGTGATATTATGTTGTGTCACGGTAAACACCGTAAAAATATGTATTTAATTTCTAATGCATTCTTGATAAGGTATTTGAAAATACGCACTATCTCTTAATTCGAGTTATATCCCTACCATAGACAAATAAGTTTTAGAATTTGCGTGTTCTTGTATGCGTTTATTTAATTGTTTGTTTTGTTATATTTTGCCTTTAACCCCTAGAGGGTATAAATGTGCAATAAAATATATTCTATTCTATTCTATTCTGTATGCATGATTTTCACGGAGTTTTCTTCAGCAAGTAGACGCATGTCATCATGGTTCGGCGATATTTTGCTATGCTTTCATGTATGTTTTCTTTATTTATATCGTTGCTTTTAAAAACAAGAAACTTCATAACTGCAGCTTAAAACTAGCTGCAGTAACGAGTTTTTGTTGAAAAGCGACGATATGTAACTCTTCCTAAATGTGCGAATGAATTTGGATGAAAAAAAATGATGATTTTATGCTGTGTCAAATGTGCACCGTTACAGTACCTTCAGTACTTTGATTTCCTTCGTCTTTATGGTATTTGTTGTGCTCTCAACTTCTCAGGACCAATGTAAGTGTTTTGACCGCATGTATGTGGCTGATATTATATTGGATTACCGAATAAGTACATAAATGAAAAAAGTGCCTGCATTTCTTACCTTTCAATCTCTATTATTTGCAAATGTAAACCATTTGTAAGTTAAAACATTTCTGGCCAATTTTGATACCACATAATTATAGTATCGATTTGCTAAAAAGTAAAAGAAAATATTTATCTTCAACAAAATGTACACTTTCTTTAGCGTATCAGAATGATATATTGTGAAAGTAGAAAATCGCCGATGTTATTGCAAAACCTCGTAACTACAGCTTTAACCAAGCTGAACTACCGCTTTAACAAAGCCGTTGGTGCAAAGTTTTGCAAGAACAACGATAAAATGTGTAGGGTAAAACATCAAAAACATCGAAAGAAACAGAATTAGCTTAAATCCTTTTCACAAATCCAGCGATTGGGCCAAGTCTGTGTAATGTCATGCCACTTGCAGTCGTCACGGACTTGTATGAAAACATAATTTTCATCTTCAAATGATCCGGGCTGGTGGTCTCCCCAATCTGAAACATATTTGAGCATATCTTGAAAAAGGTCCCTTATTATTTCCATGATTTTCAACAAACTCCTCGGAACCCTTGTTCTAGGCTACACTTACGAGTTTTGTTACGAGTTTTTGTTGAAAAGTGACAATTTGAGACCATATTGAGACGATGTTTAAAGATCAGCCTGTGCCTACGTGAAGACTGACATACATCTATGCTGCTCTTTTATGATTGCTGCATGTTATTAAGAAGCTAAGAGAGAACAACATGGTTCCTTATCAGCCTGCATGTATGCGCAGGCTGATCTGGAACCATGTTGGGCTCAAAAGACTTAGGTTACCCTTTTTCATATGTACTTGCTTTGAATTAATATATATCTAAATTAATTTTCATTCTAAAATAAATCTTTAAAGTTTTTAACGTAATAAAAGTTGTATCAGATCTTTGTCAATTATTATGGCATTTATTGGTCCACAATTGAATGATGGAATCACGAACTAAGATGTTATTTACAACCTTTCCTTAATGCACTAGGAAATAATTTAGTCTGAACAGAGGCAGTTGCTCAATGCGTCATCTCGGACCAAACAGAAAAAAATAATTGAATATATACCAACTTAATCACTTTAAATTGGCAGTCATGTTCAAATAATCGTTACTTTGCAATAAAGCGGTTTAGTTGGTTAAACTGCACTTTACAAAGATTGTATTAATGAACTTGATATCGTTGCTGCTTAACCAGTTGATACGATATTTTTTAGTATATTTTCGACCCGGTTGCATTTTATGACTAGATCTAGCTAGTTCGAATCCCTTTAATCTCAAACACTAAAAGGCACATGTTAGGCCTACTCACTTGTGTACCCGAGCGGTTGTCCATTGTCCATCCAAACCCAGGTTCCGTTCAACTTCACCAGACCAATCCAATAGTTGGTGCTCGTAAAAAGCGTTGCCATAAAGCCTGCACATAGACATAAAAATCAAATGCAGAAAAAGACGTACATAAAATAAATGAAACTAAAACAAATACATATGGACCAGGCTGTATAAAAATTGCCCTTGCGGCTTATTTAAATCACCATGGATCTAAGTCAGCCTTCGTATACACACAGTCTGATCAAGACCCATGCTGTTCTCCGATAATTTTCTCATTAAACGTGAAAAAATAGCACCTGTCTTTTAGCCAACATTTTAGAAAAACATGAAAATGTACGTTATCATTCATATCTAAATCTTATTTTGTTATGAAAAGCAGTAAAATCGCCATCGTGCAGTCAAATTAAAAATCATAATCCATTATTAAAGGGACATTTAGTATTCCCAGGCCTAAACACCAAATGATCCACAAAAGTTGGTTTTTAGCATGTTGTCACCTCGTTTATAGACTTTATATGACATAATACAAGATTCATACAGTAAATGACATAAATCGATAATTATGCAGCGGTGTAAAACTGTGAAAATTATTTTCAGCGATGCAATTGTTTTTAAAAAATGATGTGACATTGGGTTTTATATCCGTCGTAATCTAAGCGAATACAGGTCAGGCGAAGCTGAAATTTTGCACAGAGAAAAATTAAAGGTCATATGTAGGCCTACAGTTTTTTACAGAAATTTACCCGAAAATAAGTAAGTAGGCCTATGCATCTTTAAGTAGGCTACAAAACACTTAATTTATCTTCGAGTGTCATCTGTAGAAACGAAAATTGGCGGGGTATCCCTGGCCACGCCTCTGCTTACCTGAAAACTTCTCGGATAATTGTCCCGAGATATAATTGCTAGTTTCTTCTGTATCGATCCTGACTAAGTGACCTCCAAAACTTTCACAATAGTCCTGTTAGATAAGAGCATTGGTAGTTTGTTATTGAATTAGAAATAGTAGCGTACTTTTGTCGTTTGCCAAGACAAAACAAATGAAATGAAGTTAATTTTCTTTACATTGATTGCAACATTCATAATTAAGAGACAATGCTCCAGATTCTTTAAACGAGTATATTTTTTACTGTGCACCGGTCAATGTGTATCGTACGGACATTTCTGTAATCGCCTTTTTCGGCATACATACTTGTTAAAGTATTTGAGCATGCCTCGTATGTGCCCACCAACAATTAATTTAAAAATATTTTGACTAGTCCCTACGTCAGAAATGACGTTTACAAAAATGTCAGTAAGTTAAACATTGACCAGTGAACAGCTAAAAATATACTCGTCTAAAGAATCTGAAAGATTGTCCCGTAAAAGCCCATAGTGCCTCCAATACCCAAATCTTTAAGGTTTCGCACTACAAATTACGTTTGTCGTGCGAAACTTTAAAGATCTGTGTCTCGTATGCACTCACGAGCATGCGTAAACAACTCGCTTGCTTTGTTTAAACTTTGTTTATCAGAGTATCATCAAAATAATAAAAGCTATTACACAATTTCCTTCCGTTCAGATTCAAAAAGACAATATCAAAGTGTACAATAAATGTAAATAATAATACACTAAAAGAAAAAAGTAATAGTACATGCTTATTTTCAAATTCATTATTTAAATATACGATTGTTTACAAGAAATAATATTTATCGCAACTGTCCATTATAAAATGCGTTTGTTACCAAAATGTCGAATGCCACCAACTGCATATGCACGGACGTCGACGTAAACACTCTTTTCGTTCGAAGTTTTTGTTGCACTGCGTTATTCCTAAAAGAGGTTGATTTTTTTTTTATTTCGAAACTTTTGTAAACTTTCTTGTTAAAAAAAACCATGTAAATTTGTGATACGCGTTAATGCATGCGTTAGACAGCAGTCTTCTGCTTCCCAAGAAAGAGGTCGCAAAGCGTTTAGGTGTGCATAAAACATCATATATAGAGTTTTGGGATGATTTCAACAATTTAGAAACATCCACGATTTGCCACATTCGTGACGTCGACGCGTGACGTCATTCCGATAAGTCAACAATAATCGGAACAACCACCAGTGAAATCGATTGTTGGAGTCAATTGTATAGGCCTATCCGTCTTTGACGTCCTGCGATACGTCTAATTTTGCTACGACGTCGTCGACAACATCGTCTTCAGTGGCTTAGACAACATAAATATACGCTTTCGTAAGGTCGATTGGAAGAAGGTTAAGCTTATTGACATGCCTCGTTTACATCTGTACAGTTCGATGGTCGAGCTCGCATCCATAATCGCGTTGGGGACGTGGTATAGATTTATACTTTATTCGGCGTCAGCGCATAACTAGTTTGTTCCGGTATTGAACAACATCTCAAGAAGAACCTTTTACGAACTGTTTATGAGAGTTTAGTTGTACCGTTACTGCAGAGCATTATCGATGTTCACACTCGAAATTGGCTTGTGAACTTGAATTTTACCCGTACATACTATCTGGGCTTGTTGCGGTGATAACGAGTGGGGTAGTAAACTGACAATCATTGAAAATTTAAGGTTAAACGTTTGTGTTCCAAATTATAGAATTATACAATTGGATTATTTACCTTATAAATGTATTTAAGATTGTATATATAGAATGGAAATGTGCAGCTTCTTTCTTTTTCTGTTAGTATACATAAATTTTAAATAATCGAGATGAAATTAAATATAAATATACTGGCCAAAAGTCCTAACCGGGCACTGTGACTGTAACTTTTTAAAAAGTTATTACATTCTAATGAAATTTGATATGTAAATTTTTAAGCATAATGCCCGTGGATTTCTATGATGATTTATCAATAATTGTCAAAGTTTGATGTGTTATAAAGGAAAAGCTTAAAAAGCTCTAAATCTTAATAGAGCTCAAGATAATGCACTTTCAAAAATTCAAAGTACAAAAATCGTTAGCAGCAACCCAGACCAAGAAAGAAATTGGAAAACATTGTCAATTTTGTGCGACTTTTGACTACAGAAGAAGCAGGAAGAATGGGAGGCATGGTAAAATGGTGTTTAAATTCAACCGGCAAAACATTGTATCAAGCGAATATGCTAAAATATGGTCTGGTGTGGAAAAACGATGCAACAAAGTGATTTTTTACACATCTCCTACATTTTGTAGCTCGCCGTGAATTATCAATCTACATTTAAAGCATTTTCGAAGAGAAACGTGTTTCAGATGTTGTCTTTAAGAACCGTTTTTCTACATACATGACCTCTTTCATTTTCTTTTACGGCCATATGCCGCGCACAATAATATTGTCAAACATTTTCAATTTTTTTCTTATTCTATGTTGTAGCTAATGATCCATGAGACCAAAATCACTACATTGCCAATATTCTGAGCTCTGTGTGAATTTAGGGCTTTTTGAGCTTTTCTCACGTTGCGCTTTTATTTCAATAAAACAACGGTCACGTTTCGCCAAAATCATGTGGAAAGTTGCTTAAAAATTCACATAGCAAATTTCATGAGAATCCAATAACCGCAGAAAAAAATATCTTTGTTTTTTAAGTGGCCGGTAAGAAGTTTTGACTAGTATATATAGACATACCATCGCATTGAAAAGTGTTTTATATCCGTCAGTATACTCCGAGAAATAGAAACATCTACCGTTGAATTGTACCCAGTTAGAAGGACAGCCTATCAATGTATCAATTATGAATAATCAAAATAGCAAATTCAAAATTGATCATTACAGTGTTTATCGCAACATTTCAGATAATGCTAAAAATAAATAAGCGACTGCTTTTTTATGACGGCGAGTATAATTATTACGACACTTGCATGGTGTATATGCTATAGAATCTCTACTCTTACCAGTTAAGGTAGTATACTCCTAATATGATTCGCGCGACGTCGGAATTATTCGGACGACGTCGAAAACATTCGGCGGTGGAACTTTCCACCGCCGAATGTTTACGACCGCGCGCGAATAACGACGTCGCTCGAAAAAATCCGATGTTTTATGAATCTCAAAATGGGCACATTACGGGTACTTACCAGTAACTGGTTGTCCCCAAGTCCCATTTGATAAACACGTTACAGATTGTTCGTTTGATTTCTCCTTCTTCTTTGTGTTATTGATGATTCTCAGGACTGAACCAATAGTGTATATATTTCCATATACTTCAACAGAATTGGAGCTTTCAATTGGGTCGCATTCTGCAATGTTAACATATGATCGTCAGAGAATATGGGTACTCAGATACTTAGTTTTTTTTCATATTATGAAAAAGAAACTGAACGATTGCACTTCGAAATCTACTACAGGCGGTGATATTTTGTAAGATATGGTTTGAGGAAAATATACCCTATTGCCAAGAAAACATTGGTTATTGGCATTTTGTCTTTTGTCTTCATGTTTTCCTACGCCATTTATAGGGACGTCAAAATCAAGTCTTGTTTTGTAAATTGTTAAAGGCGCATTTCAACAGATTTTTTGTCAAATCAAAAAAGTTGCAAACTCTTATTGACATTTAGACTTTGTATTTTTACGATAAATTACTATATTGTCCAACAAAATGTGATCTATAGAGGTTTAGCAAGGACTAACTTACGGAGAATATTCCACAGTCTATGCTTTGTTGAATTAATGTTGATTCAAATAATTTCGGTAAAGTTAAATTCGATAAATTAAAAACCAAAATCTCCTACCTGAATGTATACAATCGTTGCTGTCTGTATCCCATTTTTGACCATCTTGGCAGTCATATCCACCCACTGTCTGAAAATATGGCACATTGTTAGAAATATTGTTTCAAAAATGATCGTATGATTAATAAGCATTAACTTACCTTGGGTCTTTCAATGTCTATATCAAATCATATTTTGGAAAGTGAAATTTCCATGGAAAGCCATATGACATTGCAAAAATGGGACCTTGGCGAAAGAGTCGGAAGATAGTCTGTATAATTATGGGTCAAGTAAATACTTTAGATGTATTAATACAAAGGAGGCTATTTTGTTTTATCCGAACTGAAATTTATAGGTCTGGATTAAACATTTGCGGACGTAAATACAATACGATCAAAACCCGACTTTGTGTTACTTTTTATCAAATCAGCAGTTATATGTCAGTATATCTTATATACACCAAAGAAGAAATATGAAATAGATTGTTTGTATCTTGTTTGGATATGATATTTAATCTAATTAATGGTTGTAAACTCAAACTAGTCTGTTGATTTGAGGCTTCTATCTTAATGTCTGGTATTCTGTTTTTTTTTCATGTCTGTAATTGGTTCAAGACGGAGGTTCCAGTAATTTTTAAAACTGACTTACCATAATGTTCATGTAGATTTTCTTCAAGTTTAAACATCCGTGAACTTGCACCGCTGAGTTGGTTTCCTCAATAAGTTCGCACACCGGAAAACTTCGGCGATAATTTATTGAACTGCATTTCCGTCGGATTATGCATTCGGTTGTACAATTTTTAACAGAAATCCCTCTTAAACGTAGAAATACATAATTTATATCTCCGCATTGCCCAGTAGTGACTACATTAAAATTTAGAGCGAAAATGCTTTTTATCAACAAAATGTATCCAATGAAAATGTTAAGAATATGAATGAAGATTCTGTTGATTTTGATAAATTCCATTTGGTTGTCTACAAAAACTTACAGCGATTGTTTTAGTGTCCTCTTTTGAATGAAATCAAATAAACGAGTTTGTTTATTTCACTTCTTGTTAACAAAAACCTCGAAACTACAGCTTTAAACAAGCTGTAAATACGAGGATCTCGTTGAAAAGCAACAAATTGTGTTGATCTGATAAATCAATTCATATAAACATGGACATGGGTAGAAAGCCTTTCATGACACCTGAAAATTGGATCTATACATATGTTGGCCTTGTGTTAAGTTCACGTTAAACGGTCTTGCATAGCATCCCTATCGATTGGCTAGAGATGCTCTGCCTGGCCTGGTCATTTATCGTAAGCTATACAACAGTCTGGCCAACATCTATGTTGTTCGTCTATAGCCTCTTTTGTGGCCTTTAGTGTTCGTCCTACTTTTTTGACCAAAGAAATTGCTGTATATTTTAAAATTTCGCCGTTATATTTCGCATAAACGAGACTGCTCGCTAGTCTATGTGACGTCTTTACATGGCCACGCCCCCGTCTCCAATGAACCACTAGCGAACACTAAGTCAGATAAAGTCCGTATAGTAGATTCTACGCGATATTAACATTCAATGCGCTGCGCGCATTTGAATGTTTATTTCGCGTAGAATCTACTATTCAACCTCTATCTAATACATAGCAACTGTGAGAGAGCAACATGGATTTTAGTGAGAGTGTACTAGTGTACAGATTCACAGAGGTTCGGGACGATCTGAAATGTCCCTTTTCATGTTCCACGTTCAATTTATTTATTAATGATTCTATTGAATTAAGTTAGAAAATTGAATAATGGGGAACGCTGTGCTTGAATTCTAAGCCCTCGACTGTTCCGTTACTGAACAAAAGTGCTACGTATAAGACAAACAAATAATTACGAACCTTGCATCATAAATCGTTGAAGTACCTACAAAACTTCGTAGCTAAAGCTTGGTTAAACCTGCAGTTCCGAGGTTTTGTAATAGTGCCGAAGAAATGCGATTTTATTTTGATGGCATCGATGGTAGTGTCTCTTCCACAATCATTTTCTTCTGTTCTATAAATGCTTTTCAAAGCATTATTGAAACCAGACCTTGTGTTTGGAAAGGGTACAACTCGACAAAACATATTTGTTTTGACGTCCCCGATAAAATTGGCATGGACAAATATTGAGACAAAAGAAGTAAATGTTGATAATCAACATTTTCTTCTTTTGTCTCATTGTTTTCTGTGATATATCATTCACATTTTTACATCTAGTAACGTCCATTTTGTCATCGGCTGGGACTGCCAAATTAGACCACCCTCGAATTTGTCGTTTCGGAAAGGGTTAAAAGATTCCAAACGAAACATCCTGTCTACTTATTTGGGCAATCGTATCCTTCCGCAAAGTAAACATTGCGTTTTTTCAATGGATTTAAAAACATAAGCAAAGGTGAGCACTCAATAAAGACAAAATTGATCAACAAACAAAAAACAAAAGGAAGAACAGGAAAAGACAGTAAGTTCAAATTTAATTTTCAAGTATTCTTTTTGTATTTTCTAATGATTTGAAAGATAAAGTAAATATAAACCCATTAGGAGATGTAACAAACTGATTGAATTAATTGAGCCAGCATATGGAAAAAGGTCCCTTAACCCATTACCGGACAATGACTCTTTTTGACTCCCTATATGATTATGGCCTTGGAAAACTTTGTGGAAAACGAAGAAAATTGTTGCTTGTCACAAGCAATTTCTCCATTTACCACAATATTTTCTACCCCCAAAAAATAGAAAAAATATCAAATTTTATTTGCTTGAATTTGTCGTCTGCAACATCTTTGAATTTGGACCAGTCAAAATTTCGCCGTTTGGTACTGGGTTACAGCATTTTAGATCCTCTATGATCCGGATCAGGTTGTAAATCAATGCAGTCCGATCAAGACCAATAATGTAATCCTAAATCAATTACCAAACGTCAAAATATATACCTTTTCCTAATTCAAATAATACAATATTGCAAATGCAAAGTCAAGTAAATCACATTTTACATAACTTGGTCTTTCTCAGTAGAAAATATTGTTGAAAATGGAGAAATTGCTTGTCACAAGCAATTTCTTCATTTGCAACAATGCTTTCCAAAGTTTTTATCTTGTAGGGAATCAAAAAAGCGTCATTGTTTAGGTATGGGTTAGTTAAGTTACTATATGTCACATGCTGAAGCTATTAGAAAAGATCATGCATCCAATGCATATCGGGAACAATATGTAACCTGATCAGACTGCGTACGCACAGGCTGATCTGGATTCATGTTCTTTTCAAAAGCCTCAATGGTCCTTTTTCCAGATCCCGACTCAAATTCTATATGGTATCCTAGGCCCAACCAATAAATTGAAGGTCTGACACAAAAAGGGGAGTGCGGGCTTTCTCTCTATTTACTTAGCACTGGTGTTGAACTCGGCCAAAGCGAGGGACGTTTTTTCGCGAACTATATATTCCGTCGGTGTTGTTATAAAATATCGTAACTACGGATTTATCTAAGCCGTAGTTACGAGATTACATAACAACACCGACGGTTTGTCAATACATAATGGTGAACCCGGTCTATTTTTAGACCAAATTTATTGTAATTAGAGTTAAAAATCGTTCAACACACATTTAAACGCAAAATATCTATACCTTGTTGTAGCGAAAAACGTCCCTCGCTTTGGCCGAGTTCACCAGTGCTTAGATCATTTGAAAAGGAAAGGACATCCAAATTTGCTAGATCTTTTTATATGCATGTCACATTTGTATCTGACATGTTAATAATAAGCTACCGATTTGAGAATAGTTTGAAGTACAGAAGGCAAAAGTACGTCAGGAGTTTGCTGCATTAGATGTGATCATTTCAAAGTCAGATGATTTTTTAAAAGCGACCGAGTAAATTCCGAAATGTGCATGTCGCAGCGCTACATTTTTTTCACAAAATGTCCAGTGCTCATAATTAGTTGTACTTTCCCTTACATTTTTTTCATCCTCTTCGATATTTAGAAAAATAGTCATAATGTTATGTTTTCTACGGCAATGTTGAACTTTCACAAGTCGAACGTTACAGTAGGTGGTTAGGGGAAGTGCTATAGCGTACCAAATGGGCCACGTGTCTACATGTAGTTTAGAGTGCAGTACCATGTTTAGAATTGCACTTATAAATATTGATTATTATGTAAGTGTTCTCAATATCAGATGTTACGTCCATTTCCTTCGCACTAAAGTATAACATCGCTTTTCAACATAAAACTCTTAACTACAGCTTAAATCAAGCTGCAGTTACGAGATTTTTGTTGAAAAGTGACGATAAGTTCTAGTTTTTCTCGCAAACGAATCTATCAGACCAGCTACACATTCCATTGTGCCATTTCCAGCCATCGTTTTTCCACAAAAATACACAATGTTCATTATTGGTACCTGGTTCCCCACTCGCATAGTCTACAAGATAACAAAATGAAATATAGATAAAATGAAAATATTGTAGCCTTTTTAATAAAAAACGTGTAATTACAGCTTCTTTTAAGCTGTAGTTACGAGGTTTTTGTTTAAAAAAATGGCTAAATATTGTTGTAATTATTATTAATAGGTTTAAAGCTAACTTAAAACGAGCTGCAGTTACGAGGATTTTGTTGAAAAGCAACAAAATATTGCTGCATTTATTCCAAAACCTCGTCAACTTGATAGAAGCTGCACTGGAGTTTTTGAAGAAAATCGGGGTAGGACGCGAATAAAAAAGTCAATCGCATCACACCCCATTCTACTGAAATAATTTTCATATCGCATTTCTTCGAGTTAGTTCATCTCAATTTACCACAAAACTATAGTTGTTTCGAATTATTTTTTTAGAAAAAATCTAAATAAGTAAAGATTTTATCCAGCTATCCGTGACGTAATTTCGGACAAACGATAGTTCATTGTATTTCGTAGACGTTGTTATAAAATCTCATAACTGCTGCTTGATTCTAGCCGTGTTACGATATTTCATAGCAACATCGATGGTTTAACAATACATAACGGTGAATCTAGCCTATTTGTAGCGCAAAATCCATTGCCATTTACTCACTATTTTGCATACTGGCCGAGACATCGTCGTCGTTGTTGATCCATTTCATGTTGTGATTCGACCCAGTCCTCTTCGCTCCAAACCAGTAGTTATTGGTGGTACCTGCAAGAAAAAGTACCATATTACACATGCATAAAGTTGCCCCGAATTATGATTATTAAAAAAAGTTTTACTATTTTCAATATTGGTCAAGACATCGTCGTCGTTGTTGACCTATTTCATGTTGTGATTTGACCCAGTCCTCCTCGCACCAAACCAATAGTTACTGGTGGTACCTGCAAGAAAAAAGAACCACATTACACATGCATAAAGTTGTCCCGAATTATAATTAAAAAATGTTTTACTATTTTCAATACTGGTCGAGAAATCGTCGTCGTTGTTGATCCATTTCATGTTGTGAATCGACCTATTCCTTTTCGCGCCAAACCAATAGGTGTCCGTCGTACCTACAACAAAAATATACAATGCGTTACGTTACGTTACGTTATACAGGTAATTTCCCCCGCATGCACTCGGGGCACCACTAGCTATGCTAGTGTATATAGACTCCGATGAGTCTGTGCTAGGTCTAATCTATGAGTAATCCACCAAATGACACAATAATTTGATATTAGTTGATTTCATTAAAACCCCAGTGTTCTGATTGGTTGAAAAATATTTTTCCTAGCCCCATGAAAAAAATGCTGTTACTTCTTTTCTTGTAAAACATTGTATAACGATGCATTGTAAACCTGTCATTTATCTTAAAAAATATGATTTTTTTTTAAATTGCAGAATATTAAATTATAAGAAATGAATGCAATTTCATTTTTTCATACAGGTATGAAAAGTGAAATCTTTTCACACATTTTTATCGCGGATTCATACAGTGTAATTATATCTTATTTTTCATACATGCATGAAAAAAAAAGAAAAAGAAAATTGCATTAATTCCTTAAATGAAAATTTATCAATGAATCACATGTATGCTATGCTCGATTTTGATCGTACATTTATTCACATATTTAACTAAAAAAAACAATATTTTCAATTAGATTGGTTTGTTTTTATGACATCATTTACCCATATTTACTTTCACGTGCAATATGACGGCCTATTTATTACGTTCGAGGTATGTTGCAGGCAACCTCGAGGGCGGCGACTGGAAGTTGGGAGTCACTGGCGTAGCTAGCCGAAAATAAAGTGTACCCAAAACGCATGCCTAATATACCAGGGGAGGTTTGATTGGGGGGGGGGGGGGACTCGAAACTGCTGGGTGGGTCATGCGGGCATTTCCCAGAAAATTGTTGAAAATTTTATGTAGATGCTTAAGGAATACATACCGAATGCCATGGTCATTCGTGGCTCCAGGTGGGCATTTGGTATGTGGTGGGTATTTGGTATATATTTTAATGGCGGTTCAGGTGTTTATTTCACGGGAAACAAAAACAAAACTCCATATTTTTAACAACAACAACAAAAAATGTGATGTGTACGCAATTGCGTTTTTGCGTACGGGTCCCTACGCCTATGGGAGTACACTTACTGTCATCGTCGTTGAGTACCGATTTCACTGCGTGGTACTTGGCATCCGTATCTAAACGCGCCAACGTCGTCCCACCGATGGTTGCACAATATGTCTGTAATGGATAATTATGCCACAGGGAATTACCACGGGTATTTGACACAATTTGTCTTTATATAGGGTATATGGTAATAGAACAGTAAAAAGCGTACTCGTTTTACTGTTCTATTACCCTATACCCTATATATAGACATATTGTCTGAAAACGACGTTATCAAAACGAGGCTCCCAAAAATGCGGAGCAAAATAAGGTCAGTGCGCGTGCATTCAATATAGCGAAGTTTAAGTGGAACAAAAACTATAAAATTGAATGAGAATCTATAAAAAAAATATTCGTCACCTGGCAGAATAATAATCAAATCAAATGATTGTTACGATGATATAATAAATATATTTGTCGAAACAAATCTCTACTAAACACATACCCAAACGAAGGAAATGATCACGTGACCTGCTAGTTTACTCCGCGCACTTGAGTGGTCCAAGGTGGCGGATTAAACCACATCTGCGTGCATGGTCCATACTTCATACAAATGATATCATGATGACGTCATTTGTATAATATATGGAGCATTAAAAGCATCTTCGTCAGAATCTGGGTCTTGAAACCGCTTTTTTTCTAAAACTTCTTAAGAAATCTTAAAAATTCTCTCTCTAAAGAACGAACCACAGGTCTTGTTTGGGCGAGGGTATAAAGGAATCTTACCTTCGCATAGTCAAACTTTTTCTCGGGATCACTTGCAGTTGACACATAAAAACAACTTCCGTCCGCCTCAAACCATGGACTGTCACAGGTGACGGCAGGAGCTACAACAAATCGTCGATTTTCAACAAAAACATCGTAACTGCAGCTTGTTTTAAGCTGCAGCTACGAGATTTTTGTTGAAAAGCACCGATATTTAGTTCTTGTGCAAATAAGGCGTAGTTTTGACGACCAAAACAAGGGACGAATTAGAAAAGAAATTGTACAGAGAAAAATGTTGATAACCAACACTCACTCATTTCCCAGGCTATGATTTACACAACTCCTTAGTTATACGCCTTTCGAGGACATCTTCCGAATTTGAACTGTTTTAAATTTCTATTAAAACATTATTTTCGTATTTTCGACGAAGTCAAACAGCATTTAACCCTTTCCCAAACAAATAATTTTAGGGTTGTCTAATTTTAAATCTGCCACAGACAACAAAATGATTGTTCTTTAAGACAGAATTTGTGTGGAAGAAAGCACAGAAAATATTGAGGCAGGAGAAACTGCTGGTTTTCAGCAGTTTTTTTTCTTTTGTCTCAATGTTTTCACAAGCATTTTCTATAAGGGACGTCAAAACCAGCCTGGTCTTGTATGGGAAAGGGTTAGATACTGTAGTAAACATACTACGCTTCATTTTTTTTCAAAATTAATTTCCGAAAGAACAAAACTTAGGACAGGCTTAACTTGAAAGGATGGTATCTTTTTCGCAAGATAGGTCATAGGTATAATATAGTTTGTAAACATTAACATGGGACATCTGCACATGTAATAACCTCAATCTGTAATATTTTCTTATCACGTTTAACTAAAGGAATTGCCGACGGCAGATATGCTGTCACGGCTTAATTTTGTCGGCTATAACCGTGAATACTTTAACATAACATATCTTACTGCATGTAGCTGACGGCAGCCATGCTTGACTGGCAACACACGTCACTTCCGGGTTGTTTGTCTCATATCCGGTGTTACATTGTATCGCTACAGTACTTCCGATTGTGAAATCTGTCCCGATATACTGACCATATTCAACGTACGGGGTGGAGCATTCTGAAGTGACAAATAAATTATTACACATTTAAAGTCCGTTTACGATATTATGGCACGTTTTTACAGAATTCATATATGTAAAAGTACAATAACGAACCGAAAAATACAGTAATTTTGCATACAATGGTTCGAATCTTGCACATGTTTCACAACTGTAATATTTGAACCAAGATATTCAAAATTGTTTTAGAAATTAAGTGTATCTATGCTTTCACCGTTGTTTACTTCGGTACAATTTTGTAAACACATGCCACAATATCGTGATCGGACCATACCGCACTTGGAATATTCTCATAGAGTACAGGGCAGTATTTTCCCAAGCCTTGTGTATGTTTCGAGTACAGACGAATATCATTTATTTATCATGTGATTTCATTGTTCAATGGTACAGGTTAAACTTCACTATCTTGACAAAAACGCTTGTATTAGGGTGTTTCATAGTAATATTCAATCATACATTCTTTTATTCTTTATTTAAACAATTGGAGGTTAGCACTTTTGATGTGTGATATGGTATTTTGAATATTTTCCAAATGTAATTGATTGGTCTTTCGTAAAGGTAGGCGTCATGTCCAATAAAACAAAGTATACCGAACAATATAGGCTAAGAACAGTGTTCTAGGTATAGACTATCCAAATTAGGTTTACAGTTGAACTATCGTAGACAATGGAGAAAGACTACAAAATACTAACCCAGAGCAACACAGTTCGGTATATACTCCCATGTTCCCGATTCCATAGAAATAATCCACTGCTTTTCAACGAAAACCTCGTAACTGCAGCTTAAAACAAGCTGCAGTTAAGCAATTTACGTTGAAAAAGGACGAAAACTTTTTCTAAGTCCACTCGACTCCACGTAGTTATTGTCACAATAAATGTACGCAAAGTCACCCACATTGTAGATATAATATTGCAGATAAAAGAGAAAGATAAAAAATACTAACCAAGAGCAACACAGTTCGGTATATAATCCCACGTTCCTGTTGCCATACAAACGATGTCTGTAAGTCCACTCTGCTCTACATAGTTGTTGTCACAATAAATGTACGCAAAGTCCCCCACATTGTAGGTGAAATATTGCAAATAAAAGAGAAATATAAAAATACAAACCAAGAGCAACACAGTTCGGTATATAATCCCATGTTCATGTTGTCATACAAACGATGTCTGTTATTGTCCAGCAAGGTTAACCCGGGACAACTTAATTTTCGTGCGCAAAGTCCGTTAGTTGAGCGTCTTAACAAAACAAAGCCGAAGTGGGGTCATTACCACAGTGTAGGAGCGGAAGTGTGTGAACTCTTGTCTTTGAGTGATTACTTGTGTGTCTGTACATCGAGGAAATGCAACTTGGTAAACACCAGCGGTTGACATTGGTAAGAATTTATGTTTTTTTCTGGATAAACACAATACTGTTGTCAGATCATTGTACCAATCTCTTTATTCATTATTCCCTGTAACATTTTTAGAGCCATTGGTTCTAGATTTAAATCATTTTAGGTCCGATTCACTTGGGCATGAACTACAACGGGTGGTTCAGCTGTTACGAGTCGCAGTTTTTACTCGAATAGATGCATACTGTAGGGTCTTTCTCAACAAAATTTTCATTCACAGCTCGTGCATTTGTGTGTGTTGAGACTGATATAATTATTTAGTTAGAAAACCGTCTAATACTTCCCATTTTTGCCGTTTTAAAAAAAACTTCTTTTGTACAATCAATTGTCAAGTCCTGTACAATAGCCTGACAAGAAGTATTTACTTTTGTACAATGGCTTGAATTGCATATGTGACATATTGATTGTAATAAATGCGTCTTTACCTCTTTTTGCATTATATTCGACTGATTTTTTCATGATTTTATGCTCGCCCGTAAAAGATACAGAGAAAAAATGTCGGGAAAATAAGAAATTTTTGCATGATGGAGAATCACGTGTCATAATTTCATAAAATCTTCAATAACTATCTTAATATTTGACCAAGTTGTATTTGGCTTGGGCAAAGAATGTGTAAAAACATCAGAAATAAACTTTGTATGTTAGATCTTTTAAAATCATCTGACAAAAACATTATTGCCGACCAAATCAACTCGATCAACTCGATCGGCTTAATCCCTTGATCAAACCCGATTAAACTCGATCAAATGTATTTACATGACTTCTACTTTACATCTTGTCGATTAATTCCCGACCATTTTTGCCGACCACGCTCGATCGGGATGTCCCGATTACTCTTGCCGACCAAGCTCGATCAGTACTCGATCGCTTGATCGATCTTGTTTTGATTGTCAGTCGATAGATCGATACAATATCACGTGCAACGTAGATCTTAAGACAATGGGGGTGTGGTATTTTTCTAATCGTCCATTGGCTTATCGATGATTTTGATTGACAGCCGGCGTTTTGTCAATTATACTGAGTTTGCCAATTTATTTTGATCCATTGTCGGTGTAGATGTAAAATCTCGTAACAACTGATTCAATCAAGCTGTAGTTACGACGTTTTTGATTTACAACGTCAAAATACTATACTAAAGTGTAATTGAAGTCTCAATCTTTGTCAATCTGTTAAAATCCGGCTTTAACCGATATTAACATTTGACAGGGACCAATTAATAGTAATCATCCATGACCCTGGGAAATCAAAAACCGATTAGTTTTACTGTAACCAAACAGATCTTCTGTTATATACTAGAACAAAAAAGATACGCAACCCCAATTTTTCATAATATTTTCGACAAACTGTGTTTTTAATGGCTATTGAGTACCTTTTTAATATTCCTGCCTCCATACGCATGAATATAGTGTCATTTTCTCCAGATGTCGTAAATTCATCACGTGATACATAGCAAATTGTTGATAACTGATTATCCCCTGTCGTGTTTTCTAAATGACTACTATCAAAATAATTTTTCTTCAAACACAAGCTGAAACATAGACCAAGAAGAGGCCAAAGCTTTCACACACTTCTCACTACACTACGCATAGCGGGGCTACGCAAAAACCAGCGCCAAGCTGCAGTGCGGATGTTGTTAGGTGGAAAAAGACAAAATGTTGTCGCAACAAATCGACACATTTTCGACTGTATACGCTGATTGCTCTCAATAGGAATACAATCGATCAAGCACGGAGCGGACGTGCAAGAGATATGACGTCACGACAGGACCGTATTGTCAGGTAAACCCCACCTATGGGATAGGTTTAAAACTGCAACGGAGGCCGCTAATAAATAGCATGGACTGCACAACATTCGAATATCGGACCAAACTGAACGAAACAGATTGTGTTTTTCGACCTACATTCACTTTTTTTGTAAAATTGTGTTGATGCCCAGTGTAAACTGGGTGTTTTCTTATAAATGGAATTTACTACAAACAAGATTTTGTGAACTCTACAAGGTGAAATGTTATTGCTTTAAATGTATTACATTTTGTTTAAATCTAATTTGATGTCTAAATGCATAATCTTCTTAAAGGCATCGAAAAGGAAGTTGCGTTTCTTTTTTTGTCTAGTATATATAATTTTACAAATCACAATTGTAAATGCCCGATTTTGCACTGTTCAAAGTGTGATTTCATCAAGGCATACCCAATGGCTTTAGGCCACGGCCAAGGCGCAGTTGGTAGCGCATCTGCCTCTCATACGAGAGGTCCCGGGTTCGATACCCGGCCGCGGCTTATACCCTTTCTGACAAAAATGTCACCCATCAATGGTTTGATATCGTGAACCTATGTGGGGGAGCAGCTGGAGGCTCGGTTAGGGTGTTGTGGTAGTACTGGTGAGAGAAATACCAGGAATCTGTGGTTAGGTGCTCCAGCCGCCTCGATATGACCTTAGTAGTTGAAAACGGCGCAAAACCCCAATAAACCTAACGGCTTGATTCTAGCCGAAGTCACGAGTTTTCAAAAAGGCACTGACGGTTTATCAAAACATAACGTTTAACAAACCAAGTCTACACGTTTAGCACAAAATTCCTTGCTATTATACATGTATAAACTCATTCATCACACTAAAATTAATTTTGAAATATAGGTAAAGGAAGAAGCCTATCCAGTGTAACATTGGATAACAAATTAAAGAAGATAAACCGAACGTTCGTGTTTGTGTTGATGTTTACATAGGCAAGCGACATTACAAATTGCTTGTAAGTGATTGTACAATAAATTCATAAGGAAATTGTCATTAGCCAATTGATTGTACATAAAAACTGTCAAACTGCGGACACTTAAATCGGAAATTTTATTGGAATGGATATCATTTCGTCTGAATCATGTTCTTAGTGACAAAATACTTACATAAAGGCATTTAATTTTTGGAAGAAACAATGCGATGAATGATAAAAAGGCGATAAAAATGGCAATTTTATGTGGTGAAAATCATGCGCCAATTTTCCCATCCAAATGTTCAAGGCATTTTTTATGGTTTAAACAGCTCAGACCGGGCGCATATTTGGACGATGCATTCCATGTTTATTCAAGATTAAGACATTACAACAAAACATAAGATATATGTCGAAATAATTATCAATCATAAACTTTTTCTTACCTATGTCAACCGCTGATGTTTACCAAGTTGCATTTCCTCGATGTACAAACACACAAGTTATCACTCAAAGACAAGCATTCACACACTTCCGCTCCTACACTGTGATTACATATGCAGATGTCCCGGGTTAATCTTGCTGGACAATAGTCCACTCTATTCTACGTAGTTGTTGTCACAGTAAATGTACGCAAAGTCACCTACATTGTAGGTGAAATATTGCAGATAAAGGAGAAATATAACAAAAATACTAACCAAGAGCAACACAGTTCGGTATATAATCCCATGTTCCTGATACCATACAAACAAGCAATCTGCTGCTTTTCAACAAAAACCTCGTAACTTCAGCTTAAATCAAGCTGCAGTTACGAGATTTTCGTTGAAAACCGAGGCAATCTCTGTTAGTCCACTCTGCTGTACGTAGTTGGTGTCACAGTAAATGTACGCATGCAAAGTCTCCGACATTATAGGTTGAAATATTGCAGACAAAGGAGAAGAAAGTACAAAAAACTAACCCAGAGCAACACAGTTCGGTATATAATCCCATGTTCCCGTTGCCATACAAACGATGTCTGTTAGTCCACTCGACTCCACGTAATTATTGTCACAATAAATGTACGCAAAGTCACCCACATTGTAGGTGAAATATTGCAGATAAAAGAGAAAGATAAAAAATACTAACCAAGAGCAACACAGTTCGGTATATAATCCCACGTTCCTGTCGCCATACAAACGATGTCTGTTAGTCCACTTTGCTCTACGTAGTTGTTGTCACAATAAATGTACGCAAAGTCTCCCACATTGTAGCTACTGTAAGACATGATGCCGTTCGCAAAGTTTGCTATTGGAGCACAAGCTGAAGAAAAGAAATACAACATACATTTAGTGTTCGACCTACTTTTTGGACCAATGAAATTGCAGTACATTTTAAAATTTCGCCGTTATATTTCGTATAAACGAGCTGCCGGCTATTTTATGTGACGCCTATACATGACCACGCCCCCTTCTCCAATGAACCGCCAGCGAACACTAACAGATAGAATCTGTATAGTAGATTCTACGCGATATAAACATTCAATGCGCTGCGCGCATTTGAATGTTTATTTCGCGTAGAATCTACTATACAGTCTCTATCTAATACATATGAAGACAGAAGTATGATTTATTTTTACAGATAAAGAAGACGCTATTGTTGAACAACGTGGATCTTGATCAGACTGTTCGTATGTACATGTACAAGCTCATCTGGATCCATGTTGGTTTCAAATATAAGGATCATCACGGTGGATAATCACGTGATACAATATTTTCAGAAAATCTTCAATAATTTTGTTACTATGCGACCGATTTGAATTCGGTTTGAAGCAGAGAATGTGGACAGACGTCATGCACTAGCAGAGAAAATCAACTGATAAAAAAGTTATTGAAGATAAACCAAAATATTGGTTTATCTTCAATTACTTTTTATCAGTTGATTTTTCAAAAATCCAACACGTCCAGCTTATTCCTGGCATTTCCCATCCTTCTTTGCTTCAAACCGAATTCAAATTGGTCAAGTATTAAAAAAGATATTGAAGATTATTGGAAATTGTGAGTCACGTGATTATACACCGTGATCATAGCTCAAATAAAGTGAAACATTTAGTGCAAAGACAGTCACAAAAACCCTGCTACATATATATACAAAATCTATGTAAGCCAACTCGGCTCTACGTAGTAATTGTCACAATAAATGTACGCATAGCCTCCGACATTGTAGCTACTGTAAGACATGATACCGTTCGCAAAGTTGGATATTGGAGCACAAGCTGAAGCATTTAATAAAGAAAATTTTAGATACATGTATTTAACATAAACATATACATATAAACTAGGATTGTGGCAATCATTTTCTTTATTTTACATAATATTTTCTACCAAGAAGACCATAACCTTTATTTTTTAAAAATCATCATTTTGAAAATGGGTCTGCAAATGCTTTCAAATTGGAACAGTCCAAACTTTTACGGTATGACAGTGTTAAAACGAATACATACTTGTAAGCACACAGCTTGGCGTGTTGTCCCAGTTTGCTGACACATCACATGTGATCTCGGTGAGTCCATTGACCTCCTGGTAACCATAGTTACATGTCACGGTCAAGGTCGTTCCCACGGTGTATACATACGCAGTTGCTATAACGCCGTTGTTTATCGTCGGTGGGTCGTTGCATTCTGTAGAAGGATGACAAAAGTACTGTTATAGTCTTATAGTCGAGTCACGATATCATGGCACATATTTTCAAGTTTTATCAATGTAAACATTGGGGAAAATGCTCACGATGTCAATACAATTTTGTATACGTTGGTCCGAATCTTGCAGGTGTTTCACACCTGCAAGATCCGAACCATCACATGCAAAATAATAGTAGTTCTGAGTTCGATAACGGGTTGTTAACCGAGGTAAACATGTATCATACTATTGGAGTTGGCAAGCCCTATACTTTCATTATATAGCTTTATTCAAATTTGCTCTCAGAAAGATTTGTTTGGCACAGTAGATGGTTCCTGAAATCACAAACATGTTTCAGAACCATTTTGTTATCCTCAGCTAGGCTATGATAGAAACCACGGGACAAAACATTTTGGATAACTTTTATCATTCTGTTATTTTTTTACGTCGTCGATTTGAAAAAAAATGAAGCAGAGAAGGTGCAAAAAAAAAGACATGGATTTGCTGATGGTTGTTGTCATAGATCTTCTGCAAATAAATTGATAGAAGAGTTATTGACGGCAAAATGAGTTTTATTACCAAGCGTCAATTAAGCGATTGATTTCGTGTTGAAAAAGATCGATATTACCTGTAGAGATTGATTTATACTACTGACATTGTCCTGCTATGACGTCAATGTTTACTTTTTAAAATCGATTCAGGAGCCGTTATCACCAACTGTTCTAAATCGATTGTCAAAAGTAAAATTACACAACAAGTCGTCTGATTGGACGAGACGTATGTCTCGACCAATCAGATGAATTGTTGTGTGATTTTAAAGGTACTCTTTGATTTAGACTGGTTAGTGAATACCGCCACTGGACTATTGTATTTACCCTTTAAGACACATTCTGGTGTGTAGTCCCAATATTGCGTTGGTTGACAAACAACATGCGTTACGTCATTGGTCTCGCGATACCCGTCAGAACACGATATTGCACGAGCCTGTCCGATTGTCCGACCATTTCCGCCGAGTGTGCCATACGAAAACGAGGGTGGTGGTCCACACTCTTAAAACAAGAAAAAGATCACTCTAATGAGCTTTATACCCACGTGCTTTGACAAAGAGCGTTGTCTCATTTGAAACATTGAAATTAAACTAAGAGATTAATTTGAATATGTAGGCAGTAGGCCTATTCATTTATTTTGGTTCGCCTCTTGCCAGTAAACGTATAGGCTTACATTACTCTAACAATTAGACTACAATATAGATATTCAAGATGGCGTCTGAATTGGACACCTGTTTTCAAAATGTGGAATGTCGTTATAGAAGTCGTGATTTTTTTCACCAAAATTAACGTTTGTTTCAGATTCCATGGAAATGTACTTAAAGCTCCAATTTCAGATGGACAAAAATACCTTTCAAAACACATTCCGGACTAGCATCCCAGACTGCATCGTTGAGACACGTGATCGTGGTGACGCCATTAATCTCGCGATAGTCCTGCTGGCACGTGACAGTTAACGTGGCTCCCTGTGAGTAATTGGTACTGGAATAGTTACCGTGCTGGAGACTGACAGGAGGGCCACACACTGTAATGCAAGACGAATTGGTGATGTAAGTATCTGGTTTGGCGGCGAATTGAATAGCCAAATGCATGCTTTTGATCAGGTTGGAAATTAAATCAGCCTAAAATATTTTACGAAGTCATAAATGTTTGAGTTCTTACTATTCCATTTTATTGTCTAATTGAACAATTAAATATTGCTGAAAGTTTGAGAAAATCCATGTGTATCACCAGCAATACACCAGCCTGATAACTTTGAGATGGTACCGTAAAATTATACAAGTTGATCAGCCCAAATAGTACGTGTAATAAAGTACTCACGGTAGCATAATGTAGTAGTGATATACATAAAGACAACAACGATTCTTTTATCTTGGTGCTCGGCGTTATATTGTTTGTATAAACTCACATTGTTGACATGTGGGCGTGTTGTCCCAGTTCCCCGTTGTCAGACACGTAACTCTAGAGGGTCCACCAGTAGTCTCGTATCCATCATCACAATCTACAGCCAGAATGTCACCAAACTTGTATTTGTTACCAATTATACGCCCGTTTGTTACAGTGTGGATGGGAGAACACTCTGAAATTAAGAAATGGTCGGTGTTAAGTTTGTGCTGTGTTGTACTCAAATAAGACACGTAATTCTAGAATGGCTGCCAAAAGTCCCGTACCCATTATCTCAAACTAAAGCCAGGGTGTGGTGTTACCAATTATACGCCCGTTAGGTACTGTACGAATAGAACACTTGGGCAGTAACATGTAGGGTTTTAAGGCAGTTTATCGACAGACAAACCATCGACATGATATATCTACCGACACGAAAAATAATAGAAACGACAAATGATCGAGAGACAAATCATCGACGTGTCGATTAGTTGTCGTAGTTTCTAATCACAAGTGGTTATACAATTATAACAAGGACGGATCTAGGGGTGGGGTCAGGGGGTCATGACACCCCCCCCCCCTGGAATTGGCCGAAAATTTAATTTTGACTATATAACTTCTTATTAAATGCCATCATTTGGGCTTTAACCACCCCCCCCCCTGGAAAAAAATCCCGGATCCGCCTTTGAATTATAATCTGGGTATAACAGAAAAAATTAGACTATTCAAAATTGAAAGCTGGTCAAATGACGTAATGTGTGTTGATCAAAGTTGAATAAGCGTACATTTTAGCTTAGAAAATATTGAGACAAAAATGGCCATGCTTATCAAAAGTAATTATCAACATTTTCTTCTTTTCTCAATGTTTTCAGAAGCTTTATTGTTAGAGAGACATTCAATTCCCATATGTTTAAAGTATGCTTTGAAGCCAAACTGGCTATTTTAATACTTTTTAAAGGTAAGTTTGGACTCGGGAGTTACTTTTTATCCACCCAATGATTTTTTTATTTGTACATATGTTGTAGAGTAACATTTCCTGAACAAAATATAAAAAAGATCAAATTAAGTTTCCTGACTCGTTTTCGTGTCAGAGTTACCTGCCCCTGACTAGTAATGCCCATTTTCGCAAAATAACCATTATGTTTTAAAGTCATATAGCAAGTTATTCTGAATGGATCCTTTCAATTGTTATATCAATTTAGAGACTTAACAAGTGCACAAATGTGATGAAATGATTGAAAGAAATATTTTAAAACCATTTTCTTGAGGAAAAAAAAAAATACGGGAAAAGTTGAAAAACCACATTTTTTTAGAAAATTTTGCATCTTTTTTTCAATTTGCCAAAAATCACCCTATGAATATTTTTTTGTTTTTGGATGTTGAAGAAAATTCCAAGAGCTATTTCTACACAAAAAATCAGCACACCTTTCCACGCATATAAAAAAGATGTTTGACTTTATCTTACCCCACCCACCCTGTTTTAGCCTGATTATGACAAAAATATCTATATTTTCAAAAAGATACTAAATTTTTCTGGCACATGTTTACATTTAGAACAATAAAATGCTTCATTTGACATTCATAATCACAAAAAAAGGGGAATGTTTCGCTTCAAAAATATGATGAAAATTGTAGCATGGACATTTGGTGCCGCAGAATAAACACAAAATTTGCAAGTCACATGGCCGCTCTCCAAACTTACCTTAAATGCTATCAAGCCAAAATACACTTTTAAAGTTCAGACAGAAACTACAATTTCCATTTACATATAACATCTTCTTAAACCTTTGACGAATATAATTCAGTCAATCATGAGAAAAGGAGAACATGCTGACAACCAACATTTTTTTTCATTTTCCCCCAGTATTTACAATAATTTACAATGCATAAAAGAGCAGCTCGCAAAATTGTTGATAAGGCTAAAAAGAGGCTCCAAATTCAAAATGTAAATCGTCGGTGTAAATGCAAAACCTCGTACATGTATGTCGATTTTTTTGCGATTTTCAAAGTAAAATCTTCTGTGTCGGTACATTATTTTCTAACAATACAATGTATGTCCAAACTTCAAGTAAAAGCTTTCAGTTTGAGAGTAGTTATACAATTTGTTTCCGTCCCTTTAAAATCTTCCAAAAACGAAACACGAGGTTTTGTATTTACAACGACGAAATGCCTGTACAGTTTCACATATAGATCTACCTGTCCTCGAGCATGTTCCTGTGTCGATATCACACGTTTCTGTTAGTGGACAACCGCATGCGTTTGATAACTGCAGAAAAAGTAAATAAATTCTAATTGGATGTTGACTAGAAAATAAATGTCGTCGCTGGGACATCAGTAACCAGCAACAAACGAGGTCAGGTTTTGACGGCACTAATTTACAAAAGTTCTTGAGAAAAGATCCATACAATTGTATAAAAAAAACTGATAAGCAGCAATAGGTCTACCACTTTCTAAACAAATTTGAAATATTAAAATGCTTAAGTATGATTAGCCTGCTGAGACCGCGCATGGTGTAGGAACACAAATACCGAAAAGTGACACTTGCGAAAGTATAATGATATTGGTTAAAGAAGAAGGAACAGAGAGGAAGAAGTATCTAAGGCTTTCATAGAAAGAACATGCTTTTGTTAGTGATGAAATTAGTAATACAAATTCAATGCATTATTAAGTCCGAATACTATGTTGTGGAACACGTTTAAACAATTTTAACTAAACAAGCGAAATACACATCTTGAATTTTCTAAGCAATCTCGCATGCCTTGGTTCGAACCTTGCAGGTTTGCAGTTCGATGTTGTATTGCATGCAAGTTAGGCCTATGATACGTGTTTTAATAGCTGTGCTTATTCATAGATTGATTTGTAAATATGACAATATTGCCACAATATGATAATTGAACTAAACCTGTGTTCCAAAGTCAATCACGCTCCTGGTGAGATATACACAATCAGGCACACCAGCCGTCACGTCCAGGTTCTCCAAAAGCTCGCAGTAATTGCTGGACAATCTCCGATAATTCAGAGCTTTGCATTTTGACCGTTTCCCACATTCCAATATACACTCGTCGATAGTAATACGCGTAAATGATAAAAACCTTGCAGTTTCTACGCCGCACATCGTTAATGAGGTCGATGGATTGTAATTGTATGTTAGATTCCCGAAAATCCATTTATTTTGAGCTAAAATTAACACGTAAATTACAATTTGCTCTAGGTTATTCGTCATAGTGTGTCTTTTAAAGCACTAAGTAGCAATGCGAATAGAGTCGACACTGATTATGTTACCATAAATTGGCCATATTAGGCAAGAATTACACCCATGGTGGATCACGAGAGAAATTAATCAAATAGATCAATTTATCTCTTTAGATCACAAAATGTTTTAGCACCGATTTATTATAAAGTATACACGTGGTTATTTCCATTGATAAGAATAGGACAAAATTTCCACACGAGTTCCAACAGTTTTCCCTTCCAGCCCTTCAAATGACCATTGAAATTTTATTTTGACAGGCCAAATCGGAATTGTGGCATTGATTTCATTTTGATTTGTCTAGAATATGTTCATGTTTACTTTTGTTTCATTGTAAATATTCGAAAGCAGACAAACAGTAATGATAACTATCTAGCACTTATTAGACCTTTTATAAGTAATGAAATTTTCGAATTTTCAGAATTAGAATATTTTTGCAGATGACTTAAAAAGCGCGAGTCAGAGCTTAAACCACGGGTGACGACATAAAAAGGAAATGTAGGAATTGTGAAGATCTAGATCTTTGTCACTGTAAAGAAATTATTTGGAAAATTGATATGAATGTTGGTTTATTCTTTTCTTTCGTCTTTCTCGATTAGGCTCTTAAAAACAAGGAATTGCTTGTGGAAATGGTCAAATCACCCATTTGAAAATAATAAATTGTCGATAAATGGCGGAAAGAAGGACGGTAGTTGTAAAATGGGCGTCCAATAATTGGCCTTCAAATATTTAACAAACAGACGCGTTATGCTGAGAGGGACCTTCTGTAAAGTCCATAAAGCCATTTTAAAGTGACAATTCACATTTATTTCATTTTTTAAAAAGTATGTATTGATGTAGATGCAAAGAGTGCTTATTCTAATGCGTAGAAATGCTATTAGTTTTTTGAAGTTGTTATTTACAAGCGAGAAATACACTTTTAAAGTTGAGATAGAAATGACAAATTCTATATAAGTCTGAACTTTAGCACAAACATAATAACCTCGTGAGAAAACCTATTCATAAAACACTGAATTTGTAGATCTAAAAAATATCGTATTGTAATTTGATAGGAACAAAATTCATGTCGTGATTTTGCGCGTCGAATTGCGCGACGTTGACCTAACTTTAATCGGCTTTTACGGCGACGTCACGTCATGTCATTAAGGCAGGTTTTCTCACGAGATCCCTCATATATATTTCTAGTAAACGGTTCAATATTTTAGCCTGAAATTTTTCAGAATTTTCATAAGAAAAGATGCTCTTTCAGATAGAATTTAAAGTAAAATTTAGGCCTATGTAAAAATAATTGTGAAATGTCACTTTAAAGTGACATTTCACATTTATTTCATTTTTTAAAAGTATGTCTTGATGCAAAGATTGTTTATTCTAATGCATAGAAATGCTATCAGTTTTTTAAGTTGTTATTTATAAGCGAAACATACGCCTTTAAAGTTGAGACAGAAATGATAAATTCTATATAAATCTGAACTGTTGTCCACAACAATTTGTTTAAATTTAGCATAAAAATATATATTTCTCGTAAACAGTTCAATATTTTGGCTTAAAATTTTCAGAATTTTCATAAGAAAGTATGCTCTTTCAGATAGATTAAAAGTAAAAGTTTATGTAAAAATAATTGTGAAATGTCACTTTAAGGAACCGATCGGACTTTGCAGATATCAATTAGACTTGATGTCGCATTTGAAATGAAGTTACGATCATAGTCCGTCTGTGCAGAAGACGGACAGACTGACTATGATCGATAGGACTTTTCACATATCTCAGAAGATCCTTTTTGGCTTGTCATCTTACATATAGCCTACTGTAGGCCTACACTTTTTAATGTTTATTTTTCAAAGAGGATGTTTGTCAATCCTTCATCGGTTTCCTCTCAACGAATGTATTCATTTAACGGATGTTTAAATCAATAAAATAATTCGTCACTTTTCAACAAAAAATATTGTAACCGCAGCTTATTGTAAGCTGCTGTTACGAGGTTTTGTTTGAAAAGCATCGACTCGCTATTGTTTTAAGTAATGTAAAACACGACGGGGAGTCACGAGACACGATGTTCAATTCCATAAAATCTTCTATGATTTCATTTACTACATGACTAATTTGAATTCGGGTTGAAGCAGAGAAGATGGAAAAGCATCGGCACTTTGTTAATTGTGGTAGATCATTTAAAAACTTACTGATAAAAAGTTATTGATACCAAATAAAATTTTACACTATTATTTTAAGATCTCCCAAATCCAGAAAATCCCAGAATGCTTTTCCACCTTCTCTGATTCTAACCATTCTCAAATCGGTCACGTGTTAGAACATTGTAAGGAGATTGTCTGCATTTGTTGCGTCATGTGATTCCCTGTCATGTCTACATTTATTTTGTTTGAATGGGCTATGATGCGTAGCCTGTATCTCTAGCTTTTTGCACCGGAGATTCACACTTGCACTTGAAGACTTAAGAGGAATTCTCTGTAAGGACCAGAACACTTCGGCACGCATAGTCATGGATTTTTCTCATATTGCCATATCTCAAAGAGTATCATGAATGATGAGGAAAAATGACCTTAGTTTTGAATCATTCTCTTTCGTTTCCATAGCAACGCGATAAAATGTGTAAAAAATTTGGCATTTTCAAAATTTGACCCCTTGCTCATTCAATCACGTATCATTTCTACAATATCACAAGTTTTAAAAAAAAGTTGTATAACATTGGAAAGGATAATGGTTATAGATTCTAAAATTTACTAAATGTTAGACATTTATGAATTGTGTGTCAATCATCAGGGTTTGAAACACAAAAAAGGGAACAAAATAGGGGTCTTGTTCAAACTCATTATTCTGAGAAGTCAACAGTCTTTTAACAAAATAGATGATATTTTTCAGTAGATGACTTAAAATGTTATTCATATAAAGCAAAATCTTCGTGGGCAAACATGTGACTTTTTTCTGATGAGGGATTGAAATCAAGCAAAAGTGCAATTTTGACCTTCAAATTACCTCCCTTTGTTACCCCCCCTTTAGAACATCCGATCCGTTCATCGCTTTATACCCAACCTACAGCTGAACAACAACAACTGTCATGGCTGCCTCTGTCAATTTGGCCGATATTCCTTTTTGTCCTAGACCTCGATCACGCATTTTTCAACGGATTCGTTCACGGGTTTTTGGCAGTCTATGCAATGGAGTATTGATGGAGAAATGTACAAAATTGAACGAAACGGTGATGAATTGACAAAGAGCGGACTTCATTATAATATTATGTACTCCCTGGAATATTTTCAAGAGACAATTCCCACAGTTTCTCAATTTAAGGCTGTGTCACGGAAAAATGGGCATTAATGTAGAAACTATTTTTCCTCTATTTTCTTTTCATTTAATGATGAGAAATTATTGACATTTTGAACTCAATTCATAAATTAGATGTTCTGAACCATACACTATTTATAATTCATGAACAATAAAACATTTCATGGGAAAAGTATGATGGCTTTTGCGTCTATTTCTGTAAGTCTGTCCTAAGCAAATTCACCGCAACCCTGTGACCAAATAGGATGGAACTGCACATGAAAATCCCCGAATAATTATTTAAGATTGAATTGTTTGTACTAAAGTATTTACATCAGATGCCCTAAACAGACTGTACATAACTTATAATCTAGGTACAAAAAAGGTATCGTGGAAAATGGGGCTCAATGTATGCACTTTTAATAATCTTTGTACGTTTACGAAAAACGTGTCATAGGAAAAAGGGGTTAATATAGCTTTTCGTCTATTTCTCTCAGTAAGTCTCCGAAGACAATCCCCGCTGCGGCGGACACTTATATATTTTCATATCTTTATACTGGACGTTCACGAGAACGTTGGCTCTTTTCTTTGCTGGTGATGTATGTAGGAAGTGTCTGTTTATGTGATTATACCTTTGTTTTGGACGTGCACGAGAACGTTGACGTATTTGTTGCAGGTGATGTATGTTAGATGTGTCTGGTTATTTGCATACATGTATTTCTTATTCATGACTTGCACGAGAACGTTGACAAGTTTGTTACTGGTGCATAATTTAGGAAGTGTATGGTAATTGGTATATCACTTTATTCTTGACGTGCACGAGAACGTTGACAAGTTTGTTTCTGGTTCATGGTGTAGGATGTGTCTGGTTTTCGGCATGTACCTTTATTCTTGACATGCACGAGAACGTTGACAAGTTTGTTAAGTACTGGTGCATGATGTAGGAAGTGTCTGGTTATTGGTATGTACCTTTATTCTTGACATGCACGAGAACGTTGACGAGTTTGTTACTGGTGCATGATGTAGGAAGTGTCTGGTTATTGGTACGTACCTTTATTCTTGACGTGCTGCACGAGAACGTTGACGTGTTTGTTACTGCTGCATGATGTAGAAAGTGTCTGGTTATAGGTCTGTACCTTTATTCTTGACGTGCTCGAGATC
This sequence comes from Fragum sueziense, assembly GCA_963680895.1. NCBI lineage: Eukaryota > Metazoa > Mollusca > Bivalvia > Cardiida > Cardiidae > Fragum > Fragum sueziense. The sequence continues at coordinate 22,366,053 of OY804604.1, read as the reverse complement.
GTTGACAAAGTTGTTACTGGTACATGATGTAGGAAGTGTCTGGTTATTGGTATTTACCGTTATTCTTAACATGCACGAGAACGTTGACGTGTTTGTTACTGGTACATGATGTAGGATGTGTCTGGTTATTGGTGTGTACCTTTATTCTTGATGTGCACGAGAACGTTGACACGTTTGTTACTACTGCATAATATAGGAAGTGTCTGGTTATTGGTATGTACCTTTATACTTGACGTGCACGAGAACGTTGACACGTTGTTGCTGGTGCATGATGTAGGAAGTGTCTGGTTATTGAAATGTACCTTTATTCTTGACGCGCACGAGAACGTTGACCTTTTTGTTACCGATGATGTATGTGGGAAGTGTCTGGTTATTGCTATATATCATATCCTTAAGTGCACGAGAACGTGAACTAGTTTGTATTTAGGAAGTGTCTGGTTATTGGTAGATACGTTTATTCTTGACGTGTACGAGAACGCTGGCATGCTTGTTACTGGTGCAAGGTGTAGATGTGTCTGGCTATTGGTAATGTAAACATGTATTCTTGACGTGCACGAGAACGTTGACGTTTTATACTGGTGATGTATGTAAGATGTGTCTTGTTATGCTTCTATGCCTTTATTAGGAATGTGCACGAGGACGTTGGCACGTTTTATCAATTGGAAATGCATGTAAGATGTGTCTGGTTATGTTGCTTGACCTTTATTAAGGATTTGCACGAGAACGCTGACACCTATATACTGGTAATATATGTAAGACAAATCTGGTTGTGTTGCTGGACGTTTGTTAGGGATGTGCACGAGAACGTTGACACGTTTCATATTGGTAACATATGTAAGATCTGTCTGGTTGTGTTGCTGGACCTTTGTTAGGGATGTGCACGAGAACGTTGACACGCTTTATATTGGTACTGTTTGTAAGATATGTCTGGCTATGTTTCTAAACCTTTATTAGGGTTGTGCACGAGAACGTTGACACGTTTCATATTGGTAACTTATGTAAGATCTGTGTGATTGTGTTGCTTGACCTTTGTTAGGGATGTGCACGAGAACGTTGACACGCTTTATATTGGTACTGTTTGTAAGATATGTCTGGCTATGTTTCTAAACCTTTATTAGGGCTGTGCACGAGAACGTTGACACGTTTCATATTGGTAACTTATGTAAGATCTGTCTGGTTGTGTTGCTGGACCTTTATGAGGTATGTGCACGAGAACGGTGACACGTTTTATATTGGTACTGTTTGTAAGATATATATATATGTCTGGCTATGTCTCTAAACCTTTATTAGGAATGTGCACGAGAACGTTGACACGTTTCATATTGGTAACTTATGTAAGATCTGTCTGGTTGTGTTGCTGGACCTTTATGAGGTATGTGCACGAGAACGTTGACACGTTTTATATTGGTAACTTATGTAAGATGTGTCTGGTTGTGTTGCTGGATGTTTATTAACTATGTGCACGAGAACGTTGACACGATTTATATTGGTAACTAATGTGAGGTGTGTCTGGTTGTGTGCTAAACCTTTATAAGCCGTGTGCACAAGAACGTTGACACGTTTTATACTGGTGATGTATGTAAGAGGTGACTGGTTATGTTCTTTAACCTTTATTAGGTGTGTATACGAGAACGTTGACACGTTTTATACTGGTAATGCATGTAAGATGTGTCTGGTTGTGTTACTGGACCTTTATTAGGGATATGCATGAGTTCGTTGACACGATTTATATTGGTGATGTATGTAAGAGGTATCTGGTTATGTTGCTGAACCTTTATTATGGGAGTGCACGAGAACGTTGATACGTTTTATATTGGTTTTGTATGTAAGATGTGTCTGGTTATGTTGCTAAACCTTTATTATGGATGTGCACGATAACGTTAACACGATTTATACTGGTGATGTATGTAAGATGTGTGCGGTTGTGTTGCTGATGTTTATTAGGTGTGTGCAAGAAAACGTTGACACGTTTTATACTGGTTATGTATGTACGCTGTGTGTGATTGTGTTGCTTGACCTTTATAAAGGGTGTGCAGGAGAACGTTGACACGATTTATATTGGTTATTTATGTAAGATGTGTCTGGTTGTGTTGATGGACCTTTATTAGAGGTGTGCACGAGAACGTTGACACGATTTATACTGTTGACGTATGTAAGATATGTCTGATTGTGTTGCTGGACCTTTATTATGGGGTGTGCACGGGAACGCTGACACGATTCATACTGGTAATGTATGTAAGAAATATCTGGTTATGTTGCTGGGCCTTTATTAAGGATGTGCACGAGACCGTTGACACGTTTCATATTGGCTATTCATGTAAGAGATGTCTGGTTGTGTTGCTGGACTTTGTAATGGGTGTGCACGAGAACGTTGACACGATTTATTTTGATGATGTATGTAAGATATGTCTGGTTGTGTTGCTGGACCTTTATTAGGTATGTGCACGAGAACGTTGACACGTTTTATACTGGTAATGTATGTATGAGGTGTGTGATTGTGTTGCTGGACCTTTATAATGGGGTGTGCCGAGAACGTTGACACGATTTATACTGGTGATGTATGTAAGATATGCCTGGTTGTGTTGCTGGACGTTTATTGGGGATGTGAACGAGAACGTTTACACGTTTCATAATGGTTATTTATGTAAGATATGTCTGGTTGTGTTGTTGGACCTTTATTAGGTATGTGCACGAGAACGTTGACACGATTTATACTGGTAATGTAGGTAAGATATGTCTGGTTGTGTTTCTGGGCCTTTATTAAGGATGTGCACGAGAACGTTGACACGATTTATGTTGGTTATTTATGTAAGTTATGCCTGGTTGTGTTGCTGGACCTTTATAATGGGTGTGCACGAGAACGTTGACACGATTTATATTGGTTATCTATGTAACATATGTCTGGTTGTGTTGCTGGACCTTTATTAGGTTTGTGCACGAGAACGTTGACACGTTTTATACTGGTGATGTATGTAAGATGTATGTAATTATGTTGCTGAACCTTTAATAGGGGTGTGCACGAGAACGTTGACACGTTTCATATTGGTTATTTATGTAAGACCTGTCTGGTTGTGTTGCTGGACCTTTATTAAGGATGTGCACGAGAACGTTGACACGATTTATATTGGTTATTTATGTAAGATATGTCTGGTTGTGTTGCAGAACCTTTATTAGGTATGTGCACGAGAACGTGGACACGTTTTATACAGGTGATGTATGTAATATGTGTGTAATTATGTTGCTGAACCTTTAATAGGGGTTCGCTCGAGAACGTAGATGACACGTTTCATATTGGTTATTTATGTAAGACATGTCTGGTTGTGTTGCTGGACCTTTATAATGGCTGTGCACGAGAACGTTGACACGATTTATACTGGTGATGTATGTAAGATATGTCTGGTTGTGTTGATTGACCTTTATTATGGGGTGTGCTAGAGAACGTTGACACGATTTATATTGGTTATTTATGTAAGATATATCTGGTTGTGTTGCTGGACGTTTGTTGGGGATGTGAACGAGAACGTTTACACGTTTCATAATGGTTATTTATGTAAGATATGTCTGGTTGTGTTGTTGGACCTTTATTAGGTATGTGCACGAGAACGTTGACACGTTTTATACTGGTGATGTATGCAAGATGTATGTAATTATGTTGCTGAACCTTTAATAGGGGTGTGCACGAGAACGTTGACACGTTGCATATTGGCTATTTATGTAAGACATGTCTGGTTGTGTTGCTGGACCTTTATTAAGGATGTGCACGAGAACGTTGACACGTTTTAATTGGTTATTTATGTAAGACATGTCTGGTTGTGTTGCAGAACCTTTATTAGGTATGTGCACGAGAACGTGGACACGTTTTATATATTGGTTATTTATGTAAAATATGTCTGGTTGTGTTGCTGGACCATTATTAGGTATGTGCTAGAGAACGTTGACACGTTTTATACTAATGATGTACATGTAAGATGTGTCTGGTTGTGTTTCTAGACCTTTATTAGGTATGTGCACGAGAACGTTGACACGTTTTATACTGCTGATGTATGTAAGATGTGTCTGGTTGTGTTTCTAGACCTTTATTAGGTATGTGCACGAGAACGTTGACACGTTTTATACTGGTGATATATGTAAGATATGTCTGGTTGTGTGCCTTAACCTCTATTAGGTGTGTGTACGAAAACGTTGACACGTTGTATACTGGTAATGTATGTTTAGATGTGACTGGTTGTGTTACTGGACCTTAATTTTGGGGATGTGCACGAGAACGTTGACACGATTTATACTGGTGATGTATATAAGATGTATGTAATTGTGTTGCTGAACCTTTAATAGGGGTGTGCACGAAAACGTTGACACGTTTCTTGATTATTTATGTAAGACATGTCTAGTTGTGTTGCTGGACCTTTATAATGGGTGTGCACGAGAACGTTGACACGATTTATATTGATTATTTATGTAACATATGTCTGGTTGTGTTGCTGGACCATTATTAGGTATGTGCTAGAGAACGTTCACACGTTTTATACTGCTGATGTATGTAAGGTGTGTCTGGTTGTGTTTCTAGACCTTTATAAGGTATGTGCACGAGAACGTTGACACGTTTTATACTGGTTATATATGTAAGATATGTCTGGTTGTGTGCCTTAATCTCTATTAGGTGTGTGTACGAAAACGTTGACACGTTGTATACTGGTAATGTATGTTTAGATGTGACTGGTTGTGTTACTGGACCTTTATTAGAGATATGCAGGAGTGCGTTGACACGATTTATACATGTACTGGTGATGTATTTAAGAGGTGACTGGTTATGTTGCTGAACCTTTATTAACTGTGTTCACGAGAACGTTGACACGTTTTATATTGGTAATGCATTTAAGATGTGTTTGGTTGTGTTGCTGGACTTTAATAAGGATATGCACGGGACCGTTGACACGTTTTATATTGGTGATGTATGTAAGATGACTCTCGTTATGTTGCTGGATCTTCATTTAGGCTGTGCTCGAGAACGTTGACTTGTTTTACAGATGATGTATGAAGGACGTATCTGGGTATATATTAATGAGCCAGGATCTGGAAAAACGTCCTTTAAGGCTTTTGAGCCCAACATAGATCCAGATCAGCCTGTGCATACGCACAGTCTGATCAGGATCAACGTTGTTCTCGAATAGCGTCTTCGTGACCTGTAGTAACTGAAAGAGAGCAGCATAGATGCATATTCGACAGAATTTGACAACAGGCTGATCTTGAAACTCAATTTTTAAAAATGCTATAATGAACGTTTTTCCAGATCCCGGCTCATTTATATCTTTATTCTTGATGTGCACTAGAACGTTGACGTGTTTTTACAGGTAATGTATGAAGGACGTGTCTGGTTATATATTTATATCTTTATTCTTGATGTGCACGAGAACGTTGAAGTGTTTAATACATGTGATATATGAAGGGCGTGTCTTGTTATATATTTATATCTTTATTCTGGATGTGCAAAAGAACGTTGACGTATTTATTACAGGTTATGTATGAAGGACATATCTGGCTATGTATTTATATCTTTATACCGGATGTGCATGAGAACGTTGACGTATTCATTACAGGTGATGTAAGAAGGACGTATCTGATTATGTATTTATATCTTTATTTTTGATTTGCACGAGAACGTTGTCGTGTTAATTACAGGTGACGTAAAAATGACGTGTCTGGTTATATAGTTATATCTTTATTCTTGATGTGCACGAGAACGTTGGCGTGTGTATTATAGGTGATGAATGAAGGACGTATCTGGTTATGTATTTATATCTTTATTCTGAATATGCACAAGAGAACGTTGACGTGTTCCTTACAGATGATGTAAGAAGGACGTGTCTGGTTATGTATTTATATCTTTATCATTGATGTGCACGAGAACGTCGACGTGTTTTTCCAGATGATATATGAAGAACGTGTTTCGTTACGTGTTCATCAAGATTTTATACAGCGTTTATAAAATAAGCAACATAACCAGACACATCTTACATATATCATTAGTAATAAAAATCGTGTCACCATTCTCGTACGCAACCTTTATAAAGGTACTATAGCAACATAGACAGACACATCTTACGTACAATACCAGTATAAAGCATGTTAATTTTATCGTACACGTCTCTTATAAAGATATAACAACATAAGCAGATATAGCTTACATTCCCGTATAAAATCTAGTGCAAACCTTAAAATGAATATATAAATCTTGTACAAATCTTTCAAAAAAGTATGTAAACAAAACCAGACATTTCTTACATACATCACCAGAATTAAACGAGTCAACGTTCTCGTGCACATCAAGAAAAAAGGTAAAGCAACATAACCAACCACATCTTACCAACATCACCAATATAAATCGTGTAAACGGTCTCGTGCATATCCTTATTAAAGTCCACAACCAGACACATCTTACATGCATTACCAATATAAAACGTGTCAACGTTCTCGTGCACATCCCTTATTAAGGTGTAGTAACACAATCAAATACATATCTTACATACATCACCAGTATAAAACATGCCAACGTTCTGGTGTACATAGTTAATAAAGGTCCAGCAATACAACCAGTTATATCATACATAGATAATCAATATAAATCGTGTCAACGTTCTCATGCACATCCCTAATAACGGTCCAGCAACACAATCACACACATCTTACATGCGTTACCAATATAAGAAGCGTCAACGTTCTCGTTCACATACCTAATAAAGGCCCAGCAACACAACCCAACATATCTTACATAAATAACCAATTTAAATCGTGTCAACGTTCTCGTGCACATAGTTAATAAAGGTCCAACAAAACAACCAGACATAACTTACATAAATAACCAATATGAAACGTGTCAACGTTCTCGTGCACATCCTTAATAATGGCCCAGCAACATAACCAGACATATCTTCCATACATTAACAGTATAAATCGTGTCTACGTTATCGTGCACGCCCCATAATAAAGGTCCAGCAACACAATCACACACATTTTACATATAACACCAGTATAAAAAGTGTCAACGTTCTTGTGCACATCCTTAATAATGGCCCAGCAACATAACCAGACATATCTTCCATACATTAACTGTATAAATCGTGTCAACGTTATCGTGCACGCCCCATAATAAAGGTCCAGCAACACAATCACACACATTTTACATATAACACCAGTATAAAACGTGTCAACGTTCTCGTGCACATCCTTAATAATAGCCCAGCAACATAACCAGACATGTCTTCCATACATTAACAGTATAAATCGTGTCAACGTTATCGTGCACGCCCCATAATAAAGGTCCAGCAACATAATCACACACATTTTACATATAACACCAGTATAAAACGCGTCAACGTTCTCGTGCACATCCTTAATAATAGCCCAGCAACATAACCAGACATATCTTCCATACATTAACAGTATAAATCGTGTCAACGTTATCGTGCACGCCCCATAATAAAGGTCCAGCAACACAATCACACACATTTTACATATAACACCAGTATAAAACGTGTCAACGTTCTCGTGCACATCCTTAATAATAGCCCAGCAACATAACCAGACATATCTTCCATACATTACATGTAACAGTATAAATCGTGTCAACGTTATCGTGCACGCCCCATGATAAAGGTCCAGCAACACAATCACACACATTTTACATATAACACCAGTATAAAATGTGTCAACGTTCTCGTGCACATCCTTAATAATAGCCCAGCAACATAACCAGATATATCTTCCATACATTAACAGTATAAATCGTGTCAACGTTATCGTGCACGCCCCATAATAAAGGTCCAGCAACACAATCACACACATTTTACATATAACACCAGTATAAAACGTGTCAACGTTCTCGTGCACATCCTTAATAATAGCCCAGCAACATAACCAGACATATCTTCCATACATTAACAGTATAAATCGTGTCAACGTTATCGTGCACGCCCCAATATAAAGGTCCAGCAACACAATCACGCACATTTTACATATCACACCAGTATAAAACGTGTCAATGTTCTCGTGCAACAACCTAATAAAGGTCTAGCAACACAACCAGACGTATCTTACATAAATAACCAATATAAATCGTATCAACGTTCTCGTGCAAATCCTTGATAAAGGTCCAGCAACACAACCATGCATATCTTACAAACATTACCAGTATCAATCGTGTAAACGTTCTCGTGCACACCACATATAAAGGTCCAGTAAAAAATCACACACATCTTACATAAATCACAAGTATAAAACGTGTCAACATTCTCGTTCACATACCTAATAAAGGTCCAGCAAAACAACCAGACAAATCTTACACAAATAACCAATATAAATCGTGTCAACTTTCTCGTGTACACCCCTAATAAAGGCCTAGCAACACAACCAGGCACATCTTACATACATTACCAATAAAAATCATGTCAACGTTCTCGTGCAGATAGTTAATAAAGGTCCAGCAACACAATCAGACACATCTTACCTAAGTTTCCAATATAAAACGTGTCAACGTTCTCTTGCACATACCTAATGAAGGTCCAGCAATACAACCAGACACATCTTACATACATTACCAATATAAATCGTGTCAACGTTCTCGTGCACATAGTTAATAAAGGTCCAATAACACAACCAGACACATCTTACATAAGTTACCAATATACAACGTGTCAACATTCTCTTGCGAATACCTAATAAAGGTCCAGCAACACAACCCGACACATCTTACATACATTACCAATATAAATCGTGTCAATGTTCTCGTGCACATAGTTAATAAAGGTCCAGCAACACAACCAGACACATCTTACATACAATACCAGTATAAAACGAGTCAACGTACTCGAACACAAACCTAATAAAGGGTAAGCAACACAACCAGACACATCTTACATACATTACCAATATAAATCATGTCAACCTTCTCGAGCACATAGTTAATAAAGGTTCAGCAATACAACCAGACACATCTTAAATACATTACCAATATAAATCGTGTCAACGTTCTCGTGCACATAGTTAATAAAGGTCCAGTAACACAACCAGACACATCTTACATAAGTTACCAATATAAAACGTGTCAACGTTCTCGTGCACATACCTAATAAAGGTCCAGCAACATAACCAGACATATATTACATAAGTTACCATTTTTAAACGTGTCAACGTTCTCGTCCACATAGTCAATAAAGGTCCAGTAACACAACCAGACACATCTTGCATAAGTTACAAATATAAAATGTGTCAACGTTCTCGTGCACATACCTAATAAAGGTCCAGCAACACAAACAGACACATCTTACATAAGATACCAACATAAAACGTGTCAACGTTCTCGTGCACATACATAATAAAGGTCCAGCAACACAACCAGACACATCTTACATAAGATACCAATATAAAACGTGTCAACGTTCTCGTGCACGCCCCTAACAAACGTCCAGCAACACAACCAGGCTTGTCTTACATATATAACCAGTATAATAAGTGTCAACGTTTCCGTGCACATCCTTAAAAAAGGTCCAGCAACACAACCAAACACATCTTACATAAGTTACCAACATAAAACGTGTCAACGTTCTCGTGCACATACCTAATAAAGGTCCAGCAACACAACCATACACATCTTACATACATTACCAATATAAATCGTGTCAACGTTCTCGTGCACATAGTTAATGAAGGTCCAGTAACACAACCAGACACATCTTGCATAAGTTACAAATATAAAACGTGTCAACGTTCTCGTGCACATACCTAATAAAGGTCCAGCAACACAACCAGACACATCTTACATAAGTTACCAATATAAAACGTGTCAACGTTCTCCTGCACGTCCCTAACAAACGTCCAGCAACACAACCAGGCTTGTCTTACATATATTACCAGTATATAAGTGTCAACGTTTTCGTGCACATCCTTAATTAAAGGTCCAGCAACATAACCAAACACATCTTACATGCATTTCCAATTTATAAAACGTGCCAACGTCCTCGTTAACATTCTTAATAAAGGCATAGAAGCATGTCAACGTTCTCACGCACATCCTTCATAAAGGTATGCATACATGATCAGACACATTTTCATACAGCACAAGTAAAACAATGTGTCAACGTCCTCATGCACAAAGTTATATTCACAAAATCAGACACATTCTACGTACATCGTCATCCCCAGCAAAAATCGTGTCAATGGTCTCGTGTATCATCATGTCCATTTAATATGTACTATTTTGAAGGAAAAACACGCACAAACAAGAGCCGTCATAGACGGATCAGGCCTATACTCCCCGAATAAGTGTTTGTCATAAAAATACTATATTCATTAAACCCCTTTTTCCCATGAAAGGTTTTTAGCACACACCTACATTATATATAGAATATAGGATAGAATATCTCATATATCCATTAACTACAAAATTTCATTAAATTCTGCCCATTAGATGAAGAGAAATGAGAGAAAAATAATTCTACACTAAGGCCCCTTCTTCCGTGACAAAGCCTCAAATTAATAAACGGAGAGCAGGGTCTACATGGATTATCCACGGGAGTTCACAAGTGAAGTTTTATCGAATTTGGTCCGAGGGTTGCTGAGATCTGGTTGTGTACGGACGGACGGACGGACGGACGAACGAACGGAAGGGCAGTGTGGCTATTTATGCTCCATAGAAAAAATATTCAAGGAGCATAGAAAACGGCAAAGATGTATCATCTTTTTGCCGTATCGTTTCGGATCGTTTTCATTTCGTTTCTATGGTGTGTGCACGAGAACGTTGAAATTGAGAGTTTGTGCACGAATCCACTGACACAAAGGCATAACCCAATTTGGCTCATGTTTTCAAGGTGAAAATATGCATTTAAGTACAAATGGAATGGATTTAGGCCCACACAACCAGAAAATCAACATGGCTCAACTAGATAAAGGTTTGTTGCATTGTATTTTTATTGGAAAAAACTTCTGTTACCAGGGCAAGAGTGAAATAAACTAAATATGTTGGTTTAAGTTTGCTTATCTGGTTGAACATAGCTTATTTCACAATTTGTGAACATTTATAGCATCACAATGGCCAGCATAATTTTTTATCTAGATCTTTCACTTGTCATGCAAAGTTAATTTTGATTTATTTGGCAGACAGCATAGAACTAGATCAGCCTTGTAATGTTTGCAGACTGGACTTAATCTTTATCTCATGCATAATATGCCTGCCTCTTTTTATTCAACATGACAATGATCAACATGGTTCCAATGAATAACATAATTATTTTTTGATTGAGTGGGATTTTATACCATATTCAACACTTTTTCCACTTTATTCTTATTCAACAATTATTGGCTGAGCTGGGGTTTCAACCCAAACCCCCACACTTTCTAAGGACCGCAGCCATGGCGCAGTTGGTAGCGCATCTGCCTCTTATTCGAGGGGTCCTGGGTTCAATACCTGGCCACGACAAGTACCCTTACTGACAAAAATGTTACCCATCAATGGTTTGATATTGTGAACCTATGTGGGAGAGCAGCTGGAGGCTCAGTAAGGGTGTTGTGGTAGCACTGGTATGAGAAACATCAGGAATCCATGGTTAGGTGCTCCAGCCGCCGCGACATGACCTTAGAAAATGGAGTAAAACTCCAATAAATCGAACCCTCACTATATAATGGGTGGATCTAGCAAGGGAGAGGGTCGGGATGTCTGCTCTCCTGTTGTGTTGGCCGGAAGAAATTTTAACTATTTAATGTTACAGTGGAATCCACTTAATCGCAAGACGGTTATTGGGGATTTCCGTTTATTAGCAATAATTCGTCCCGCACAAAACCATTTCCTATTTAAATAAGGTAAATTTCATCGGATAATCGGGTCTCGCTTTATAGAAAATCCCGCTTATTTGCAATTAAAATATAGCACGATCGGCATTTTCCTCCGGTTATTAAAAATATTTTCCGTCATTTCGGGGGAAGAATGGACTAAACTCGTAACAATTTTACGTAACTTTGCTTTCTTTTGCAGGTAAAGACGCGCGGTTAATCCTTTGACAGATAAACAAAGAAGTGTCAAGTCCACGCGAAGCCATATCAACACCTATTCGATAATGACTGGACAGTTACGGTTGAAATGTCGTAACTACAACCTTTTAAAATTGTAGTTACGACACTATCAAGCGTAGCCGAGGGATGTACAAATCTATCGAAATAAATAATTTTCCCTTACTCTGATTGTCTCTTTTTTTTTAATTATCCCAATTTACTGACACTCGGCTATTTTCGTAACATGCAACCTTATCGTAGATTGGTCGAGAGAAGTTCCGATTGTAAACGACCATCTCTCGGCAGATCTACGGAGAACGAAAATAGCCGAGAACTGTTGGGAATGTCGAATGACGTCATTTATTGGATCTCCAGCGTGTAAACACAGTGTGTTGAAAATTATGAACGCGGAGTTCGTTTGAATTATAGTTGAATAGATATTTCTCGGTTTAGATTATTCAACTGGTGGAGTAAAAAGTCCGCCGCATAATAAACCAAACAAATAATGTGTAGGCCTACATATGCATATGCCGCGTGTAATGAATATGTAAACAAAGGGGACCCGACTTACCTATGCCGCTAGAGCTTTCTGGATACCGATGACGGGTAATTTGATAAAATAACTATTTCAAAATCTAAAGTTTAAAACAGTATTTATTTACAAATGTATTTTAATCAAACAATATAGCAATCGAGAAAATCCGGCGTCTTCAATCAAGGTTTTGGCCTCTGCATCGTCCGACATCGGCTTATGGAACCGTCATGCCGTTCTTCTAGGCTAAAAATAGAAACGCCGGTTAATCGAAATTTCGGTTAATTGCAATATTTTCTCTGACAAATGGACATTGCAATTAAGCGGATTCCACTGTAGTACTATAATGTTACATATATTTATTCAACCCAAGTAATTATTTGGGCTTAGAACACCCCCCCCCCCCCCCCCCCCCCCCCCCCCCCCCCCCCCCCCCCCTTGAAAACATCCTGGATCCTGCCTTGCTGTGTCTCTGATTTTACCAACAGAGCTATCCCTCGGTATTTGGCTCTGTCTAATTTACTGATTTTGTATCCATGTTGTTGGTACATTTAATTTTGAAATTTAAATTTGAAATTCAAGTAGAAAAATAAGAATCTAGATTAAAAATGATTTTGAGACAATATGACTGTAGTATTGAAAATGAATTGATCAAGTCATTGATTCTCCAATAACAGTATGAACTTGTAAATTTCAGTTGAGCTGCAGATAAATGT